>CM032452.1:27015764-27020764 GCA_019049505.1 Pachyrhynchus sulphureomaculatus | reverse complement strand
GAACGAACCCAAACGTTTAAAACTAAGAGTACCTTCAGTAGGGTGGACAATGTCGGAATCGGAGTACCACAGGACTCCGTACTGGACCTCATACTATTCTCATTTTATATTAAATGATGTGTTTGCTACACTACCAAGTTTCAGGTGGCGATAGTGCCTGTTACACCGATGACACTGTTATGTTGGTTAGGGCTATATCCTGGGAGGAAACGATCCAGAGAGCGGAAGAATGTATATCAATAGTGCGGCTATGGATGGACCAGAATCTCTTAACTATGAACGTTAAAAAAACGATATACGTACCATTTTTAGTGAACAACAGGAAAGAATTTGTATTTCGTGATCTCATAGTACATGATTACTTGTGTGTTACTGGTGTGGCAGACTGTCATTGTGACCAAACAATATCAGCAAGGGAAAATGTCAACTATCTGGGTATCTTTATTGATCGGAATTTGAAATATGAGTCTCATATATGATATATTATACAAAAAATTCGGAAAACTATATACAAATTTTACCAGCTAAGAGAGTTTCTATCACTTAAGCTTTTAAAAATGACATACCAAGCATTGATAGAATCTGTTTTGATATATGATTTGAGTATATAGGGAGGTGCGTGCAGTAATGTCATTCATGTTTTAAGTATAACACAAAAATACATAATTAAGATATTTATGAACAAAGACGGAAGACACTCCTCTGATCTACTATTTAGAGAGGCGAATCTTTTGTCTGTCAGACAATTATATGCTGTGTTTTGAGATTCATGAGACGGAGTGGCCGATATAGGTGGCAGGTTATGCATGATGTGAGCACCAGACATGTTAGCGGGGGTCTAGCTGTTCCGCGGGAGGTATTTACAGCGTGCCAAAGACACGTTATGTATACTGGGCCGAGGCTGTTTAACACATTACCATTTCAGATGAGACTCGTTGCCAATATGAACAGTTTTCTGACAAAGGTTACATACTGGATAACGACTAACTACCAGCACATATATATTTTGATGCCTATGTTGAGGGGGTAGGGTGAATATTAATAGTTTGGACTGTTTTAATGATTATGCTGTATTGTTTGATTGATTTTTTTTTATTGATATTTTTGTCTTTAACTACTTCATAATAGATGGGAATCTTCAGTTTGTTTATTGTATAATTAGAATTTTAATATTTACTGGCTAATAATGAAACTCCAGACAAGTTGCATGCAGCTCATAGAGTTTTCTGCATTTTTAATTTTGTAATAATTTTGTTGTAATTCTGTAACTTATTGTAATATCATATTGTACTGTATTGTATTGTATATATAATATAAACATATTTGTAGGGCATATCCCTTTTGGTGGTTTCGCTTTGGTCTAAAATCTCAGACACTGTTAGCGTTAAAAATAGGACATTTTTGAACAGGTCATTCTTTGGAAAGTGGTGGACATGCCAAAATGGTCGTATAGAATTAACAATGGGTGTTTCTGAAAGGATGCGGTGACTACTATTTTAAACTAAATTTTTTTCATAATGCAATTTTTGGTCTTTTCAAAACTTTTTATTTTTATAGCTTATAATTAGATCTACTGTCCTGCTAAACTAGAAAACGTGGTCAAGTGAAACATCAGAGCAGATAATTTTCGTTTGTAGCAATGCACTAGGGTATTTTGCTACTATCATTTGCTCCTACAACGTGAAATGATCAAAGACACAAACTGATCACACGTCCGAACTGATGTCTTTAAAGGTAGAAGGGAGACAGAAAAGAACAGTGAATACTGGGAGAGAAGAGATACAAGAGAGGAGGATAACAGATTTGATAGTCTCAAAAGTCACGCTAACACCTAACTGAAACATCCCACCTTGGCCGCGGACGTTTAGTGGTTTAGGCAACAAGGACTGCGAGAAGAGACGTGTGAGGGACATAAGCATGATAAACATATAAGTCTTGTTGATCGAAGGATCCAGAATTTGAGAGCGAGGGTGAATTCCCGTGCACGGGAAGTTGATATACACGCGTGGACGCATAAGAGAAGGAATTCGAAAGGTGGTAAGAAACGACGGGAAATACTGGGGAGAACAGCTGTGTCATGTGTGGGGTGAAACGCAAACGTATCTTTTGACACTTGCATAACGACGGATATTACGGCAATTTCACCGATATCTCTATATGATATAGAAAAGAAAGACCTAAACCTATATTCAGACAAGGAGGTGAACAATAAAAATCAAACATAATAAGCAGCAGAATGCTTGGTTACAAACAAAATTTAATTGCTTTTTTAGTTGAAGCCATCCAAGTTTTTAGTTCAACAGTGTAGTAATTCAAAACAGAAGGTTCAAAGCAGAAAATTTTGGAAAAAAATTGTGTACTGGGAAAATTAGATTCAAAATTTTGTGTTAATATCAGAATTCCTTCGTTCGTACGTTACATTTCAGGTGGAATTTTATCCGCCAACAGCTCACTTAGCATATTGATGTTGAGTAAGTTTAGTACATCGTTTCTTTCATTCAAGTGTCCCGATTTTTTGATTCCGATGCCAGAGCAATCCTCCTCCTCTCACTGGCCTCTAAAAACCTACCTTTTTTAAACCTCTAAAAAAGTAATGTGTAAAAGATAAAAATATAAGCAATTCCAACTCTGAAAACTTGAAAGTTTTGGTATAGAAACTTTTCCTTTGTCGTTATTTTTTAGTTTTCCTTTTATCTGACTCGACTAGGTCGTTTGTCATCATTTGTGTTTTGTTACACAGCTCACGTATTTATCTTTATTAAAGGATCGTAACAGGAGGGATGTCAGATTGAATTAAACTTTGAGGCAATATACGTATAGATACAAAAAAAACAATAGGGCATGTCCTTTTTCACGAAGAAATTTGTAAACGGTTTATATTCGTTATATTGTCTTTTGATACTTCGTTAAATATTAAGAAAAGATTAGGCAGTCGCCTACATTAAAAAAAGAAAATTAGATTGTGGGCACAGCTTCCACATGATTACTTTTAGAGTTTAATTGAATTTAATGAATCTCGTGGCCTAAAGCTTCAAAAACTTTCTCACCTTCGTCCAAGCTCACGTGCATTTAAATATGTAAGAGTCTTATTAGGTTTAACTTGGTAACAGCACCAAAAATCCGCGTCTTCGGGAGGAAAATGGTGGAGAGGCTTTTGAACTGTTGCATTGCATTCTTTATGCCTTTTATTGTTTTATCACCCGCAATTATTATGTAATTGGAAAATTACTAACGATGACCGATCGAGACTGCCAATCCGCAGCTTTTACAACTCAGGTACGACATTCAATCGAGACATTTTCCTTCCAGTTGGAAATAAGAAGCACTTAAGGACTTAACTGTAGTGTACATTTCTTCTCAATTTTACACCATTTATATATATATATATATATATATATATATATATATATATATATATATATATATATATATATATATATATATATATATATATATATATATATATATATATACATATATTTAAACCGTTTCCCTATATATTTGCTGGATTGTTTATTCTTGAATATAGTTTACTTTCGGATGAACATGCACAGAAAAACTTCGTAGCGACCCAACTAATAACCATCAAACGTAGAGTAATAGCCCCATTAAAAAAAGTCTTATCCAAAAACCTTATTTCCGAAATCGAAGCAAAACAGCTAACAATACATAATGCCGCGGTGCCATTAATGTATGGTTTACTCAAACTACGAGGATTGATCGAAAAGTTCGTGGCCTCACCAAAAAATAATTATGATATTTTTATTATAGTACCCTCAATAAGTTCATACTTTCTTTGGTTGTCACAGTGTAAAATTGTGTTACTGTAGAATTTGTGGTTTTTAAGTTAAAACGAGTTTTTTGGAAAAATGAAAAAAATTGGACAACGTGCGGTCATCAAGTACCTGTTTAAAAAAAGATTAACGCCAAAGGAGATCCACGATGATATGAAAACAACCTTAGGGGAATCTGCTCCGTCATATACCACTGTGAAAAAATGGGTTGCAGAGTTTAAACGTGGACGAGAGAGCATCGAAGATGACCCTCACTCCGGCCGGCCCACGACGTTTACGACTGAAGAAAACATCGGCAAAGTATGTGATCTTATATTGAAAGATCGTAGATTGCAGACACTATAGGCATCTCGTATGAATGAACTCAAAACATCATTCCCAACGAACTCGTATTGTCTAAGGTTTGCGCTAGGTGGCTCCCCAGATTGCTTTCAGTTGAATAGTTGAGGCTGATCAGCAAGATTTTCTTAACAGGTTTGTGACAATGGGCGAAACCTGGGTTCTCCATTATACTCCAGAGTCAAAACAACAATCCAAGCAGTGGAAAAAATTTGGTAAATCGACCCCAAAGAAAGCGAAGGTAATTCTGTCGGCTGGAAAAGTGATGGCATCGGTTTTTTGAGATGCTAAAGATATTATTATGGTGGACCACCTTCCGAAAATCGAAACAATAAACTCGACTTACTATTACACCCTCTTGCGTCGTTTACGTCAAGAAATTAAAGAGAAATGCACAGGATTACTGAGAAAGAAAGTTTTGTTCCGTCAGGACAACGCTCGGGTTCACACGTCTGTTGAATCTATGGCTCAAATTCGTGATTGTGATTTCGAATTGCTGCTCCAGCCGGCTTATTCTCCTGATTTGGCACCTTCGGACTTTCAGCTGTTTCCAAACCTAAAAAAACACCTCGGTGGCCAGAAATTTTCATCAAATGAAGAAGTCGAAGCTGTAGATAACCAGTATTTTGAAGACCTTAAGGAATCTTTTGTTCAAACAGGTGTTGAAGGCGGAGATTACGTCGAAAAATAAGAATATTTTTGTAAGTATTTTATTTTGTTTTATTGACTAAGCCGCGAACTTTTCGATCCATCCTCGTACATAAACCTAGTATCCCTTTAAGACCAATAGTTTCGTGCATTCAGCCTCTTTTTTATAAATTTTCCAAATATTTAAGTAACTGTTTCTCCAAGATATTATGTAAAAAT
>CM032452.1:26978264-27010764 GCA_019049505.1 Pachyrhynchus sulphureomaculatus | reverse complement strand
GTACCTCCGACCTCAGAATCGTTGGTTCATGCAATTCAGAATTTGAACGGATTCGGACAGCAGCTGCGTTACCAGCAAAAGATTCTAGCCGTATTGTTTCCAGACGTTTGCAATACGATCTCTTTCTGTAAGAACCTCATTACTATTATTCCTTATAGTCACAGTTGTGGGTTTAAAGTCGCGACTGAGATACTTCAGTTTGTTGAAAAGATCTTTAGTTTGTGCCTCAATTTATTTGCAGTTGTTCTGAATGTGAAGGTTTTTATCTTATCTACAAGAGCTCTTGATGTCTTTCATATTAGATGATTTGTTTGAATCAGAAGACTTTTTTAAAATCCTACGTTGCTTTACAAGATCGAGTGTTACATTTGTCATCCAGTACTGACTTACTTTGGTTATTTGTGGTTTATAAGTAGTTTCCTGCCTTTCACATTTGAGAGCACTAGCTATGGCATGCTCCTCCATAGTCAGTTTACCTTTTTTAAGGGTGACTATAGGAGTTTGTAGTTTTATCGTCATTAGCGCAGAGAAAAGCTTGTGATCGGACGAGCATATAGCTCCTGGACATGTTTTCGCATTCCATAATATTGTGAACCATCTCTCCCTTATTAGAATGTATTCGATTTGGTTGCGATATCTGCCATTGGGTGATGTTCAAGTATATTAGCTTCTCGGGTGGTGTGAAAATAGGGTGTTTCCAATAACTATATTATGCTCCTGTGCGAATTGCACTAATCGTTGTCCTCTGACGTTTCGTTCATCCAACCCATATTTACTCATCACACTCCGGAGATGAAGAGTATCATTATTCGCCCCAACTTTGGCGTTAAAGTTGCCCATTATTATTAATAACCGTCCGTTAGGTACCTTGGCAACAATTCTATTCAACTTAGTATAGAAATTTTCCATGATATCATCACTCGCTGCTGATGTAGGCGCGTATATTTGTATAATTGTAGTCTTCACTGGATTTGTATTTAGTGTTATAGAGATGATATGTTCGTCTATTGGTCTATATCCAATAATCATAGGGATTTGTTTTTTGGATATCACAAAAGCAACTCCACAGAAAGGTAGGTCCCAATCTCCAGAGAAATAGGCTCTATTATCGTTTATATTTTTACTTATTACCGTATACACAATAAACAAAACAATTAAGGTCGTCGCTTAACATTTTTTTAGCTTCATACAATTTCACAGAATTATTCTCATAAACTTTTATTCTTTTTTTTTACTTATTGCCTTAATTCTAATATTACACTCTGCTTTATTTCTAGTCCCTCTCGTTTACAATCGTCCAAAACAATTAAATAATTCACTATATCGAAACACTACCGTAATAATGCTCGTTGAACGAGTCGACCACTGCCGGGCGTTCGATTCACATGTGTATACTTCGCGATCCGGAACTCAACAGACAAAAGAGGATAAAACAAGGATGGACAAGGTTAGGAATATACAACTCAGAAAGAATTTGAACCTGAAACCAATGGTGGAAAAGGTTGAGGAAGCACAACTAAGATGGTATGGTCACGTCGAAAGCATGCCCGAACTAAGAATAGTTAGACAAGTGTTTGAAGCCAAAGTGAGCAAGAAAAGAATAAGAGATCGACTTAGAAGCGCATGGTTGGAGGATGTTAGAGAGGCAGTGGCCAGAAGAGGACTAGAGTGGGAACACGCAAGACGAGCCACACAGGATAAAAAGAGGTGGGAGGAAATATGGAAAAGACATAGAATAACTCAACTCCACGGGCTTTACACCCCTAAAGGGGTAGAAAGGTATAAGGATTAAGTAAGTAAGTAAAGTATCGTTTGTATCGAAATGGCCACTATCTTTCCAGTGGGTTTCGCTAAATCCACAGATCTTTATATTGGTATGTTTCAATTCCATCCCAACCATAAAAACTTTTCCAGTTTCATCCAGGCCTCGGACATTCTAAGTGCTCTGCATTTCAGTAGCTCGATTTCCTATCGTCTCATGGCCAGTCGCACATTTATCATCATTAGGCCTGGAACCCAAATGAGGTCGATAGTCTGTCCGAGCGCCATGACAATCTAACCTTATTTCATTACTAGTCATCCTGGCAGTGTTCATGGGATGTTAAAATGTAGTGGGCTCCCGGTTCCTTCTACATCGAGTTCTACAGCCATTTTGGAAATATATTCCTCACGCCCATGGAAACCTGGTCCTGAACCGGTTAAAAAAAAATGTCCTCATCGCTTCAGGCCAGGAATGCTGCCCTCCATCAAGTCAGGACATAAGAGTGGGAATAGATAGGAATTATATTATAATATTTAACTAAGAATTACATATTAATTTTATCGGTGTATATTTATACTCAATATCTGAGAACTAAAAATATCTGTTGAAAAGTATTTAGGCAAAAGTCAATAAGCGACCTAGATCTCTAAACACAGTTTATAAAATTACCGCCACCTGTAACTTCGCGCTCCTCCACAATACCTAGAAAGAATAGAAAGCTTTTGCCAAACTTCATTGTCCTAAAACAAAAGATTCCATTTTCCTTCTTACAAACTCCAATTCTTTAGAGTTCGTAGCAAATTTATTATCCCAGTTCTTTTGTTGAACTTTCTCTACTATTCACCATAATTTAACAACCTACTAACAATGTGTAACCTGTGTAAATGATTGGAATTTAAAGTTTTTACACCAAAACTTGTTTTATAAACAGAAATTATGAATGGGTATCAGGAAAAAATGGCGATAAGCATACAGCACAAAATGTATTAAATTTCGAACTGTCAGGTATATAATGTCTTGAAACAGATATCACCTAATATCCTACTGATCCATGTAGGAATATTTCAGCGTTTTATTCGGCCAAAATTATTTTTTTGTTTTTAGATATTTTCGGGTTTTATTGCTAAATATAGCAGTGAAAGCTTTTTGGAGTGCATATTTTGAAGAAAAATACATTTTAATATATAAAAACCGGTATATTGAGAAACAAAAAAATGTTGATAAAAATTACAAAAATTCACGATGAAGAATCTCACGTGTCTTCGTTCGCACCCGAGCTCCAGTCCTCGGCTTCCTCTGCAGAGTCCTCTGCGAATTTCTCTTCTTCTTCGGAACTTCCGTCGTTAACATTGGGCTCGGCGGAAACAAGCATTTGTATTGCTTCTTTACTGAACGACATACATCTTTATTAGGTTTTGGCCTTATACTAGATATTAAGGGATCTGAGCTGAGCAATAATCTGATGAGGACATCTAAGTTGCATTCTTCTCTTGAGAATTTTCTATCAAAATTTGTGCATCGTAGGAGGCGCGGGAGGCCAGGGCTGCAACTCCACATAAATTTTGGCGATCTCATATCCATAGTCTGCAAATTTTTTCACGTCGACTTTGTGACCACACGATATTACTTCCAAAATCACTTTCCAGCTATTTATGAGGTTGAAGTCGACACTGGCAATTTCAGCGACTACCTTTGGATTGGAAAAAAATCTACTACTTGTATTGCCATCATCAGTGTTACCAAATCCAGCTTTTGGCACATCTATGATTAAGCCCGTTTACTCTTTGAATTTAACCTGTATTTCTGCTTTTTTTGCTTGACAAGTTCTTTGTCACTGTTCGGTTTTACCTGCCACTTTTGCACAGAAAGCTTGTATACCAAATGCAGAGTACTTTCGAATAATCGGATCCTAGCGTGCAATACAGACATGCCAAACTGTAATGAATCTGTGTAGATGTTATTTTTTACATGGGGGTCATCAAACTGCTTGGAACTAGCCACACAAATGTAGCATCTTATTGATGAGGTAGTTGAAATAGCAGTATTGCACACTTTTGCATCGACCATAGTTAACGTCATTATATGTTTCATGGAAAAAGAGATGTCTCCTTGTAAGAATTAGTTGTTTACCAATGCGTTTATCGCATTTTCTATGTAAATAATTTCAGAACCTGAAATATCCACTGTTTTTTTAACAAATTTAATCCTCATTGGTCTACAGTATCGTGGCGAAGAGGGAGTTGGATTCTGCTAAATAACTTTCTTGTTTGTCCCACAAATCAATTGTAGCAGAACAAAGCAATTTTGAAAAATGTTGCTATCAATTGCATCTTCTTTTTGCATTTTCTGCTTTAATTGTGCTTGTTGCGATCAGTCACATCGCTATTTCGAAATAAGTGTCAATGATTGACGCTCTTCTAGATTTAATTCTTTTACTACATTCTCTAAATATGTGGCCAAACGTTTAGCCGTGTGATCCAATGAATGTTGTAAGTTAATTTTAGCACATGTTTCAGTTACCCGATAAGCCTCTTTCGCCGGATTGTCCTTTTTGCTTTCCGTAGCACGGTGTAACTCGGATAATACTTCTTGTTACTGTTCCTTATTATTTCGTAGCTGCCTTCTTAAGGGATCAGCTTCTACAAATATTGAGAGGGCGGCTGTTGGATTTAGTTGTGACTGTTTTATGCTGCTTCGACATTTTGTATTCTTTCTGGCATGCTTAGGCTGCCTGGGGAAAGTTAGTTATATTTTTTATAATACTGGATGCAATTCTTTTTCTAGAACTGTTTGAGCGGCACGTATTAATACTTCTTTATCTACAGCACTGCGTACTTCCTCGGTTTGCGTTTGTTCCTGTCACTTGATCCTTCACATGATTTTGTTGGTCTACCAGAAGAACGGTGTTTTACCCTAGACATTCCAAATCTTCCTTGTAACCATACGTTATTCTTTGTGAGAAAAACTTCTGCTTTATATGCGCTTCTGTCCACTTGTTCTTAAATTGTGACTTCAAATAGGACAACTTATTCTTTACTTTCTTCCTTTGCTCATCATAATATTCATCTTGCGATAAAATATAACTCTCAAGAATTCAATTTTTCTTTAAAATTTGGTTAGTTTTGTTCCTGCATTGTTTCAAAAAGTAGTCGACGTGTTACTACTCGAGTACCTGAACTACCTTCGAATCCTAGAATAAAATAAAAACTGTTTAAATTAAAAAATAAATAAATACAAAATAAAACGTGGTTTTCACCGTCTGATTTAATGACCATAAAAACCTCGATTTCGCGGGAAATCACGGCTAATATTGATGTTTTTGATCAGTGCTTATACTTTTTTTTTCTGTTAAAGCCAATAAAATCACTGGAACGTACCCTGAAATATAAAATACCATTTGAAATGCCGAAAAACGGGTTTCGAGTAACATTTTCTACTTTCAAAACATTACTAATTATTTAAAAAAATATACATAAGTATGATCAACATGTATGAGCTCTTACCTATAATAGAGAATCCATCACAATTTTCTTCCAGATAAACTCCAAAAAAGAAAAATCACTTTTTAAATAACTGTTTTGTAACGAATGCCGAGAAGAGGAACGGGCACTCAGAGCGACGATCCAATTCCGACTGAGACTCCGGCGCGAGCACTGTTAAATGGGTAACGGGAGGGGTCGCCTACCGTTCTATGCCTATTGAACATTGTTAGGTAGGAAAATTTTTTCTACCTGGGACAAGTTTTAGGAAGTCGATTTATGGCCGCCTAAAACGCTGAAATGTATGACGTTAGGTATCAAAGCAGCTTCTGGTCCTGATTAAATGCCTGTCGGTCGTCATACTAAAAAAATATATGTCAGTGAAGTAACCCCAGTATTTTGTAGATTTTTTAAGTTATCTTATATAAGCGGATGATTTGTCTGGTTGAATTTTACGATATATGCTTTATTTTAATAAAAGGACCACTGCAACTAATCATTCTTGTCTGACTGTCAAGGATATATGTTCTAACAGAAGTTTTTAATTTATACTCAGAGAAAATCGTGAAAAGAGCACTAACAGAAGAAACAAGAGGAGTAAAAATCAATGAACTGCCCATCAGATATGCGGACGATACAACTCGGTTAGCCACTAAGCTAGACCACCAGCAAATACTAATTAATAAAGTGAACGCATCGAGTAAACTAAGCATAAAAAAATTAAATGTATATATATGGGTGAAAATTCGTGAAACGGAACACCTCCCACCCGACTTTTCGGAAATCCAAAAACAATGATTTATTTTAATACTACATATAGGTAGTGAAAATGCTCTGAAATATTTTTAGTTTATGTTGATTATTATAATTGTTATAAACAAGTTTTAGGTAATTTTTTTTCAAAAATTCGTAACTCGGAAATTGATTTTTTAAAGAAAATTCTAGTTGAGACAAAAATGGCCAGAAAGGTGAACAAAAATTGCATAGTGAAAAAAATTTTTAATGACAAAATGATCACTTTATTATTAACAAATTGGAATTTAGTAAGGTTCTTAACCACTTATCGACAATAGGTTTGATTCCGTAGATGCGCCAATGTTTTCTGCAGAAAATGAAGAAAAAAAATCTTTCGTCTCATTTGACCTTCAAACAGCGTTAGTTTTTATGAGCAAAGGCGCCGCGTTGAGCGTGCCGTGGCGCAGTGCAAAGCAGCGTGGCTCAGCGTAGTGTTATTAGATGCATATATAATTCACCAGCCGTGCCTGCAGCTCCGCTCGCGTGTTCTCGATTCACTATTATCTTCACTGCTCATTCATTATATTAGCTAACGTAATAAAATATATCGTATAACCTAGCCAAAGAACATATGAATGAATTAAAAAAAAAAACACGTAAATGGGATAAGTGGTTCTCGAGTCATATGCGCACTAACGAACAGACAGATAGAGAGAGAGACGTTGCATTTTATATATATTATATTCTTTCCTACATGATATTGTTCCGAATTTAATGGTTAAGGCAGCATATTGCAAGAGAACGCGATAGCAGTAAACTTTTTTCCGACTTGATTCACTATTATCATCACTGCTTATTCCTTATGTCACCTAACGTAATAAAAAATATCCTATAACCTGGCTAGAGAATATATGTATGTTTTAAAAAAAGTACCTAAATGGGATAAGTGGTTCTCGAGCGATAACGACACTAACGGACAGACAGAGAGACGTTGCATTTTATATATAGTATAGATAACCGGCCAGAGAATATATGTCTGAATTTAAAAAAAACACACGTAAATCGAACAAATGGGTCTCGAGTCATAAACGTACTAACGAACAGACAGACAGACCGAGAGATTTTGCATTTTATGTATACGAGTATTATCTTCTTTGCTTCATAATATTGTTCCATATTTAATGGTTTAGGCAGTGTATTTCAAGAGAACGCGCTGGCGGCAAACTTTTTTCCGACTTGATTCACTATTATCGCCACTGCTTATTCCTTATATTACCTAACGTAAAAAAACTATATCCTATAACTTGTCCAGAGAACACATGTATGTTTAAAAAAAAGCATGTAAATCGGATAAGTGGTTCTCGAGTGATAAGCGCACTAAAAGACAGACAGACAGAGAGATGTTGCATTTTATATATATTATAGATAACCTGGCCAGAGAATATATGTATGAATTATATATTATGTAGACTATGATTATTATTATGTAACTTGGCCGGAGACTATATGTATAAATTTAAAAAAAATGAGTAAATCTGTTAAGTGGTTCTCGAGTGATAAGCAAACTAACGGACAGTCAGACAGACAGAAAGAAGTTGCATTTTATATATATTATATTCTTTGCTACCTGATATTGTTCCATATTTAATGGTTAATGTAGCGTATTGCAAGAGAACGCGCTAGCGATAAACTTTTTTCTGACTTAATTCACTGTTATCATCGCTGCTTACTCATTATGTTATCTAACGTAATAAAATATATCCTATAACCTGGCCAGAGAACATATGTATGTTTTAAAAAAAACACGTAAATCGGATATGTAGTTCTGGAGTGATAAGCGCACTAACGGACAGACAGACAGACAGAGAGACGTTGCATTTTAAATATGTTATAGATTATAGATTACAGGAGATAACCGCATGTTTCTATAAATATTAAGGGTTAACAAATACAGCAATTCTCTAATTAGAAATCGTTTAATTTTCATGGGAAAATACACTTTTTAGGAAACCTTCAACAAAAAAATCTATAGTAACTGAGAAATCTTGCCGTAATGTTAAATTAATGGATTACATCATAACTAACAAATCTATCATCTTTCGAATAAATTTTGCAACACAGTGTATTTTCATTAATTGGCACGTAACTGTGGAATGGACGTGTGTTTAGAACTGATTGTGCTCGCTTAAAAGGAGTTTTCAGGAATTTAGCATGAGTTTCATTTTGCAGTTTTATACAATAAACAAATTTTATATTCTTAGAAAACTTTCCAGCCCAAATATACAGATATTCGGCATTGAGAATTTTCCCACCACCGCCAACCTCTTGTTAATGTATATGTTGTAATGTAATGTTTCATGTAATAAATTAAATTTTTCTACTTTTTTACAGCATAATTTAGGATTTAATGTAGAAGCGGAGTGGCGTTTTTTGTTACTTTGCAAGATAAATATGCGTGTGATGGTATAGGTGGTACCGTAAAACGCCAAGCATGTTTTGCAAGTTTACGTCAAATTGATGGTTCGAAAATTCTCAGTGTGGAAGATCTGTATATTTGAGCTCGAAAGTTTTTTAAGAATATAAAATTTGATTATTGTACAAAACTGCAATATGAAACTCATGCTAAATTCCTGAAAACTCGTTTTAAGGTAGTTCACTCGTAAATCCACTTTTCTTAGGAATTTGATGAAATTGGAACATGAAAATTTTTTTGACCGATTGTGAATGCAATAGGCCAATGAAGTATATAAAAAGGCATAGTTTCGTGTATATCTGAAGAACTTTTCTTACGAACATTTTCAAAAACTAATATTTAGTAAAAAAAAAATTAGAAAAATTTTGAAATAAAAATAATTTTAATTAAAATTAATGTATTTATGTATATGGTATAAATATTTAAAGTTGATATTTTTTAAAAGAATAAACGCGAGGGACAATCACAATTTTTTCATTAGTTTTATATAGTATACACTAGACACAAAAATCAAGAGATATAAAAAAAATCCGAAATTATTAGATGATTTACAAGAAGTTGTATCTTAGCAAAAAATGACCGTATAGCAATAAAAAAAAGCAATCTGAAGCTTCAAGTTTCTAGTTTTCAGATTCTGAATCCAAATATTTTTTTTGAATAACAGTTTTCGCGTAATCATAAAAAAAATAACCGGTCAAGTGCAAGTTGAACTTGCGCAATTAGTGTTCCGTACGTTGATTGCTTTTAAAATAAAAAATTTTGTTATGGAGGTAAAAAATGATCAGTGACTTCACAAAACACCCCAAATGAGTTTTCAACAAAGTTTGTTTCCAATCTTTACTGAAAACTAATGACCGTGAAATTTTTGTTTTTTTTTTGTATACCAGATAAATTATTAAAGGTAGTGCACTCGTGATAATTTTCATTCAATCCACACCCCGTGGAGAATATTCCAGAATTTTTTCAAAATTTTTTGATAAGTACTTTTCAAGATAAGGCGGGTGGCCAGCGAGTTTTCGCGATTTTTTAAAAATAATACAAAGAAAAGTGCGCGCGAGTATTACATTATATGTATATTTTTTACTCGTGTTTTCACAAGCTTTCATTTGACACTACACTCGATGACCTAGTAAAAAATTTTTTTTTTTGACTTCCGATTTCACCCCCCAAAACTAACCCCTTAAGTCAAAATTTAACTTTCAAAACTACATGGCTCTGATGAGGCCATCAATTCCTATATTATTACCAAATTTCAACTTTCTATGATAAATAGTTTCGGAGAAAATCGGGTGTGACAGACACCGAAGTCATCTTATAAGTGTTCCGTACGGAACACGAAAAACAGTTTTGTGAGTAATTGTGTATGCATGATTTTTTTAGGGAAATGAGACTCTACGGCTCGTCAATTCCGCTGTATTTTTAGCCACTCCAAACTCATTCCTTAAGTTCTATGTGACTGCGGATCACAATTTAAAACCGCGTATTACCGCCTCTATTACTGATCACCGCTTCCAAGCGGTCTCCCATAGTGATGCATCGCCGGATTTCTTGTTGCGAGACTCCTCGCCAAACTCAGAGAAGCGCCTCAGTCAATTGACGGAGATTGTGTAATTGCGAATAATCCCGTCGCAACTGACACCCAACCATGTCCCAGACATACTCAATAGGGTTTAAATCGGGGCTCATGGGTAGGTGGTTGAGAGTCACTTGAGCATTGTCTGGCATGAGGATAAAGTGGTTACCCAAACGTCTACGCCTGACGCAATGAAAAAAAATCGCAGTGATTTGAAATTTTAGGAGTTTCTTTGGGATACTCTGAGGTTGAAAAATCAAAAATATCCTTAGTCTATCTATTATTTGCAAAGTTATGCCAAGTTAAGTGAAAATTCCTAAATACGCAATTTTTAATCATTAACTTTTTTGCTTTGAAAAAAAAAACTTTTGACCAAAAAACAATAATAATGTTTTATAGAGAATATTTTGAAGTTTTCAAAACCCTACTTGAATTTTCAGTACGATCATTAATTCCCGAGTAATTAATTATTAAAGTCAAAAATGCTTTGAACCACAATCATCGTACAAGGCTTTTGAATCGCTCAAATTAAAGATGACAAAACAAGCTCAGAGAGCTCTGAAGTGAGATTACTGAAAAAAATTTATCGAAGTCCATAGACCTTTTGAAATGCGCGAAAATCTTTAACCAAAAAAATGTTTGAATTCACTATCTGAAAGTTAGAAACTTGAAACTTCAATTTGCTTTTTTATTGATGTACGGCCATTTTTCAAAATACAGCTTCTTGAAAATCAAATAAAAATTGCGGATTTTTTTATATCCCTTAATAATTCATACTTAATCTGGCATTTTATTGTCTCAAAAACGATTGAGAAAAATTATGATAAATAATAAATAATAACAAATAAATAAACATAGAACTAAAATAACAAAATTTACCCTAATTGTTTTTATATGTTATGTTATAACAAATGAACGGACTTTCTTATAAGTAGGTATTTTAAGTTGAAAAATAAAATTATTAACGAAAATCCATTTTTTTAATTTCAAGCTAGGATTTTTCACATCAATAATCACTATTGTTGTGTTCTCAACAAATTTAATTCTCATTATAGTTTCGTTAAAAAGACCACATAATATAAAAAAATAAATGATTTCTCTATTCACTATCTGCTCAAACCAGGGATAAAAACTTTGAAAATTACTTACAAGAATACAAACAGGTCTAGGTCGATACTCTAGAAAACACCAAAATACTTTAATTAGAAAATTTGTTTCAATTTTAATCATTCGACTCTAAAGGTGATTTCCTAAAGAACGGTATACAAGTGACTTGTCACAAGTGTAATTTGGTTATGGCTGTTTAAGCTATGGTATACTAACGACATACCCTTCTCCAGTCCAACACACATTAATCTAGGATATGACGCGAAAATGTAGTTATATATACAACTAGTAATTATCACAACTGATCTAACTTTTTTTACGTATAATTGAAATTTCGTTGCATGGCTTATATATTTCTATTGTCAAACAATATCTAATACACTTGGAAATTATTTATTGCCATGGTGTAACTTTTCATTCAACAGGAATTACAAAAAATATTGCCTCCTCAAGATGGTGTTTTTTCAGTTGAATTATTTTTGTGAAATTGGATATTGTGTGTACATATGATAACTAATACCGGTTGTTTTTCCTTATTTTTATATGATACATGTCTAAATAGCATATACTAAGTATAATTATGGAAAAGTTTTGTATTGTTCCATCTACAGTGATGAATATGAAAAACGGTAAATTACTTTTTACCAAATAATCCTGCATGGCAACACTACACTAAGTACGAATTCCAAACTTACGAATTATGCTGTGACACTTGTAATAAAGGCTATATAGAACAAACAGGCAAATCTTTTTATAAAAGAATAAAAGAACATAAATAAAGTTATATGATGAAAAATAATATATCTCACTACGCTAAACATTTAACAGATAAAAACCACGATCAATGAAGATTTTAGAATTTTGCACAATGAAAAGAAAGGGAAATTACTGAATTGTTTAGAGCAGGTAGAAATTAACCAGAAAAAATCCTTAGGTTTATTACTCAACAACCAATTGGATGAGGGTGGGTCTCTTTTATTGAAATTGTTTTAGGTATTAAGATGAATATTGTTAATTAAATTACTACTTGTAACCAGATAACTTGTATATTCTCTAACATACTCTGTAGGTAATTTACATCTTGCTTCAGAAGAAGACACAGTGTGTCGATACAATTGTCAGCTGTAATACAATAAACATAAGTGGTGATCTTAAATAGTTGTTTAAATTTTCGTTCCTAGTTATTATGGATCTCCAACAAATAACGGCTATGTCAGTGCAATATATTTCTTATAATTTCTAACTAAATAATTTTCCTGTTCAAAGGTGTTAGAATACTTTTCATAAGTGTATTAGATATTGTTTGACAATTATACTATGAAAGGCAGGCAACGGAATAAACGAGAAAGTTGGGTGAGTTGTGGTAATTATGATTTACGTACCTTACTTCATAGGCTTTTTTGACGACATATTCTAGATTAATCAGTAATGGACTAGCCAATGGTATGACGTATACCACAGCCTAAACCTCGATAACCAAGTTGCGCTCACTTGTATACCACTTTTGAGTCGAATGGTTAAAGTTGCAATAAATTTTGTGACTGAATATTTATAGTTCATATATATCATACAGAAAAATTTGGTTGGGTTAAACAAACTATAAAATTGGAAAAATTGCAAACTACAAATATCTGAAATGTTTAGGATCAGGTTACGGTATAATCCACCAATTCAGCCTGTTTATGTTAGTTTATATAAAACAATTGTACAAGTAAAAAGAAAACCGGTCAAGTACAAGTTCGAATTGCGCAATTAGTGTTCCTTAAGTTGATTGTTTTTAAAATAAAAATTTTCGTTACGGAAGTATAAAATGATCAGTGACTTCATAAAACACATTCCAAATGAGTTTTCAACAAAGTGTTTTCCAATCTTTAGTGACAACTGATGAACTTGAATTTCCTTTTTTATATACCAGATAGATTATTAAAGGTAATGCACTTCTGATAATTTTCGTTCAATCTACACCCTGTAGAGAATATTCTAGAATTTTTTCAAAATTTTTTGATCCGTATAAGGTATCGGTATAATACAAAGAGAATTGCGCGCAAGTATTACATTATATATTTTTGAAGTCCTCTTTTTGCAAGCTTTCATTTGACACTCCACTCGATGACAGGTAAAAAAGTTTTTTTTCACTTCTGATTTCACCCACCAAAACTAGCTCCTAAAGTCGAAATTTAAGTTTCAAAACTACACGGCTCTAATGAGACCACCAATTCCTATATTAATGCCAAATTTCAACTTTCTGTGTGAAATAGTTTCGGAGAAAATCGGGTATGACAGACAGACAGACGGATACCGAAGTGATGCTATAAGTGTTCCATACGGAACACTAAAAATAAGCTTATGATCTGATCTAATCTGAAATAATGTAACAACTATAGTTAATTTTTAAAAATCCAGAGCAGTTAACAATATTTCACTATTAGGTTTTCTTTCAATATCACCTTCCTTTTATAGAATTACATGGACCTAAATACGTAAAGAAATCCTTAGTGATATAATTTGACTCAATGGAATACGGCTCATATTATATTCTGATGTTCGTGTAGAAGAAGACATTGCCTATTTCGTGCAAGATTCGTAACGTAACTTATCAGTTGTAGGTACGGAGATTTTCTAGCCAAATTAAAACTTTTTCTCGCTAAATTAGCTTATTTTATTATTTTATATGCTAAGAATAAATAATAAACTTGTGACACTTACTTCATGAGGAATGTGTTTTGCTATCTGCTAGAGTCGTGTTTGGGTTCTACCAGGTAGTTTTGAAAGTTTTTGCCTCCGATTTTAACAATTAATCAATAAAAAATAAGTCTTGTTGGTAATGAAAATATCTTCTTCTTAAAGTGTCATATCCCATACGGACGTAGGCGACCCTCTCACCTTCGGTTGGTGCCTGTTTTTTTAAATGTTTCCACAGATAAAGGACACCTACAGTTTATTGCCGGTTCCGAGCGGCCAAAATAAGAGGGTTTTACTAGGCACGATACTATGGGTGGTCTGCCATTGCTTTCCCGAGAGAGGCGACAGTTACGTTGTAAATTTTTATTTTATTTTAGTATTATTCTTTTTTTTATTATTTCTCGAGCTGAGATACGAACCAATCGAGTCGCTGGTGTAGAAAGCAGACATCTTAATCACTACGCTATGGCGACCTCTGAATGAATGAATGAAACTATAATGAAAGTTAAATAACTGACATCCTAATTTTAGATGGTGTATTGTTTAGATTATCAATAGAGAACAATTGCTTTTAAAATGCTAACCTTCAAATATAGCTGCTTCCTACATTAGATGCTTATTTTAAAAATGAAACGTAAACTTTTTTGCTTTAATAGAATGTTTATTTACTTACGAATAGAATATGATTCGATCAAGAAAAACATTCCCTGTTATCCTATACATTTCTTTATTCAGGCAATTGTTAAATTTCTCCCTTAAAAAAAGATGGTGATTTTGAGTCGAGGATTTAGGTTATCCTTCGTTTTGGGCCTAACAGAAGACAGCATCAGAAAGTTGAGAGTAGCACAACGTGGAATGGAGCAATGCCGGGGGTAAGCATAAGAGACAGAAACAAAAGCGTTGACATAAGGTCCAGAACGGGGGTTACAGATGTCATAGAGAGAGGGCAGCATCCCTCAAGTGGGGGTGGGAGTTGCCGATGAGATGATATTGCAGCGAAATAGTAACCAGGATAGGAAAAGAAAAATTCGCACATTGTTTTTGCCGTGCATGGACTGGTGTTGTCCAGAACATTCACCGTCTGAAAGATCAAGGTCATGACTTTGAAATGGCTGGTACCTTATGTTGAACTTTTTGTGCGTAACAGCCCTTTCAGATTCGTTTATGCATTTCAAATTCAGTGTCTTAAATACTATATGTCGAAAAATATCGCTTTAGAGATGTTCAGGTTATGTGAATGGCAGTATCGCATGAAGAAGTGATTTACTTCTTTAGGATACACACTTTCACAAAAAAAGTGGCGGAAAATATTTTGATTTTAAAACTGAATTTTCAAATACTTATGCCATAAGCACCAAATTAATTTTATATTTATATTTATATATATATATATATATATATATATATAAATATATATATATATATATATATATATATATATATATATATATATATATATATATATCTATATATATCTATATATATATATATATATATATATATATATATATATATATATATACATATGTATATATATATATATATATATATATATATATATATATATATATATATATATATATATATATATATATATATACACTTTTATACATAAACGTTTAAAAGAAAAATAAATTTCATAAAATAATAGTAATAATAAAAATGTAAATATATCTCACACATTTAAAACTAACTAACTAAAGAACCCTTGTCATTTTTTAAAGCTAAAGATGTCACTATCATTGTAGATTCTATGAAAACTGGAACACATGAACTTAATGGAAGACTTTATTTTATTAATATTGTTTTCATTCTAGCTCTTTCATATAAAAACGTCCTGATATGTCTACTGTTTTCATAGGGAACAAAAAATTTTATTTGCTTTAACATGTCTGGACAATCAACTTCTCAATGAAATCAGTTAAATAAATACTTCACAGTATATATGTTTCTTTTTTTACCTTTTAGATCTGAAATCTCTTTAATAAAATGTTATACTGGAATTCCCGCTCCGGGTAAGTTCCTTCAACCTTAAATGTGAGGTATTTTAGGAATTTCTTTTGTATTCCTTCAATATATTATTTATGTGACAAATATAGTGTGGATTCTAAGTTAAATAAACATATTTAAGTTTGAAATGCACAAAGCCACAAAACAAGCTTAATTCTTTGTTCTTTGTCTGTAAAAAATTTGAATTTAACTTTTGGTCCGAGCCTGAAACAAGTTTTATATCTGCATTTTTTATAACACATAAAATTTTACAACACAGGGGTATTTGCAAGATATAGCTGAAAAGGAATCGATTCTAAAAATCAAACAAATACGGAATAAAAAAAAAATTAAAAAATGGCACCTACTTCATATGTAAATTAAGCACTGTGGACAGGTAATTTTCATATTCAATTATTATTAAAGGAAAAAAACGAAAAATAGGATTACTTGAGAATATCGGCTAAACTCATTCACTTAAATAACACCCAAATAATTTGGCAAAGTTGTCCATGGCTTTGTTGGAAAACCCGAGCTTTCTGCCCTGCCAGCAAATTTAAACGATGGTATAATGGCAGGGGGGGGGGGGGGATTATTGGGTTGTTGGTGCTTTTCAAATATGGGCAGAACTAATTCAGTATTAGGTAGTTAGTGAATCTCTTCTTCTACAATGTATAATAAAAAAAGACAAAACTATTATTCGCTCTAAAGGACAAAATTGCGTAAATGAGGTTGAAGTTTCGAAGAATTGCTTCTGATATCGCTCAAAATGGAATAGGGATACTGTGACGGCTGCCATTTCCTAGTATGTGTCACTCCTTTTTCTCTAGCTGCTTTAAGACACATTGAAGCATTTATTTACGGATGTAATTAATTCATCGGCAAAATAGCTGTCCAGAAATAATAACACTATTATTTCAAGAATCTTCAGAAATCTTAACTCTTCGAGATTAAAATATTGAATGAACTCGAGAACATTCTATACCTGACTGGTAATCACTGTGTAATGATCGATTTTCAGGTCTGCAACTGACCGTACCCTAAGTATTCATTAATTTTATTATGATAATTATGAATTCTGATGATATTGGAGATAGAAGTAAGAACTTTGATTCATTGTGTAACTTGTAGAGTATTGATGTTTAGCTACAGTTAATTGTACAATTTGTTTCTTTTGGATACATTTTTCATATATCTTCATTTTAGTTTATATTGATTCTCGTTTCTCTTACATACACAGTGCTACACGAGCAGGAAATTTTCTTTTTCTTCTTCCTGTCCCATGTATTCACATACGTCGGGGTCTCTGTACCATTTCTTTCAGTCTTTAGGAGCTACGAGTGCTGCTTTCTACCGGGTTCCCGCTGACCCTCCATTTTTCCCTAAAGAATAAGTTTTAGACTAGAGTAGTGGTCACCTCTTAGTATACTCCCAAATGAGACCTTTCTTTGTTTTGCGATATTAAGTTGGTGGCTCTCTACCCCGGCCCTTTGAAGCACTTCATCATTGGTTAGGTGTTCTGTCCAAGAAAAACGTCGCAGTATCCAAAGCTAGAATGCTTCGATACGACTTAATGATCTCACTTTTAACGACCATGTTTCTACCGGCCAGACATAGCATTTTATTACTCGTAGGTGCAGAGCTAGTGGCAATTGTCTCTGAAGCAGCATATTTTTGAACATGCCATTTACAGCGATTCAAGAACAACGTGAATTGCTTTTTCCGCACACATGCCGCTCCTGGAGCGCTTTAGGGACTTCCTTGCAGCACGTCTGCTAGACCCCTAAAAAAAATGCCAATCTGTAATTTAACCTCCCCATCACAATCCCATTGTTCGTTGACGACAGAGCCAAGATATTTGAACTTAGTAACCATCTCAGTCTCTTGATCCTTTATAAAGAGAGATGCATCCTCGTCGGGGTGTCTACTCATCACCATCATTTAGGTTTCCCAGTATTTATACGTAGACCATACTCCTCGCCAATGTCATTCAGCTTATTGATTAGAATTTGCAGTTCTTCCATGTATTGGCAACTACTGTGGTATCGTCTGCATGCGAATTGTAATTCTGTGAAAAAATTGTTCAAATATTCTTACAAGTGATAAAGATTATGCTAATGTCTAAAATCTTTTAAATAAGTTGGCTATTTTGTCTGTCATACCACGTATATTTAGTAAAAGTGCACTGCTGGTGGATCGTTATTACTATCATATATTGATAAAGCTGTAAATACTAGTGAATTGATGATAGAGTTTTTCCTAATGATGATGATTAAAATTCGGATATATATTACTATGATTGAGCTTTCTGTAAAGCGAATGTTCCAAGATTATTTTTCCTTTATTCCAGTATATTTGGGAAAGGAAGGCTATGCGATGTAATTTCCATTGTAAATTTTATATTTAAATATTTGATTCAGAAACGCATGTCGCCATTTGAAAAATATATCGGTAATATTTGTATAAATAAAGTATAAATAAAAAATAAATATAAATATAAATATAAATAAGTATAAATAAAAAAAAAAGCAACGTCTCTCTGTCTGTCTGTCTGTCATAAAAAAAAAGCGACCAATAAAAAAAAAATATATCTGCACCAAAATCTTGGTTTTAGAGGAGCTAATTCAAAGACTTCCAGAAAATTATTCGTCACTACACGAGGTAGAGGGGAACTCATGGCTGCCCTTATAGTTTATTTGTATAATTTTCATTGGAAACTGGCAACAAACATATTTCTGTTAAACCTACTAAAGATGAATCAAACTTACTATCCCAAGATATGTCTGATATTGTAGACACTTAATAGTTAATTGCACATAGGAATTCCATGTTAAAACTCACGAATTTTTGTTATTGGAAGGCTTCTTGCACTTTTTTTCTCCAGAAGTTAAACTACACCTTTAACTAAGGTTGTAACTCGTCTCGCGATTTTACCAGTGGAGTCCATTTGAATTGCCCTGCAGGTGTTGTCTTCTCCACATATTTATCCTTATCCAGAACTTCTGTTTCATGTTACTCCTTAAATTCACCCAAACTAAACTCTCTCAACTGACCCAATAAAACATCATGATTACTTTGGTCAAAGAACTCTAAAAAATCTAAATAGACAAGATCTACCTGCCTTTAATTTCCAGAGATTCAATTGTTCAAAGGCAAAATTTGCTTAGACTAATAAAGAATCGTCTCAAAAATTTAAAGAATCGAAATTAATGAAAAAATGTGTATCAAAAAATGAAGAAACTTTAAGTATTTATTTTTGATCTCTAGTACCGATATTTCTGTAAACTAGAGTAATTTTCCATGTACGAGGCTGGTTTGAAAAGTCCGTGCAAAGTCCGAGAGATGGCACCACCGGCGCGTATCGAGGTCATGTTTAGTTAGTAGCATCTCCTGAATGAACGCACACCAAGTTTCAGCCATATTGGTCTATTTCTTTGTGTTTGGCATTCGTGTGAATCAAGGAAGTCGAGTGATTTTCAAGAAATGGACGAAAAAGAATTTCGTGTGGTGATTAAACATTACTTTATGAAAGGCAAAACGCCTCAGGAGACTAAAGAGAAGCTTGATAAACATTATGGTGACTCTGCATCTTCGATTAGAACAGTTTATAAGTGGTTTCAAAATTTTCGGACTTTCCGTATGGGCACAAGTGACGCTGAACGTTCTGGACGGCCTGTGGAGGTTACGACTCCAGAAATTATTGATCAAATCCATGATATGGTGATTGATGACAGAAGAGTTAAGGTGCGTGAGATTGCTAGTGCTGTGGGCATCTCGACTGAATGGGTACATAATATTTTGCATAAACATTTGGACATGAGAAAGCTATCCGCAAGATGGGTGCCGCGATTGCTCACGCTTGACCAAAAACGGAATCGTGTGAAGTGTTGCAAGGATGATTTTGCAGCTGTTCCAGAAGAATCCGGAGGACTTTAAGCGTCGTTTCGTCACTGTGGATGAAACATGGATACATTACTATACTCCTGAGACCAAACAACAATCTAATGAATGGGTTACCAAGGGGGAATCTGCATCAAAAAAGGCGAAGACCGTTCCTTCGGCCGGAAAGGTTATGGCGACTGTCTTTTGGGATTCGCAAGGGATACTCCTCATCGACTATCTGGAAAAGGGTAAAACTATTACAGGTGAATATTATTCATCGTTATTGGACCGTTTGAAAACCGAGCTGCAAGAAAAACGCCCGCGATTGGCACAAGAAAGTCCTTTTCCATCGCGACAACGCACAAGCACATACCTCAGCAGTTGTGGTCGCGGAAATAGGATTCTAACTCGTTTCACATCGCCCCTATTCTTCAGATTTGGCTCCCTCGGACTACTATTTGTTCCCTAATTTCAAGAAATGGCTGGCGGGACAAAGATTTTATTCAAACGAGGAGGTGATTGCAGACACTAATGGATATTTTGCAGACTTGGACAAATCCTATTATTCGGAAGGGATCAACAAACTAGAACATCGTTGGGCGAAGTGTATAAGTCTAAAAGGAGACTATGTCGAAAAATAAAAAAGGTTTACCCCAAACACATAAGTAGTTTTTATTTTTGCACGGACTTTTCAAACCAGCCTCGTAGTGCACAAATTCGTATTTAATAAGTTTTTGGATACTACCGAATGCGCCCGCGAATAATTCCCCTCAGCAAAATCTTGTATCTGCTCATGCATTAAATACGAAACATAACTCTTCTTTTCTTTTTTAATCCAATCTTGCATCTATTATGTGTCTTTGGCTCTCCACAAAGTCTCAAATATTTTTGAAATTCATTGTTGTAAAAATAAATAAAAATTGCTCTATAATCTAGTTGTAATCATTTCCAACTACTTTTGACGGATGTTTTAAAAGGTGTCTAATTACTTTAGTATTGAATTACACGGACCTGCGTTGGTTTTCCCCTTACAAAACTAAGTAGTAATTTTGGTAGGTAGTAAGTACTAATTTATGAGAAAAATATAAAAAAATCTATTACGTAAGTTTTCTCAGAAAAATATTTTTTTCAGTTTTCTTAGTACTACTAGAAATAGCTTCAAATTTCTGTGTTGGCAATATATATTAATGGTAGTGTTCATATCAAATTAGGTACTATGAAGCAATTTGTGAAGGTATTACCTAAAGAGGATCTCTGTTTTAAATACCTGTGTGATAAATTTAATTACTTATCGTATGATAAAATAAAAGAAGGCATTTTTGTTGGCCCTGACATTCGGAAGTTAATGCATAATGCGGACTTTGAAAAAATTACGTATAAGATCGAAAAGTTTGCTTGAAAATCATTTAAGGAGGTCGTGGAATATTTTTTAGGAAACAGAAAAAGCCCCGATTATGAAAATATAGCAATATGAGTATAAAGCTGCATTTTCTGTATTCCCATATTGATTTCTTTCCCGAGAATCTTGGTGCTGTAAGTGAAGAGCAGGGGAAGTAATTTCTTCAAGACATCAAGGTTATGGAGAACAGATATCAAGGAAGGTGAGACGTTAGCATGATGGCCGACTATCGCTGGATGTTGAAGAGAGGCGAACCGAATCATAAGTACAAGAGAAAATGATTGAACAGGAATTTTAAAGAAAAGAGAAAGATATGAGAAGGCTTCTTAATTTGTCTAATTTCTTAAGTCATGTTTAAAACTAATTCTGCGCATTTTATAAGTAAACATTAGGGTTTAGATTTATCATATTTTATTTTTCATAAAAATTGTTTAAAAATCTGTAAATTTGCACATCTTGTATAAAAATAAATCTTGATCTGATATAAAAGAACTAAAGCGACATTTTAATTCAGCATATCTAAATACCTAGAAAAAGCATTATTATTAATTAATTAATTAAAAGTTATATTTCGCAGGCCTGTGTTATCGAAGTTACGGTTGAAAAAAAGTTGGTTAGCGAATTTTAAACTTTGTTTTGTCCAATCTTTTAGCGAAAAAATTGGGGAATGGAAAAAAATTATATGAAACTTGTCACACATTGTTATGATAAGAATTACACCCTCCCACGTGTACCTTTTGTCATAAAAGTTGTTGAATTTTCTTTACTCGTTTGATCAAAACCTATCACCTTCATCAACTAATGAAAAATTTCCTTCAAGAAATTTTTTAAACCATCTTTGACTTTACTTACCTTTATCCTTCTTATAGTCTTATTACTATTATTCTTAATTTGAACAGAAACTCTAATCTCTTCTCCATGCGAATAGATTCCTTTATCTAAGGCCGCCGACAATTGTACTTTTCCATCACTAAGTAAAAAAGGCTTTTCTATCACTGCTTTAGGATTGGGGACTTCTGCCAAATAGGCCGCCATTGACGGTCTCTTGGCGCTACAGAGGGACCGGTAATAATCTGATATGTGCTCCTGAAAATGAATAAAATTTAGTTAGTATATGATGAAATATAACCAGCCAATTCAGTACGCTGATTACTTTTAAAGTAAAAATTTTTGCTATAGAGATATAAAATGATCAATGAGTTCACAAAACACAAAGTTTGTTTCCGATCTTTGTTGAAAACTGATGACCTTGAAATTTTTGTTTTTTATATACCAGATAAAATATTGAAGATAATGCACTCGTGATAACTTCATTCAATCTACAGCCTGTGTAGAATATTTCTTGATTACTACTTTTCGAGATAAGGGGAGACAGCGATTTTTGGCAATTTTTAAAAAATAATACAAAGAAAAGTGAGCCCAAGTATTACATTATATATATTTTTGAACTCGTGTTTTCACAAGCTTTCATTTGATACCTCACTCGATGACCTAGTAAAAAATTTTTTTTTCACTTCCGATTTCAGCCCCCAAAACTAACCTTTTAAGTCAAAATTTAACTTTCAAAATTACACGGCTGTGATCAGGCCATCAATTCCTATATTAGTGCCAAATTGCTATGTCAAATAGTTTCGGACAAAATCGGGTATGACAAACGGGCAGACAGACACCGAAGTGATCTTATAAGTGTTCCATACGGAACACTAATAAGAACAGTCTACAGTTTGATTTATCATCCTGATCTATACCTTATGTTGATACTGACAGGAATGATGTAGATTATAAAACGAGAAATAAAGAACACACGCTATATACAGGATGTTCCTTTTGCCACGTTGTAAAGACTATTAAAATATACTTGGGAATAGGGTTAAACCTAAAAAATATGTAGACGGTTACTGATAAATGTTCCACCTCTCAACTTACTTTCTCGAAGAGGCAAAAATGTTAAATGTAAAAATTGAAGAGCTTTTAAAGATTTTCTTAGAACTTGGTCACTTTTTGAAATCCAACTTAAACTTGCTATTTTTTGTGAATGGAACAGTCATTACACTATTTTTCAGTTTAATAGAAAACTTAAGTTTAGGACCGCCAATATAAGGGTGTCACAAAATTCACGCAAGATTTGAATTTGGCGCCATTTGTATGATAAAGTGTTGCCAACAAAACAAAAAATATAACGTGACAGCTGACAGTTCAGGGTTATTAAAGATGGACCACTACACGAAAGAATAACATGTTTTCATTGTTGAGCAAAATTTTAAAAATAATGAAGGTTTGGCAGCTACAGTTCGGAATTTTCGTACAAAATATGGTCGAAATAGTGATTTAATCTTATCAACTGTGAAGAGATTAATTGAAAAATTCAGGGAGACTGGATCAATTAGTGATCTTAAACGCTCTGGCCGTCTTTCAACAAATCGTTCGACACAAAACATTGAAGCAGTTCGTGAGAGTCTTGCTGAGACTCCAGGAATATCAACTCGGCACCGTGGCCAAGAATTAGACATTTCCAGAAGCTCTCTACAGCGTATTCTCACGAAAGATTTATATCTTCATATTTACAAAGCTAAATTGACAGAAGAACTGAAGCCTACTGATCACTCACGAAGAGAGTTCGTTGAGTGATTTATGGAACAACAACAAGTGGGTACTGATTTTTCGAAGAAAATCGTCTTCAGCGCTGAGGCTCATTTCCGTCTTGATGGTTTCGTTAATCTACAAAAATTGTCGCATTTGGTGTTCAGATAATCCACACGTGACTGTTGCGAGACAAATGCATCCACAACGTGTTTGGTGCGGATTTTGGGCTGGGGGGCATCAACGGACCATTCCTCTTTGAAAATGCGGTTGACCAGGCAATAACAGTTAATGGTGATCGTTATCGCTATATGATAATCCAGTTTTTTTGTGCGTAAGTTGCAAGATGTGGATGTGAGTGACATGTGGTTTCAACAAGTCGATGCTACATGCCATACAGTCCGAGCACAATTCAATTACTGAATGAGTTATTTCCTGGTCGTGTAATATCCCGTTCTGGTGATCAGAATTGGCCGCCCAGATCATGCGATTTAACGCCGTTGGACTTTTTTCTTTGGGCTTTTTTAAAGTCTAAGGTTTATGCGAACAAGCCCACACCACCCACGACTTGAAGGAGGAAATTAGGCGCTGTATCAACGAAATTCAGCCACATTTATGTAAAACGGTCATGGAAAATTTCGACAAAAGAGTGTGTATGTGCCAGCAAAGCCGTGGAGGCCATTTACCCAATATGTTATTCTATACATAACCCTATACTGTATACTTTATGAATCAATAAATGAATAAAATTTATATTTTTTGTATCAAAATTACTTCTTGCGTGAATTTTGGGACTCCCTTTATCTTTTATTGTGCAAAATAACAAAACAAACCGATTCTTCTAACTTTTTTAATGTTGGATGTCGACATTTCACAATGACGTTTGTGGATAATAAAATTTTTTAATGTATTTGGTTAAAACTAAGAGTTCGTTCAACTGTGGTATAAATTCTTTTTTCAACAGAAACTCCCAAAAGCGGTGGACGTGGAACCGCTCGGATGGTAGATCACGAAACGAGATCGATTATATTGTCACTGACCGAAGAAAATACTGCAAAGATGTATCAGTGCTCAGCAAGTTTGATACAGGTAGCAACCACGGGTTAGTAAGAGCTTTAATTAAAATAAATCAACAAAAACAACATTGGAAAGTAAACTCCAACCAGACAGTTTAAAAAACATGAATGCAAACAAACTTCCAAAGAAAATTACATCTGATATCGAAATAATAATCAAGAAAATCCTTCCGAAAGTAGAATGTGAACAAACTGTTTCCTGAAACACTTAAACTCATAGAAGAAAAAAAATCTAAAAAAGAGGTACACGTGAAAATGAAACATTGAACAAAGCTGTAAAGAAAGAAACAATAATTAAAATCACTGAAGAAAACGAAACTATGAAAGTATTGAAATCCAAGATGTCACAAGGTAAAACAAAAATAATAAAAATACCAGATAAAGCGGGTGAAACAATAGAACTGACAGGAAGTAAATAAAGGATGCAATAAAGGAATTACAAACTTCTTTAAAAGAAATGAAGAGCAAGAAATCTCTAGGTGAAGATAAAATAACATCTGACATATTGAAAATGGGAGAAAATGAACTTTTTGAGGCGATACGGAGATTACTCAACAAATGTATCGAAGAAAAAGAATGCAAAATAGTGAGGTTATATTTTTGTTCAAGAAAGGCGATCATACAAGCCTTGAGAACTATAGCTCCATCAGCTTATATCGCATTTGTACAAGCTTCTTTATAAAATTACCACAATCCGTCTAACAAATAAATTCGATAACTACGAACCACTTGAAGAGGCGGGCTTTCGTAAGGATTTTGGAATAACAGATCTTATCCAGACGCTCCGCCTGGTAATCGAAAAAACGACCGAGTATAACATCAAGGTGCACCTAGCTTTCATCGATTATTAGAAGGCTGTTGACTCCCTTAAACATTGGGCAATTTTGCAGTCCTTAGCTCATGCCAAAATAGACTCCGTATATACTGAAGTCCTCAAATTCATACATGAGAATGCAACATTAACTGTTAAATTAGAGGAAGATAAAAAAACTGAACCCATATGGATCAAGATAGGTGTTAGGTAGGGCGACATCATCTCACTAAAATTATTTACCCTGGCCTTGGACGACGTTTTTAAACGTCTTGAGCGGGACGAGAAGGAAATTAAAATCGATGGCATATATATGCATCATTTGCGATTTATAGATGATGTGGTACTGATTAGCGAAAATCTAGAAGAACTACAAATCTAGCTTCATAAAAGGTAGGACTTGAGATGAAGTTTAAGAAAACGAAGCTGCTAAGCCCACAAAACACAAAAATTAAGATAGGTACAGAAGAGAGCGAGAGAGTGGACGAGTATGTATACCTAGGAAATGTCCTTCCGAAAGTAGAATGTGAACAAATTCTTTCCTGAAACAATTAAACTCATAGAAGAAAAAATCTAAAAAAGAGGTACACGTGAATATGAAACATTGAACAATGCCGTAAAGAAAGAAACAAGAAAATACAATACAAACTTAATTATTAAAATTACTGAGGAAAACGAAACCATGAAACTAGATTAGACAAGGCCAATCAAATAGCAGAAATACCAATGCGAATTGGTTTGAGTTGGATTGCTTTCAAAAACTGAGATTAATTTAAAAAGGAAAGTGTACGAGAGCTTAATATTTCTAGTAAATAAAAAATAATCTTTGTCGATTCCATCGTACTCAATGGAAAGACAGATGTTAGGTGTTAGTTTACGAAAACACATTAAAAGCGAGGATACCAGACAAATAACAAAAATTACAGATATCAGTGAAAGAGTGGAAAAATTAAGTGGCAATGGGCGGAACATATGGCTAGAATGAATAATGGTAGATGGATTACAAAATTACTCAAGTGAAGACCATGGGAAAACGGATGAAGTGCCAGAAGACCAACGAAAAGATAGATTGATGATATCAGGTTTGACAGTAGGCAACAGATGGCTCCATCTTGCACTGGATAAAGACATTGGGAAGAAACTTGAAGAGGCTTGTCTCTTGCAGTGGAGAAGTTGTGGCTTATGAAAAAGGTTTAAAAACATTTTTTTTTCCAAAGATTGAAAAGCGGGATACATGAAATGTTTATTAAAAATAGTTATAAGTACACTTTATGGAATGCCAAAAAGAATCCCCATTATTATTTTAGCATTTAAAAATATAACTGTTTTATTGAGTTATGTTAATTGATACTTAATTTCTATTTGAAATTATTTTTTTATTGGCATGTGGGCTGCCGGGAAATCCCAAAAGCGCTACCGGAGCAACATTTGTACAGAAAAAGCGATTCATGTTAGTCACTGTAAATTGTATTCGGTGGGAAATACAGTCCTGAGCAAATCATACAAAAGGGATGAGGTTCTCCATATAAAAAGCACTCATATGGGTATGAAGTATTAGCGCAACATGTATTCCCAACATACACTGCTCTGGGAGAAATTAAGCGTGCTTTATCCATCGAAGACTTTCTATGAAAATACTTGTAGAATAGACTCAAGTCGTCAACTGTTCCTTGATGTTCCAAGGAATCAAGGTTGTTGGTGAGTTCAATCAGACGAACAGCTATCTTCTGAGTAGAATCTAACAAATGTTGGAAACAAAGCCCCAAATATGGAAGCAATATTCCACCGTTGGTGGAATTTAAGCTTCGTACAGAATTAATAGTTGTTGTGGAGTGTAAAATTTACTATGCATGCAACATTTAAGCCAGGATATATTTCTTCGCAAATTAACTGCCAGCAAATTGCAAATTGAGAGACGATGCTAGAGGAACGGAGGGAGCGTCCCGACATAACTATGTCGGGTTTAGCAACGTTAACTCTGCCGCCTGGGTTTTTGTAGAGTTAAATTTTACTTAATTACTGTCACCCCAAGATAGAATTTCTTCCAGGGTTTTGTTGCTGTTTGTGGATATTTGCATTAGTAGTCGATGTTCGAACATTTAGAGTACATGAAGAAATAAGTATACTTCATCTTCAAAGCTGTAGATTATATTCCCGTTCCTTTTCGGCAGATTGTTAATATAAATGAGAAAGAAAGTAGGAGACAATATGGAGCCTTGGGCACACCGGTGTTGATAGTGAAGGTATTAGAAAGATATCCGTCAACTGCTCCAAAAGGTTCAATTGTTTTATCTTAATCTAATACACTTTTATATTGCTTGTTCTGAAGCCTAGGGGTAACGTCTTCTTTGGAGTTTTCTACTTTCTTTTTCTTGATGTCACTTATTGTCTGCCAAGGAGACACCTAAAGTAGCGAAGCGCCAGTGAAGAACTGTGTTAACAATATTGATATGATTTTTGTTTCGACATTCTTTAGATAAAATCTAAAACATGTGAACGTAAAACATAATCTGAAAAATATAGATACATTTACATATCATATTTTACATATGTTGGATAGAGAAAATATCAATTTTCTTCAGTAACTGTTCAATCCCTTTTGTATACAATTATGACATAATTGAAACATCAGTGTTACGGAATCACAGGGCAAGTTATCGAAATTAAGATAGTCTGATATACCAGCTGATTTTTCGCCAATCTGAGTCTGACATAGTTGAGGTTAAGCTACGTCGTCACCTAGCCGATGCATCTCCAAAATGAACTATTTTCTGACAAATCAAAAGACGTGCATTTTAGTTTACCAACAACGTAAAGAAAAGTTCAAGACATTATAAACCTGTACAGTGATTCTTGTATACAGAACATTCCTCAAAAGGCGGATAAGTAAAAAGTAAAGACAAGGAGATTGTCGCAAGCAATTGGTACGCCGCATTTAGGTTGATGTGCGGTTTGCAATTGTTATAAAGATTTTCCTGTACCACGTTTTCTATGTTCAGAAGAAATCATATTTTTATACACCACGTTTTCTTCACTATGAAGATACCATTTTTCCTTCAATATCGTTTTTTGACGAGGATATACCTTTCGTCCAACACGTTTTCTTCTCTGAGAAGAGATCATTTATTTTCACCCACGTTTTTCTTCGCTGAAGGGAAAAGCTATATTTTCCTTGCCGTGAAAGGCAGCACCGATTATACAGCAATACTATCTTTTTGAAATGAGAAGAGCAGCTCTATATTTCATCGAGGAGCATGAAGCTAAATAACGTGGGCACGATATCATTTGCAGAGTGCATCAGCACTCGACAACCGACTATCTGCAAGACCTGCAGAGTGCTGCACGTTGTCTCCAGCCAGTCATTGCGATCACCTCCATACCGTAAGAGCAATTAGATGTATCGTTTTTTTTTAGGATTATTATATGACATTCAGTCACTCCAAAGTCCTAGACTTTGCATAACATGTTACTTTAAATTTTACCTCAAACTTTACCTTAAATCTTACACCAAATTTTTCTTAAAACCTTACTTTAAACTTATTAGCGTACAAGGTATCAGTAAAAAGTCTATTAAAAATCCTGGGGACGCATTTTCAGCAACCCACGACAGCCGAGCTACGAACAGAACTTAAAAGCCAACATACCAACAAAAAAAAAAAACAAATGAAGGCTACACTATTACAAACAAACTAAATTTGATAATGTTTAAATATTACCATATCTTCCAATCTCTTCAATACATTTCCTATAAATTCGTGCCAAATTTCTTTTCTTTCTTACGTTATCTTTTAAATAGCCTAATAAAATGTTGTCCAATTGAATCTAGGTTGTTCGATAGCCATGTTACTCTTCCAAATCTATCAACACAAACAGCAAAAGTGTGGAGCAGAGCGCACTAAATCGGAACAGATTGATGAAGTGTTTTATTTTTCGTATCGCTCTAGGGACAATTGAACTAAGCTGTTACGCATATATATATATATATATATATATATATATATATATATATATATATATATATATATATGTATATATAAATATAAATATATATATATATATATATATATATATATATATATATATATATATATATATATATATATATATACATATGCATCCGTTGGTCAGTATTGTTTTGATTGCTAAGTCACACACGTTTTTTGCCAAAATCTCATTTGGCAATATCATTTTCAGGTCGCGGTAAACTCCAGCTACCAGTAAGCATTGTTAATTCCCAACGAGATTGTGATGAAATATATATATATATATATATATATATATATATATATATATATATATATATATATATATATCTATATATATATATATATATATATATATATATATATATATATATATGTATATATATATTAATCTTGGGTATACGTTAGTCCAATTAACGCATTTGATTTTTTTTTTAAATTTTTATTGACGTTTCGCCCTAGGTTCTGGACATTTTCAAAATTTCTTTAGTGTGTTTTGATATTTTTGGAATTAAAATTAAACATGCAATCACAGTTTCAATTTAAAAATATAATAATAAATTAGGCCACAAGAATACATATACACTTAATTTATTTTTTTTACAAGAACAATTGATTTAAAATTGACTATATATATATTTATATTAGCAGTGCCGCGGCTCCGCTCGCATGGACTTGACTGACTATTATAGTCACTGCTCATTCCTTATATTAACTAAAAAAATATATCCTATAACCTGGCCAGAGAATTAATTATATTAATATTAATTAATTAATTATATTAATAATTATGAATTAAAAAAAAAAAAAAACACGTAAATCGGATAAATGGTTCTCGAGTCATAAGCGCACTAACGAACAGACAGAGAGACGTTACGTTTTATATATAGTATAAAGATTATTATTATATAACCTAGCCAGAGAATATATGTATGAATTTAAAAAAAACACGTAAATCGGATAAGTGGTTCTCGAGTGATACTGAACCTGAACTAACGGACGGGCAGACAGACAGACAGAGAGGCATTTTATTTTGTATATATTATATGCTTCGCTACATGATATTGTTCCATATTTAATGGTTTAAGCAGTGTATTGCAAGAGAACGCGCTAGGGCCAAACTTTTTTCCGACTTGATTCACTATTGTCGTCACTGCTTATTCCTTATGTTACCTAAACTAATAAAATATATCCCATAGCTTGGCCAGAGAACATATGCATGTTTCTTAAAGAAAAAACACGTAAATCGGATAAGCGGATCTCGAGTGATAAGTGCACTAACAGACAGACAGACAGAGAGACGTTACATACATATATATATATATATATATATATATATATATATAATATATATATATATATATATATATATATATATATATATATATATATATTATAGATAACCTGACCAGAGAACATATGTATGTATTTAAAAAAAAAACAAGTAAATCGGGAAAGTGGTTCTCGAATGATAAACGCACAGACAGACAGAGAGAAGTTCCATTTCATATATATTACATTCTTTGCTATATGATATTGTTCCATTTTAATGATGGTTCTCGAGTTACAAGCGGACTAATAAACAGACAGACGGACAGAGAGACGTTGTATTTTATATATATTAGTAGATAACCTGGCCAGAGAACATGTGTTTTAAAAAAAAGCACGTAAATCGGATAAGTGGTTCTCCAGTGATAAGCGCATTAATGAACAGGCAGACAGAGAGATGTTGTGTTATATATATATATATATATATATATATATATATATATATATATATATATATATATACATATATATATATATATATATATATATATATATATATATATATCACATCATATATATATATATATATATATATATATATATATATATTATATATATCTATGTATTTATATATATATATATATATATATATATATATATATATATATATATATATATATTATGGTTTCTAGCACACGTGCTGCAGGGAAGTCCCTAAAGCGCTACAGGAGCGACACGTGTGCGGAAAAAAGCGATTCATGTTGTTCTTGAATCGCTTTAAATTGTACTTGGTGGGAAACACAGTCCTGGGTAAGCCATTCCAGAGGGATGAGGTTCTCCATATAAAAGACTGCTTGAAAAGCGTTATACGAGGAGTTACAAGCTGAACCTGATACGGATGTGAAGTATCAGCGCGACGTGTACTTCTAACATGCACCGCTTTGGGAGGAATTAAGCGGGCTACATCCTTAGACTCAAGTCGCCAACCGTTCTTCGATGTTCCAGCGAATCAAGGCCGCCGGTCAGTTCTGGGTCTCCAATCAGACGAGCAGCCCTTCTCTGAACAGAATCCAACAAATGCAGTGTATGTTTGGGAGCGGAGCCCCAAACTGGGGAGCAGTATTCCATAGTTGGTCGAATTTGAGCTTTATAAAGAATTAACAGTTCTGGGAAAAAAAGCCTTTACAGTAAATTGAAACTCCATAAGATCATTTGTTATTGGTAACGAGAAATGTGGTTTTCAACACAACTTGCAAACACGCCACACACAATAATACACAAATCACACTCATTCTTCGTCAAATCTGTATGTTGAACTTTTCGCAGGATTCACCTGAGTCAGTACCTGGTGACTGTTCACTATTTTCAAAAATTAAAATACAGTTAAAAAGAAGGTTTTTCAAGGCATGTACACGTACTTTGAAGACAAGCCCTATTAGCCAACAAATCAATTTCAATAGCTATTGTATTGCTTTTAAAAACTGTATTGAATTAAGAGGAGAATATACTAAGTATTAAAAAAGGAAACAACTGAAAAACATGCTCTATTTAATTTTTGCAATATCACTTTAGATTTAGCCAAGGAAGCATTTGATTTGAAAACAACGTTAATTCTTTTTTTTTTTCAAAAATATCCTAAAATTGTATGAAATTTTGCCTGCTTAATATATTTTTTGTGGTATTACATTCGAAATACTAAG
>CM032452.1:26958264-26973264 GCA_019049505.1 Pachyrhynchus sulphureomaculatus | reverse complement strand
TGGGAGCGGAGCCCCAAACATGGGACCAGTATTTCATAGTTGGTCGAATTTGAGCTTAATAAAGAATTAACAGCTCTTTGTGGAGTGTAAAGCTTTCTGGTTCGAAATAATATTCCTAACTTTTGAGACGCTCTATATCATATCACATAACTGCATTTATTGGTATATTTGTTTATCTTATATGAAGTAGGCGGATGGATCTTAACAGATCCATTACATGTAATGAAATTCTATGTCTGGTAGGGCTTCATCAATTGGTATGCTGAGATGTAATGATTTGACGTCGAAACTTACGATGACGTCATTTGGGCTTATGGTAAGAGATTCTAGAATTTTGCCTGAAATATTCAGAATCTCGTAGGTAATGTAACTTTTTCTGTTAGAGGTATGTTTGCTGGATATTTATCCAGTTATGGGGAGTTAAAATCGCGGACTATTGGCCGTAATGGAACATCCATTTTGTGGATTTTGAGAAGTACATAGAATTTTCTACTTCCACTTGATTTTTGTTTAGGGATAAGATTCTTCTTGAACATTTCATTCATTATATTCAAATTTTGTGATTTTTCCTAAGTATGTTATGGGATCTCTCGGAATTGGCTTGTAAGGTGGGTCTTCAAGGATGGTGGTGATTTTATTTGCGGATTCTTCAGTATCTATGACAGTGACGTTGTCTTTATCAGTAGATATAATAGTAATGTTTTTTATTTTTGTGAAATTTTTAAGATATCCAGACTTTCCTGTAGTTAGGTTGGGCTTCGGTGGTTTGGAGAGTTTTAGTATTTGTTCAGCTGATTGTTCATCTAAGAAAGTTAAGCTTGTCTTCACGCTGGCAATTATTTTTTTAAACTGGGATAATTTTTTAGGTTGCTGCATAATTAAAACTTTATATGTATGTTGTAGCGTCCCAGATTTTGAACTAAAAATCACGTATGCAAGCTCGTAGCTAATACGCTAAGTTCATGAGGCCAATAAAACAGAAAAAATAAGCCTCTATAAATTATTTTGAATCCCGGAAAGTATCTTACCAAGATGTTCAACATCTGTTATGGAGCCTTTTAGATTTCTTGAATTTCCAAAATAGTAAATACTGCATTTTGTTTAGTTTTTATAGTAGCCAAGGAATTTAAAAACGAAAAATGGTTTCCAGTTCTTCATTATTATAGGTTTCTCCCCTATGTGTATTTCGTTGGAACGTTATTTAAATTAAGCTGTGATTATGTGTTCTTAATAATGTATTTGAGCTACAGATTCTCCTTTGCCTTTCATAAAGTCTTATATATTCCTGATAACCTTGTCTTTTGCAATAACGATTTTCAAAATAAAATTTTGTAAATATAACGTTCTCTGCTCACCGAAAAACCATTTTGACACCAACTCTTAGTTTGAAAATTCTTAACGTATCGTTATCAATTTGCATTGTTGTCAAACCTACATAGACAATTTCGGTTTCTATTTTGCACAATAACACCTTAAAATGATATATTAGCAATTCCAGAAATAAAAGTTCTATAAAACTATATATAGCAAGCAGTGCAGGCTATCTAAAAAAAACGAAAACGCTGCCTCACTCTTTCAATAAGAGAGTTAAAGGAGTAGTTTATTTATAATCAACCCTGTACCTTCATTGACGTATTTGATGTATCTAGCTAATGTAATTTCTACCAGAGCAGTACATGCGAGTCAAACACGACATACTAACAGAACACATCCGAGTAAATGTCAGCTTATCATGCTTCATACCATTTTACATGAAGAACTTCATTCCACTTGGTGAACTATCCCGAAGTACGTTTCCGGCCAAATACAATCTGCGATGATTCAAGACGAACGTGAATCATTATTTCCGCTACTGTAGCAATTTAAAAAATTCCTTCTAGCAGGTATAATGCTCCAATTAAAAAAAGTGAACCCTGTATAATTTTCGAGACCCCCTCTACTAAAATGAAGTAATCACCTAACCCTCCTGATAATTGATTGTCGCTTATCCTATAAGCCGTCCTCTCAAATTAGGTAATTTTTATTATAAATTTGCTCTTGTCGCTTGATTACTTTGTGATAAATGCCGGATGGGTTAGCAGTGCGGCGAATTCGATTATAAGTTAACGTTAGTCATAACTTTAACTTAATTTTCGTTCAGTGGCAGGTGGGGTAAATGTTATTTAAATATGTATCTAAAGGTTGATTCTGATCATATGTTGAATTGTATAGGTACCGGTTTTTTTTTTTCTGATACTACCCAGATGTATCGGCTGAGTAGACCAAAAGTTTTCACTGGTCTTTACATAATTATAGACTACTACTTAGTACTCTATTATTATTGTAATACTTTATTGCAGAACTTTTAAATAAAATAAAAAATAATAAAGTATTAAAGGTTTAAACATTTTGGTCATTTAATTAATGTTTATATTTCAAATATTTCCTCAAGTTATTTTTGCCAATATTTTATATTTTTTATTTTATTTTATCTTTCAATTTTAACAATTAAATTTCTTTAAAAGTAGAGGTAAAAGTATTTTGTTATGCTGGCAAATATATAATCTGACTTTTTTAATGTTCCGTATAGAACACTTATGGGATTACTTCGGTGTCCGTCTGTCCATCTGTCCGTTCGTCTGTCACACCCGATTTTCTCCGAAACTATTTGACATAGAAAGTTGAAATTTGGCACAAATATAGAAATTGATGGCCTAATCAGAGTCGTGTAGTTCTGGAAGTTAAATTTTGACTTAAGGGTTAGTTTTTGAGGAGGTGAAATCGGAAGTGGAATTTTTTTTTATCAGGTCATCGAGTGGGATGTCAAATGAAAGCGTACGCACACTTATCTTTGTATTGTTAAAAAAAAATGGCCAAAAGCCTTGTCCACCCACCCTATCTCGAAAAATACTGATCAAAAAGTTTTTAAAAAATTTCGGAATAATAAGGCGTAGATTTAAACGAGAATTATCACTAGTTTGATAATTTATATGGTATATAAAAAAACAAAAAGGACCCCGCACACAAACATATGGAAGAGTGATCCCAGTAAAAATTGGCTGAAAATATGGTATATTGTAACTCGGGTGATCTTGATGAGAAGTCTCTGTGGGCAGAACTCTCCAAAATCAGTAGGATCCGAGATGCTCGTCTCTGAAGGCCCCATCTAAAAAGAGCGTAATGCAGGGTCTTCTGGAACTATCAGGCACTGTTTTACACACATACACACGTACGCATGCATACATAGGTACGTATATATATATATATATATATATATATATATATAATATATATATATATATATATATATATATATGATTCTGCAGGATTTTTCTCATCTATGTAATCTCCTTTATTTTTAATTACAGCTTTACAGAGTTTTCGGAATTCTGTCCAGGAGTTTTCTTCAGAGTTTCTTCGGCTATTTTAACCCATTCTGCTTGTAAAAGTTCCCACAAGTGATTTTCTGATGTTGGATTGAGTTTTCGAACACACCTGGCCAAATGGTCCCACAGCAATTCGATGGAGTTCAAGTCGGGTGATTGTGGAGTCATCACTTCCAGGACGTCATCGGATTTCCATTGGTCCAAAAGTTCTCTAATTTGTCTTGCAGAATATTTAGGATCATTGTCATACTGAAAAATAAATTTTCCCTGAAAATATTTGAGTTAGCAAAATTTCTTGATACTGTTCTTTTCTCATGATTCCTTCTATCCTAAAGATTTTTACAACTTTACCGTTGCCAAAACAACCCCAAACCATTTACTGAACCTTCACCATGTTTTACTGTAGGCAATTGACAACCTTCCAACACCCTCTCTCCAGCTGACCGCCATACGTAAACTCGTCGAATTGAACGAAAATTTCGAATTTAGATTCGTCGCTCCAAAGTACGAATTCCATTGTTCTGATGTCCAATTTTCATGTTCTCGGGCCCATTCTAATCGTTTATGTTTATTCACTTGCCTAAGAAGTGGTCTCCTCACTGCAACTCTCCCGCGTAGTACACCTTCTGCTAACCTGTTCTTCACGGTTGTCACGCTGATGGGGATGGGCCGCTCCAAGTTTACTTGAGCCGTGATTTCTGGTGCGGTTAGGCGGCGGTTACGTCTGCTGACATTATTATAGCTCTGTCTTCAACGGGAGTCGTTTTTCGAGTCCTTCCTGAACGTTTTTGGTTGCTAATTCCATGTCCCGCAGACAAATTTTTTACGATGTCGTCCACCGTTCTCCTTGACATCCGCATATTACTCGCCATTTGTCGACTCGAGTGACCATTTTGATACCCGATTTTCAACGGAAACTCTTTTTGTTTTTGGCAATTTCACAAAACAATTGAGCCTGTATCAATGACAAAGTACTGTTTGAGAAAGGTTAATTTCCAAAAGGGCAATGGTATTTTTGGCATAGTTTTTATCATAAAATGTCTCTAGGAATTTCCATAATCCCTAGAAACTTTAAGTGAGTTCTTACTTTAACTGGAATTCTCACAATCGCCTCAAGACTATTATCATGCAAAACTTGGAAATTTGTTCTAATTGGTTTTTAATTTGTGATTTCACCAAAAAGGCTTATCTAAACAATTTTTATGATGGACACTTATGAACAATTAAATTTACCTAATATAATAAAAGGATTTAATTAGGTATTAAATTTTGGCAGTTACATTGAAATTTTCTAGGTGGGTAAATACTTTCTGGAGGTAGTATATATATATATATATATATATATATATATATATATATATATATATATATATATATATATATATATATATACATATATATATATATATATATATATATATATATATTATATATATATATATATATACATATATATATATATATATATATATATATATATATATATATATATATATATATATATATATAAGATAGGACAGTAACGGAGCACTTGTAACACTAAGTGATAGTTTAAAAGCTGAGATAGCTCCTAATATATTGAAGAGGAGAGCAATAAAAGATCTAATTTGATGGCGGGAAACAAAAAAATAATCTTCCTGTACCACGTTTTTTTCCGGCGTTCTTTGTAGTGTCTTTCCAGTCTAATTTATATTGTACTATATTAATTTTAGAGTAGTTAACTTTTAATTATTTTAATATGTGACCCCTCAAATTGAGGGCTTAGTAAGTTCTCTAATTTTTTTTCACTTTTTAACCTGTTTTTGTGGTCATGTCTTACTGCTTGTCTTGGAAACGAGAAATGTGTAATAATCTTACTCCGGGAAGAGTAATGCTGTAAATATTCTGTAAGTACGTTTAGTTTCCCTAAGTTACATCTTTTTACTCCAGAATATTTGCATATTTTAGATTTCCTGAAGAAGTCCACGTACATGGACGATAGCTTCTCAAGATCCCAGCGGCAATATCTCTAATATGTATATATACATAGGCAGAACTGCTATCTTTTACGAAATAATCCTTTTTTTCGAGATTTTACTTGAAAAAAACTGTAAGGCTTGAAATTTTTTGTATCATTGAAATGATATATAAATCATCTGAGGAGCGTTTACCCGTATACTATTTTGTAAAACATCCATCTTTAGCCAGAACTATAACTGTTGCCCGACTTTCGCGAAGTGGATGAGATGGTAGATACTTGAGAACAAGCTCTTTGAGAGTCTTATCATTCACACACACATTCATACTTCTAAAACCACCAAGCAACACATCTATAATTTTTGTTTTCGCTCATTTATATATATATATTATATATATATATATATATATATATATATATATATATATATATATATATATATATATATATTATATATATTATATTTTTTATTTTATTTTATGTGATATTTTAATATTTTTCTATAAACTCAATTATTGTCCGACTAGCCGGTCGACCTGGCAACCGAACGACCGAGCAACCGGACAAAACGGGCAACCGGACAAAACTCATTTTTCGCCTGTTTTTGTGAAGTCACTGATCATTTTATACCTCTAGTAGCAAACACTTTATTTGCTAATTGCGCATGTCCGACTTGCGCTTGGCCGGTTTTTTTATCATTTGAAGACTCTTCTTACGGAATATTTTGGGAAAAATATTATGTTGCTTTCTCTGCAATTCTAATTTTTGATTAATGTGTGGAAAAGCTATTTTTCTTGAAAATTAATTTTAAATAAATATAAATATTGCACATTTTTAACATCTGTCAAAAACAAATGGTTTTTCTTCTTATCAAAGATCAGATGTTTCTACTTTTCTGTGATCAAAGTGGCATGCATATTTCGTAGTATGTCCACGAAGGTGATCAGGGAATACGATTTAGTGAGTGTGCCTTCAGGTTTTAATTGTTTTGAAGGAATGTGGTTCATTGTTTTTTATAAATACTTTTTTGATGGAAGAGTGTTGCATACAATTTTGATAAAATTTTGATTTAATTTTTTTTTGGTTTTGTACTATGAAACCCTTCAGTTATATGTGTGACGAGCAATTGTATCTTAGATGGACACAACCTCACACGACACTGAGCAATAGCAGTGTTCTAGGGCATGCGTCGGAAATTATGATGCAGAAGAAATGCAACCATTGTAGTTTAGTAATGTTGTATTTAGGGATATTACACTATACAACACTAAAATAAATCACCGACATCTCCAATAGTGCTTCGTATTAGGTACATCTAATATACAAAAAAAAGGTTTCATGTCGACATCACAACTCATAAACTTGAAATTTGTTTTATTTGCTCCTCGTATCATTTGTTTGATGTTAGTCATAAAAATATTACTTTTTCGTGTATAAATATGATCAAAACATTTAGATTAGTGCTAAATATACAAAATGCCACCAGTTTGTGTCAATTTGCCTAGTTTGTTTCGTTACGTTTGTAGTAAATTTACCCCTAAAAATGAAAAAAAGGCCAATTTCCCCCTTGCTTGAAGGGTGTTATGAATCTTATTTTAAGACTGCAATTGAAAATCAAGAATAAATTCGTGCGTGCCCCGAGTGTGTTGTTTGAAGTGTTATAAAATATATAGTACAACCATACTATAAAAGAAACGCCTTTTGGCGCACAAATGCACTGGCGTGAATCCAAGGACCACACAGACGATTGACAAGTGTGAAGGGTTTTTTTAAAAAAACCAAAAGTTCTGTAAAATATTTTAAAGTACTATCAGTGTCAATGTCATTACCTTATTCTCCTGAAATTCCTGTACCAAAACAACCTTTAAACCCATCAACTTCATCGAGTTCTATAGAAAAAGCGAACCCATTTCTTCTAGTGAAGAGCTATTTCAAGATTCAACATCAGAACCACATTTGATTAGTCAGTTAGAACTAAATGTTTGTTAGAGATTTAGATTTAACCAAAGAAAAATCTTAAATATTAGGATCGATTAAAACAGTGGAATTGTTTACAGACTGACGTTAATTTTAAAATTACAACTTATCGAAATCGTTACAGCTCCTTAACTATCTTTAATTTAAAAGAGGATAGTTTAGTTTTTTGCATTGATATTGATGGTTTAATGTTGGCACTAGGCCACTATCATTCACCAGAAGAGTGGAGACTATTTATTGACGAATCAAACTCTAAAGGCACTTTTACTCCATAACGGTAACATAATTCCATCTTTGCCTATAGCGTAGGATGCTCATTTAAAAGACACCAATGGCATTTTAAAACGTATTTTAGAAAACGTTCACAACGTTCAAATGATAAATATGTGCAGATTAAAAAGTCGTGGCTTTGATTTTAGGATTGCAAATCGGCTATACGAAATACTGTGGTTGCTTATGCGAATGGGAGATCAAAGCACGTTCAGAACATTACGTAAAAACAAAACTAGCCTTTAAGAAGTGGGTACGTTCTTGGTCAGAATAATATTAAAAATTAACTATTAGTATCACCTGTGAAAATCATTTTACCACCATTGCACATCAAACTTAGTTTAATCAAGAATTCTGTTAAAGCGTTACGTAAGGATGGACCTGGACTTCAATTTTGTCAAAAATAAATTTTCTGAGCTTAGTGATGCTAAAATAAAAGAAGGAATTTTTGTAGGTTCTGATACAAGAAAATTAATTGATGATCCCTCTTTTCTATCCACTTTGAGTTCCATAGAAAAAATGGCAGGATTGGCTTTTATTGATGTCACGAAAAATTTCCTCGGCAACCACAAATCACCAGATTTCCATGAAAAAATAAAATTAATGCTGGATGCCTATCATGAACTAGGATGTAATATGTCATTAAAAATCCATTTTCTACTCTCCCTTCTGAATTTCTTTCCGAAAAACTTGGGCTCAGTTAGCGATGAACATGGAGAATGCTTTCGCCAAGAAATAGCTGAGTTTGAGAAGCGTTATTAACGTAAATGGGAACCAGCCATTCTTGCAAACTTCTGTTGGTGACTTCAGAGGGATACTGCGAGGACTGACTACAAGAGAAAATCCGACCAGTCAAAACAATGTAAGTTTTTTTATGAAAAATAAAATTTGTTGTCACTAAATTAGCGTAGTTTTGAATAAACCAATAAAGCTTTTCTGTATGAAACCTGACGTGAGAATTTTGTTAACCAATTTTAATTGAGTTGGCGGTGAGGAATCAGTATTTCATACTGCAAACCCAGTGAAAAGTCTTTTTTTGTTGTATAGTGTTATTTTTTTTTGAGGATAAATAGCTTGCGACGATATAGAAAAGTATTTTTTATATATTTTTAAAAGAAAAGTAATATGAAGCTGAAAAGCCCAAGTTTCTTACCGTTCTAGAGTAAACTTCTTGAGAGAATGGTTTAGTTTTCGTTGAAGTATTGTAAAAGGGGTAAAGTATATTTTATGCCGGTAAAATAAAAGCAAATGATTGGTATTTTTCTCCTATTTATTTGGGAAATACCTAGCCGCCCCTCAATTCGTTTCATTCTCTTATATATGATGCTTTTTACTAATGACGATGTCGAATGAGCAACCTTTATGTCATGTTTAATAAAAGATAGGGTCAGCTCGTATTCAAAAAATTAAGGAAACATGTTCAAATTGTACCAAATGAGATAAAATTGGCAATTTTTTAAAGTAGGGGTGAGGTTAAAGTTGGTTTCTATTGCGAGTGTTATATTCATGATAATCTCCATTACTTTGTAAGCTATTGATCTCTTTATCCTGCAGTAAAGTATTTTGAAAAGATACACGTTTATCAAGATAACCCCTGAAAAAGTTTATAAGATTTCTGATACCTGAGGCGAAATATTATTTACCTGAGGCGAAATATTATTTTGATAATACGCTTTTCGCCAGAGAAAAACAAGGTTGATGTGTCTACCCAGTCCTTAGTAGACTATATTATATCTTAGAATAGAGTACGCTAGTGCGTAGTAAGCTGAAACAAGATCAGTTTGTGAAAGACTATTTTTTCAGCTATTTAAAACAAAAGTCTCGATAAAAATGACAGTTTTTTCCTAGACATTTGCCCGAGGTACTGCACTGCTCTACCTTTCAGGTTAATTCAATATGCTTATTCGTGTTATTACACAAGGCGTTTACAGTTGCCAGATGAATAAAATAATTAAAAAATGCTATTTATAAATATCACAGTCATAATCTAATATAATAAAGATAAATATTATATTTAACATATTTATAAAATAAAACCGGTCAAGTGCAAGTTAAACTTGCGCAATTAGTGCTCCGTACCGTGACTAGGCTCCCTGACATGTATATATCTTAAGATCAAATGTGTACTATCACATTTTTTTCTTAGTCAATAATGTGTAATAGCTATAGCATCTTAGTTACCTAATAGTCAATAAATCAATTTAGCTTAGTCTAGAATCTAGTAATAAAGTATAAAGCAAATATTAACTACCTAAATATTAAATTATAAACATATAAAATTAAATTATTTTGTTTCTAGAAGAGCGACGCGTGGTAATGTACGGAAAATAATCCACCTCCACCATTTTGTAGGAAAAACATAGTTTTCAGTATTTTTTTTTACTGGCATCCATCGTGTAAAGAAAATATCGACAATTTCAACAGAATAGAGAACATATCTATATTAGCTTAAAATTAGTAGTGAGGAAGACAAGAAGCCTATTCCATGTCATTTTTAACTAGTTGAAAAGCTTCAGTTTTAAAGAGAGAGTCTGAACAAATCTTTGTTTTAACTTTGGCGATATAAACGCACCTTAAAATTATTTACAGGATCTTTAACACTAAACTTGTAATGTAGTCCACTGGATTTTGTATACAGTTGATTTAGTTAATTATTTAAAATCCTTTAAAAACGCCTGTCTCATTAGAGATAAGTATCGTATTTTTCAAAAATATAATACCTCAATAAAATCCTGAATTGAGTTTTTTGTCAGGAATATCTTTTGTTAGATAATTTTTAATAGTATACAATCAAGTTCTTTGAGTTTTATAAAATGAAACAGTAAATAAATTACAAAAATCTAGAAAAAACATACAATAACTCAAATAGAAAATATAATGATAGAAATGGAACCTCGTTAGAATCTAGGGTTCTGTTCGGATAAAACTTAAGTATTGCGGCCATATCGATATCCTTGTTTCTCTTGACTACCTTGATGAAGAAAAAACTGTTTTTTACAACAAATCAAAGAACATTATAATATGAGTAAAAAATTAGTCGCTTCATATACGAGGGTTGTGTGATAATGATGATGCCTTGATAACAAAAAAAACATATTTATGTGTAAATTTTATTTTATTTTTCAACCTCTTTTAGCTTCAGCTACCTATTCCAACATTTTTCTATCTTTTTTATCCCTTTTAAAAAGTATGGTTTCTCCAACCATTCGAAACAGGCGTTTGTTTCAGCAATCACCTCATCGTTTAAGCCAATTTTTTTCCGCCAAGCTATTTTTCATATTCGGTAACAGGAAATAATCGTTGAGGGCTAAATCTGGCGAATATGGTGGATGCGCAAAACAATACGTATCCTAACTCATAACCAAATGAGTAGTTGAAATGTTCTGTATCGTTCAATTCAATTTCATTCTCCGATCATTTATCACTGTATCATTGATTTTTTCAATCATTTCTGATGTGGTGACCATTTGGACGCTCTAAACGTTCTTCATCAAAAATGCTTGTACGGTCGCGTTTGAGTTCAGCTGTTCAATATTTTTTGGTCGATAACGAAGGTGCAGAGTCCTCATAAACATCGCTGAGTTTCGTTTTTATCTCATCATTCGTTTTCTTCAACAAGCAAGAAAACAAAAAGGACGTTCTTCGATGTTCCAAGGAATATTAGAATCCAATAAATAGAGTCTCAAACATGGGACAGTATTCCATCGCTGATCGAATTTGATCTTGATCAGAATTAACAGTTGTTGTGGAGTGTAAAGCTTTCTAGTTCGAAATAATATTTGAGAAGTTCTTTTTGCTGTACATGCAACATATTCATGCCAAGATATATTTGCTTATAAATTTACGCCCAGCAAATTGAGAGACGATGCTAGAGGAATGCTGGGTCTCGACATAACTATGGCGTGTGTTCCGCAAAGTTGTTAACAGCGATTTTTTTAGAAAAAAGTGCCGCTGGGTTTCTGTAAAGTTAAATTTTACTTGGTTACTGTCATGCCAAGATTGTTAAGTTGAACGACTGCCTGCTGTCTGTGGATATTTGCATGAGTTCCTAATGCTACAGTTTGAATTCTTGGTCCTTTCTAGCAGGAGCCTTGAGGTGCACACACACACATACATATATATATGGCGCTAGTTTTATTGCAGTCACCTTTTTTTCAGTTAATACTAACCTTCAAAAGACAGCTGTTTTAAAATTTCATGATATTCTATTCATTAGTTTGTGAGTTATTTGTGCTAAGAGTGACGCTACTTTTGTTATTTTCAAAACAATGGATCAAAAACAATTTCGTGTTTTAATTTTACACTGCTTCTTGATGGGAAATAAAAATACCGTTCAAGCGAAGCAATGCTTGAAAAGTGTTATGGGGACTCCGCTCCATCAGAAACAACAATAAAACGTTGGTTTGCTGACTTCAACGTGGTCGTAGAGACACCGATGATGCAGAAGGCAGTGGACGTCCAAATGAGGCGGTAACACCAGAAAACATCAAAAAAATCCATAAAATCGTTTTGAATGATCGAAAAGTGAAGTTGCGTGAGTTAGCTGACATCGTAACGATATCAAAAGAACGTGTTGGCTTTATATTGCATGAGCATTTGACTATGAGAAAGCTCTGTTCAAAGTGGGTGCCGCGTTTGCTCACTGTTTATCAAAAACAAGAACGTGTTGATGATTCTGAGCAGTGTTTGGCCATTGTTAGAGCGGCGCTGGAATGATTGCGTTGCTCTTGATGGAGATTACGTTGATGAATAAAGCTAATTTTGAACCAAAAAAAAAAAAACCGTGTTTTTCTTTGTTAGGCCCGGGACTTTTCAGCCCATGTGTTATATATATATATATATATATAGATATATTATATATATATATATTTTTATTTATATATATATATTATATATATATATATATATATATATATATATATATATATATATATAGATATATATATTATATATATGTGTTATTATTCTTGAAACGGTCCCACAAAAATTGAAAATTTTTTTTTACATTAAAAATATAATTAACTGATAGTCATGTACAATTATAATAGAAAATCTTTCTTTAAAATCATTATTATTAACCGAGTTTTAAACAATTGAATTTTAATGCAGTCTTTAATTAAAAAAATGAATATCTCAAAATTGAATCGATAAAATTTAATGTTGTTTATTGTTTTGAATATGGTAAAACAATGTATCTTTTTTTAAGAAAGAAATACAAAAATTACAAAATTGTTTGAATTACCAATTTTTATTACAAAATTAAAATTTAAAATGCAAAAAAGTATGTTTTGCGCTAGGTAGAAATTACCGACAAATGCGTTTAAAATAACATTTATTTAGGTAGGTTGAGGTGGGTTAGTCCCAACCAAAAGTTTTGAATGTTGTCATTTAGAAATGCTTTGTATCAAATAATTAAAAATGTTTTATAAGACTAACGATGGTTATTATTATGATAATAAATTCATTAGATGAAAGACTTTGAGTCTTATATATTGTTTATTAATTTTATTAAATAATTTAACATGACAGGATTCACTTTTGGATGTTTTCTCCAACTTATAGAAAAAAAAATATGGAAAATAAAGATTAATTATATTTTATAATTTTTAAAAAATTATCAAAGTAAATAATATAAAAAAATAAGAGAATAAAAAAAAATATTTTTAATAGTTGAAAGGTAATCAAAATCTTAAAATTCCGGTGTCCTCGAAGCGGCAACGCTATAACATAATTTACTGTTGGCTCTACTGATATGTTTATACATAGATATATTTAATTTTGTGGTTATTGTGATCAGCTGTTGTAAAACAAGTAAAAAAAATGGATAAAAATAAAAAATCAACAAATATTGATAAAAATGGTAGCGAAACGCGTTTACTGAGGTTGTACACAATCAAAGATTAAGCCAACAAAGTGTTGGTAAAACGGAACAGAAAATCAAGTAAGTCTCCTAACCTCTGTGATATTGGTCGTCGAATTGTTGACATTTGATCACTTGGAAAAACTTAAAATGATTCTTCATATAATGAAACACTTTCATTATATTATATTACTAATGAAAAACGCTGTGGTCCTAGCATCACTATTAACCATAAAGTGTGATAAATGTCTAACGTTTTCAACAGTATCAACAGACAGTATACAAATATCGAAGGGACAATCAGGAACATTATAATGTTAACACTGAAGCTGCACTAGGTAACTGGCACTAAGTGAAACAAGTAAATTCATTTGTAAAGTTAATGTTAAATAAACTAATACCCATTGCAAATATATTATTAGTTAAAGCTAATATTATTTACTTGCACCATATGTTTTAATTATATAAACTTGTACATACTATACAAATTTAAAATATGTAAATTTCCCTCCATTACTACTAAATGCAACGTTGCCGCTGTTTCAGGAGATAAAAGATAAATTATTTACAAGTACCTCCAATATTGTTATTTTTCATAAAGTTAAAGCTTTCTAATTAAATTTGAATTTTTTTTTTTAAATAATCGCGAAAATTTCAATGTTCTAACATAGTTAAATTCCTAAACTAATAAATCTATCCAAATAAATCTATACAAAATAATTTTCATATTTTACGTTTCAACGCCTCACCTCCTTAGATGTTTAAAGATGGAAAATTTTCGGGGTTAAGGGGGTTAGCGTTGGAAAAATTGTCGGTATCGCATTTATTTAAAAAGTTACCGAATTTTTTGTGATGCGCTGTACCGCTCGGTGTGTTGCACGTGCTCAGCGCGTCATACAAATTTTGACTGGTAGTGGACGTGGAAAAACAGGTACTTCATTTAGCATCTGTGCAAACTTTAGCATTGCATCATTCACTTAAACAATTTTACAGGATTTGCGCAAATTATAAATATTATTAAGCTTTTATTAATAAGTATTACTAGGTATTATTTACAATAGGTTTTCTTTAAAACTTAAAATAAAATTTCAACTGTGTTTTTGAAATAATATAGCATAGTGAATTTAAAAAGCAAAATGTGAGTAATGTTTTGTAATTTAATCTAAAACTTATTGATTTTTTCTTGTTATATGTTGCTTATTCTTGTAATTTTATTATGGATAATTATAATGCGAATACCAAACCGTTGAGGCAATCCCCTGAAAAAAAAAAAATGAACCACAGTCGATTTTACAAAAATTAATTACTTATTACAAATAAATAGGAGCCATCCTTTTGAAAATTTAAGTTTGTAAAATATGTTTGTAATTCATGCAAAGATAAACAACACCAAAACTGCCTGTTAAATTTGATGAAACGGTTAAAACAAAATTGACTCACGATCAAGTCAATAAAAAATGATTCAGTACGTCACAATTATTGATTTCGAATGAAGACGAAACAACAAGATCCTACATATAAAAAATAAGAAATTAATGACTCATGAATTAAATGGTCAAAAAATTAAAAAT
>CM032452.1:26832566-26958164 GCA_019049505.1 Pachyrhynchus sulphureomaculatus | reverse complement strand
AAGGGATGAAATTCTCCATATAAAAAAGCGCTCATATGGGTATGAAGTATTAGCGCAACATGTATTTCCTAACATACACTGCTCTGGGAGAAATTAAGCGTGCTTTACCCATCGAAGACTTTCTATGAAAATACTTGTAGAATAGACTCAAGTCGTCAACTGTTCCTTGATGTTCCAAGGAATCAAGGTTGTTGGTGAGTTCAATCAGACGAACAGCTATCTTCTGAGTAGAATCTAACAAATGTGGTTTATGTTGGAAACAAAGCCCCAAATATGGAAGCAATATTCCACGTTGGTGGAATTTAAGCTTCGTACAGAATTAATAGTTGTTGTGGAGTGTAAAATTTACTATGGGCATGCAACATTTAAGCCAGGATATATTTCTTCGCAAATTAACTGCCAGCAATTGCAAATTGAGAGACGATGCTAGAGGAATGGAGGGAGTGTCCGGACATAACTATGTCGGGTTTAGCAACGTTAACTCTGCCGCCTGGTTTTTGTAGAGTTAAAATTTTACTTAATTACTGTCACCCCCAAGATAGAATTTCTTCCAGGGTTTTGTTGCTGTTTGTGGATATTTTGCATTAGTAGTCGATGTTCGAACATTTAGAGTACATGAAGAAATAAGTATACTTCATCTTCAAAGCTGTAGATTATATTCCCTTCCTTTTCGGCAGATTGTTAATATAAATGAGAAAGAAAGTAGGAGACAATATGGAGCCTTGGGGCACACCGGAGTTGATAGTGAAGGTATTAGAAAGATATCCGTCAACTGCTCCAAAAGGTTCAATTGTTTTGTCTTAATCTAATACACTTTTATATTGCTTGTTCTGAAGCCTAGGGGGGGTAACGTCTTCTTTGGAGTTTTCTACTTTCTTTTTCTTGATGTCACTTATTGTCTGCCAAGGGGACACCTAAAGTAGCGAAGCACCAGTGAAGAACTGTGTTAACAATATTGATATGATTTTTGTTTTCGACATTCTTTAGATAAAATCTAAAACATGTGAACGTAAAACATAAATCTGAAAAATATAGATACATATACATATCATATTTTACATATGTTGGATAGAAGAAAATATCAATTTTCTTCAGTAACTGTTCAATCCCTTTGTATACAATTATGACATAATTGAAACATCAGTGTTACGGAATCACAGGGCAAGTTATCGAAATTAAGATAGTCTGATATACCAGCTGATTTTTCGCCAATCTGAGTCTGACATAGTTGAGGTTAACCTACGTCGTCACCTAGCCGATGCATCTCCAAAATGAACTATTTTCTGACAAATCAAAAGACGTGCATTTTAGTTTACCAACAACGTAAAGAAAAGTTCAAGACATTATAAACCTGTAAGTAAAAAAGTAAAGACAAGGAGATTGTCGCAAGCAATTGGTACGCCACATTTAGGTTGAATGTGCGGTTTGCAATTGTTATAAAGATTTTCCTGTACCACGTTTTCTATGTTCAGAAAAATTTTTATACACCACATTTTCTTCACTATGAAGATACCATTTTTTCCTTCAATATCGTTTTTTGACGAGGATATACCTTTCGTCCAACACGTTTTCTTCTCTGAGAAGAGATCATTTATTTTCACCCACGTTTTTCTTCGCTGAAGGGATAAGCTATATTTTCCTTGCCGTGAAAGGCAGCACCGATTATACAGACAATACTATCTTTTTGAAATGAGGAAGAGCAGCTCTATATTTCATCGAGGAGCATGAAGCTAAATAACGTGGGCACGATATCATTTGCAGAGTGCATCATCACTCGGCAACCGACTATCTGCAAGACCTGCAGAGTGCTGCACGTTGTCTCCAGCCTGTCATTGCGATCACACCTCCATGCCGTAAGAGCAATTAGATGTATCGTTTTTTTTTTTAGGATTATTATATGACATTCAGTCACTCAAAAGTCCTAGACTTTGCATAACATGTTATTTTAAATTTTACCTCAAACTTTACCTTAAATCTTACACCAAATTTTTCTTAAAACCTTACTTTAAACTTTATTAGCGTACAAGGTATAGTAAAAAGTCTATTAAAAATCCTGGGGACGCATTTTCAGCAACCCACGACAGCCGAGCTACGAACAGAACTTAAAAGCCAACATACCAACAAAAAAAAAACAAATGAAGGCTACACTATTACAAACAAACTAAATTTGATAATGTTAAATATTACCATATCTTCCTATCTCTTCAATACATTTCCTATAAATTCGTGCCAAATTTCTTTTCTTTCTTACGTTATCTTTTAAATAGCCTAATAAAATGTTGTCCAATTGAATCTAGGTTGTTCGATACCATGTTACTCTTCCAAATCTATCAACGCATACAGCAAAAGTGTGGAGCAGAGCGCACTAAATCGGAACAGATTGATGAAGTGTTTTTTATTTTTCGTATCGCTCTAGGGACAATTGAACTAAGCTGTTACGCATATATATATATATATATATATATATATATATATATATATATATATATAATATATATATATGTATATATAAATATATATATATATATATATATATATATATATATATAATATATATATATATATATATATATATATATATATATATATATATATATATACATACATATGCATCCGTTGGTCAGTATTGTTTTGATTGCTAAGTCACACACGTTTTGCCAAAATCTCATTTGGCAATATCATTTTCACAGGGTCGCGGTAAACTCCAGCTACCAGTAAGCATTGCTAATTCCCAACGAGATTGTGATGAAATATATATATATATATATATATATATATATATTATATATATATGTAATATATATATTAATCTTGGGTATACGTTAGTCCAATTAACGCATTTGATTTTTTTTTTTTAAATTTTTATTGACGTTTCGCCCTAAAATTAAACATGCAATCACAGTTTCAATTTAAAAATATAATAAATAAATTAGGGCACAAGAATACATATACACTTAATTTATTCTTTTTACAAGAACAATTGATTTAAAATTGACTATATATATATTTATATTAGCAGTTTGCCCGCGGCTCCGCTCGCATGGACTTGACTGACTATTATAGTCACTGCTCATTCCTTATATTAACTAACGTAAAAAAATATATCCTATAACCTGGCCAGAGAATTAATTATATTAATATTAATTAATTAATTATATTAATAATTATGAATTAAAAAAAAAAAACACGTAAATCGGATAAATGGTTTCTCGAGTCATAAGCGCACTAACGAACAGACAGAGACACGTTACGTTTTATATATAGTATAAAGATTATTATTATATAACCTAGCCAGAGAACATATGTATGAATTAAAAAAAAAAAACGTAAATCGGATAAGTGGTTCTCGAGTGATACTGAACCTGAACTAACGGACGGGCAGACAGACAGACAGAGAGGCATTTTATTTTTGTATATATTATATTCTTCGCTACATAATATTGTTCCATATTTAATGGTTTAGGCAGTGTATTGCAAGAGAACGCGCTAGGGCCAAACTTTTTTCCGACTTGATTCACTATTGTCGTCACTGCTTATTTCTTAAGTTACCTAAACTAATAAAATATATCCCATAGCTTGGCCAGAGAAACATATGCATGTTTCTTAAAGAAAAAACACGTTTAAATCGGATAAGCGGATCTCGAGTGATAAGTGCACTAACAGACAGACAGACAGAGAGACGTTACATACATATATATATATATATATATATATATATATATATATATATATATATATATATATATATATATATATATATTATAGATAACCTGACAGAGAACATATGTATGTATTTAAAAAAAAAACAAGTAAATCGGGAAAGTGGTTCTCGAATGATAAACGCACAGACAGACAGAGAGAAGTTCCATTTCATATATATTACATTCTTTGCTAGATAACCTGGCCAGAGGACATGTGTTTTAAAAAAAAGCACGTAAATCGGATAAGTGGTTCTCCAGTGATAAGCGCATTAATGAACAGGCAGACAGAGAGATGTTGTGTTATATATATATATATATATATATATATATATATATATATATAGATATATATATATATATATATATATAAAGGGTGATTCATTTAGAGGTACTTTTTGTGATGGGGATTTAATTGCAGATTGCGCATGCGTCGTGTCAACTGAAGTGGCATTCCTGTTCAGTAGTGTTTGACAATTCATAATGGAAAGACTTAGCCCGGCACAGCGTCTACAAATTGTTCAGCTTTATTACGAAAATGGGCGTTCTACGAGGAATGTGTATCGGGCGCTTAGAGCAACTTATGGTCCACATAATCGGCTACCGAACGCACAATTCGCTCTACCACCAATAAGTTTGAGACCCAATTTTCATTATTGGATAATGCTCGACCGAATAGACCACATCCAGCACGTAGTGAAGAAAATATAGGGGCGGTAGCGGAGAGTGTACGCGAAGACCGTGAAGTGTCGATTCGTCGCCGTTCTCAACAGCTTGGCCTGTCATATTCAACAACTTGGCGTATTTTACGTAAGGATCTTTCTTTAAAAGCATACAAAATTCAACTAGTGCAACAACTGAAGCCGACCGACCTTCGAATCGTTTCCGTTTTAGTCGTTGGGCTCTTGACAAGCTTGCAGAAGATCCACTGTTTTCGAGAAAAATTTTGTTCACCGATGAGGCCCATTTTTGGCTTAATGGGTTCGTGAATAAACAAAATGCCCGTATTTGGGGTGATGAACAACCTGAAGAGGTTCAAGAGCTGCCATTAAATCCAGAAAAAAACAACTGTTTGGTTGTAGTTTATGGGCCGTGGAATAATCGGTCCATATTTCTTCAAAACAGAGGCCGGCCGGAATGTTACTGTGAATGGTGACCGTTATCGCGCCATGATAACAGACTATTTGATGCCAGAAATTGAAGCCCGTGGTCTCGACGAAATTTGGTTCCAAGAAGATGGCGCCACTTGCCATACAGCCCGTGAAACCATGGCTTTACTGCGAGAGCAATTCGGCGAACAGATCATTTCACGCTTTGGACCAGTGAATTGGCTGGCTAGATCATGTGACATCACACCTCTTGACTTTTTCCTTTGGGGCTATGTAAACTCCAAAGTCTACATGGATAAGCTAGCTACAATTGAGGCATTGGAGGCCAATATTACTCGAGTCATTGGCCAAATACCACTCGAAATACTCACACGCGTCATTGAAAATTGGAACTTCAGAATGGACGTTGTTAACCGTAGTCGCGTCAACATTTGAAAGAAATTATCTTTAAGAAATAATTGTAAAGAATGGTTCTTTTTATATGATAATAAAGATTAATAAAATAAAATTGTTTTTATTCATTTTTTTTATTTAAAAAAAAAAGTACCTCTAAATGAATCACCCTTTATATATATATATATATATATATATATATATATATATATATATATATATATATATATATATATATTATGGTTCTAGCACACGTGCTGCAGGGAAGTCCCTAAAGCGCTACAGGAGCGACACGTGTGCGGAAAAAGCGATTCATGTGGGAAAAAAAGTCCTGGGTAAGCCATTCCAGAGGATGAGGTTCCTCCGTTAAAAAAAAAAAAGAACTGCTGTGAAAAAAAAAAGCGATTTGTTGTTCTTGAATCGCTTTAAATTGTACTTGGTGGGAAACACAGTCCTGGGTAAGCCATTCCAGAGGGATGAGGTTCTCCATATAAAAGACTGCTTGAAAAGCGTTATACGAGGAGTTACAAGCTGAACCTGATACGGATGTGAAGTATCAGCGCGACGTGTACTTCTAACATGCACCGCTTTGGGGAGGAATTAAGCGGGCTACATCCTTAGACTCAAGTCGCCAACCGTTCTTCGATGTTCCAGCGAATCAAGGCCGCCGGTCAGTTCTGGGTCTCCAATCAGACGAGCAGCCCTTCTCTGAACAGAATCCAACAAATGCAGTGTATGTTTGGGAGCGGAGCCCCAAACTGGGGGAGCAGTATTCCATAGTTGGTCGAATTTGAGCTTTATAAAGAATTAACAGTTCTGGGAAAAAAAGCCTTTACAGTAAATTGAAACTCCATAAGATCATTTGTTATTGGTAACGAGAAATGTGGTTTTCAACACAACTTGCAAACACGCCACACACAATAATACACAAATCACACTCATTCTTCGTCAAATCTGTATGTTGAACTTTTCGCAGGATTCACCTGAGTCAGTACCTGGTGACTGTTCACTATTTTCAAAAATTAAAATACAGTTAAAAAGAAGGTTTTTCAAGGCATGTACACGTACTTTGCAGACAAGCCCTATTAGCCAACAAATCAATTTCAATAGCTATTGTATTGCTTTAAAAACTGTATTGAATTAAGAGGAGAATATCCTAAGTATTAAAAAAGGAAAAAAAACAACTGAAAAACATGCTCTATTTAATTTTTGCAATATCACTTTAGATTTAGCCAAGGAAGCATTTGATTTGAAAACAACGTTAATTTCTTTTTTTTTCAAAAATATCCTAAAATTGTATGAAATTTTGCCTGCTTAATATATTTTTTGTGGTATTACATTCGAAAATACTAAGTTTAAAGGTTTTTTTATATTGTTCTCGTTGAAGCATTTTATCAATTAGTATTGCATCTTAAGCATTGTTTATTGCAATCTGCTTTATTATGTTAAGTTCTATATTAAAGTTTTCATTTAATAAAAATACGGAATTTAACTTATGTGTGAAGCTAGAAAGAGCTGCTATTTTCTGAGTATTTGGACGTCTATACTGTAATAATTGTGTTGGAAGGTATATGAAAGATTTTTAATTCATGATTATTACTTCTATTAGAGATTGTTAGGTTAAAATGTTAGTTGAATGATCCAGTTTTATTTCTATTGTAAATTTAACATTTTTCTAAGAATGTCGTTACCTGTCTATCTGTACCTTCAAAACCTGCTAAAACATCGTCAGTATATCTATAACAACATAAAAAATGTACAAACAAGGGCCATAAAACCTAAGTACCCGAATTTCTAGAGATAAATAAATGTAAAACCAAAAACATTGTTTCCAATGACCAATTGGATGTCAACAATCGTACTTTATTGAACCTTTACTACTGATGTTCTATTGTTAGTTTATAGCTTCTATATTTACACTTTCTAATATCATATTTTTAAGACATATATATTTAATTTCGTGTCAAAATCTTTACTTGTAATCAATCTTCTGACAAAGATAGAGTGCTGACGAAACAATCGTCATATTAATTAAAATACGGTAGAAATCTTTACTGAATACTTTATTTCATTTCTATTAAATAGCCAATATTTCTGCGTAAAGTAAATAGGTTTTCGAACACGATTTTCATTTGCAGACGCTCGAAAATACCAACCCTGAAATTAAATTAGCCAAATCGTAGAATGAACCTATTATGTTATTAAGATAGCCGTAGGCATCCAGATTTAGAACCAAGATAGGGCCCTTGTTGGAATTCATGCACCAAGATAATCGCTTAATTCCCCTAATAATTAACGAGAGCTTATCTTAATTTCCTTATATATTTAAGGCAATTAGCAGCAGCGACTCGTCAGATTTAGTAAGACAAATAAGTTAATTTTAGGGTAGTTTAAATATCGTTTTTAATCCTGCGACTTGAATTAATTCAACAGTTTCTCAGTCTACACAACTTATTTTCATAATTTTTTTCAATGTATATATATGGAACGAAAGCCTCTGAAACAACAGCAAGTATATATACAGTAGAACCCCCGGTTATCCGAGGTAACGTGGGGGGGCACCCTCCTCGGATAACTGAATTTGTTTTTTATTCATTCAAAAAATAAACACCAATACTTTAAACCGATGTATTAACGTTTTTAACATATAAATAGGTACATACATTATAAAACAGTGATATAGGTATCTATGCGCTTCTGTTTCATATTGCATCTTCTTTTTCTCGCTGCAATGTTTCTCCTTCTATTAAGAAGAAGCAAATCCGCTGGGGTTGCCTCTGGTGATTGTTCGATATACCTCAAAGCTTATTCTAAAGAAGCAAAATCTTCTTGATGAGAGATCTTAGTGGGATACTGTTCATACACCGCCGCTTCGTCATCGTCATCGTCATCTGATTTTGGGGTTTCCTGAAAGACATTCGTTATTTCTTCAATACTCATTTCTTCTTCTAAATTATCTGCTGTAATCCATTCAACAACATCTTTTCTTGTCACATTTTCGCAACCTTTTAATTTTTGCATTAATTCAAATAAACTTTTTTCTTTTTCTTCTATCTCGCTGTCAAAATTTGAACAGGACATTTCTCCATGGCTTCTCAATTTCAAAGCTAATTCATTTAATGGAGTATCATCTTCACTGTCATTATAGTCCTCAAAATCAATAACATACACCACTCTTCTATTTTTGTGCGGTTTCTTTTCCAATCTCCAACTGTTACCGCACTTACTCCATAATCTCGTGCAATAACTTTAATTGTCTCTCCTACTTCAATTCTTCTGATGGCTTTTAATTTTTCTTCAATAGGAACGACGATTCTTTTACGCTTGTTTTGCTCCATTATAATACGACAAACAAAAATTCAAACAAAGCAGTTTGTATTAATTACACTTAACTACCAGAACTCCAACCGAATAAATTATGTGAGTATACTCGTACTTCTCCGTAGTAAACGCTATAACGCAGTGCATTCACGTAAATTTACATGCTGAAAGAGTCCAAAAACATAAATAGGGGAACCCCTCACACGGGCCAAGGGGATTCCCCGAAGGCCCCGACGATTTTAAATAGAAATATGTACATACATATTTTAGAAGCTCGGTTAATACGCAGTATAGACTCGCGTACCTCGGAGAATCAGGTTCTTAGATTGGCTCGATTAATCCGGAGCTCGGATAATCGCGACTCGGTTAATCGGTGTTCTACTCTATATATATATACATATATATATATATATATATATATATATATATATATATATATATATATATATATATATATTGTAACATTCATTTTTTCCTGGATTTTAAGACTATGCAATGTTACTGTCCATTTCAAATTGTATTTATTTTTATTTTAAAATATCGACCGGTATATTAAACAGAAGTTTTAGGACATATGGTATATACTATATAGTTTATTGTGCGGGCTTTCGGACCGAATCTTTCGCCAGGCCACGATTGGTCAAATGTTTGACCCGGAGTTCAGATTGGAGCGACGTGATATGACCGGCAAAGGTCGCACGATTATTTAAACGTCCGAGAACCAGCCGGCAGGACTTTTTTCCATCGAAGTCGCCAGGCAGGGGAGTTCCATCGAGCCGCAGACCAGTGAGCGGTTTTGATCTAGCTGCCGACCATGTCGGTCGTCGTTTCCATCTAGCGCAACCAGGCAGTACCGTCTAGCCGAAGTAGGCTAATCTTCACCAGAGTCGTCGCTAAGTTTCGACAATAAAAGCTGTAGTGAGCTTTCTAAGTGTTAAAAAAAAAAAAAGTGAAATCGGTCAAAGTCCATCACAGACAGGAATGAAAACACTGTAAGTCAACCAAATCCCTTATATAGACTTATCCCGGAGAGTGCATTGACTACAATGTAACACAGACAAAAAAGTGAAGTGTAAGGCACGATACCTCGCCTTCGGGGATTTATAAGAATATAAAATTTTAAAGTAACAACTACTGTTTAGGCTAGAATTTTTAGTAAACTGCAAAGGTTAGAACTTTTATTATTTTTAAAAAAAAACATGAATAAATTTTCTTTTTGATTAAAGCTAAGTGTATCACTGAATATTTATTTTCCTTTTCAGGATCAGTTGTACTAGACTAATTCCTTTTAGTAATATCCATAAAACACTTCAGTTTTTTTCTCATTTTCTTAGCTGAAGTTAAATCCTTTCTATTTTAAAATGAGTGGTGCCCTTAAAAAACAAAAAGTCGTACAACTGAGGTTTCTTAAAAAAAAAAATAGAAAATAATTTCCAGAAAAGACGTATAAAAAACTATCTCTTACCCATATTTCTCTACCAAGGAAAACTGAGCTAGTGTTTCTTTAATTTCTTTAGTTCTTTTAATATCAGGTTTCACTCAATTCATTATCAGAAATTAAAGCGGGGCTGCAAGAAAATTGTGCTCAAGCTTGGGGCGTCCAGTATTTAAAAATGTTACAAAAAGACGCAGTCTAAATGGAGCAAAAAAAAATAGCAAGAGAAGAAGCTACAAAATTGCGCTCAAGCGTGGGACAAACAACTTCTCACAGGGTACGGAAAAAGATGCCTCAAACTAAGAACAATTTTTTCATAAGCTACAAAATAGCGCTGTCAACGCGGGGCTTTTGGAATTTTATTTTTTAAAGGGTTCAGTGTACTAGCTTTCGAACAAAATAAAAGCTCTAACTTTGCAGATATTTTTATTACACAATATTTATTAAACGAAGCTACACTATAGCAATAAGACAAAAGCAGGAAATTTGTAGAATTTTTTATTTCAATTTGTCTGATATAGATATTTGAATTTTGTTGTTGACTCTAAGATAAGAGATCCCTGTTTTTTTTCTTAGAAGCTAACTTTATCTTTCAGATTAGCAGATGTGCTGGTTTATTTTAATTTTTAGTGATAGATTTATTTTACGGATAACCGAACAAAAAACTATTGTTTTTTTCTCACCGAGGTTTTGCATGAATATTAAAAATACTTTGCGGATATACGAAACGATATTTAGAGATTTTTTTATAGGAAATTCTTAAGATATCTTAATAAAAGGATTTTAATACGAGGCAATACTTAGAAATTTTTTTTGAAATTGTTGAAGATTTTTTTTAAGTGCCTTTACAGATTTTGTTATTTTTTTTGACTATTGGGAGCACAGGAGAAATATTTTTACGATTTTTTAACAATTCTTTTAAATTTAATAGTATTCATTTATCATGGAAGCCTTCAATTTTAAAGTCAATCACCTACTAGAATATGAATTAGACTATGAACTGAAAATCCGTCGTACTTTCTCAGAACGTCCGGTCGCGGATAAAAGAAAGATTCTAACGAGGATCTTAAGTAAAGAAATTAATGAGCCCGGAAAACAAAAAAAAAAAAACGATAAAAATAGGGGATGACACCCTGTCTTTTAAAGAAGAAACGGCTGGTATCGAAAAGAGTTTAAATTCTATCCAAAACTTAATCGATAGTTATGACGGCGATCCAAATGATTCACTTGTACTCCGGGTTAAATCACGCTTATCGCATGTAGCGGGTCGCGTACAAAGAATTCCCATGCCGGATGACGAAGAGGAAGCGTCGAAATTTTCCAAATATGTTCAAGAAACAATAGCTACGTGTGTACTCATGGAAGCAAACCTTGCCGAAAAGATAGCTCCTGGTCATGAGTTACCACAGCTGCCTATTACAACCCCAGTCATAAACGTACCAGCTCCAATCGTGAATTGCGCAGCCAGAAATATTCCTGTCAGCGAATGGCAATTGAAATTTAATGGAGACTCAAAGAGACTCTATCCTTTTTTGGAGAGGCTAACTGAAATAGCTCAAGCTAGGAAAGTATCGGAAGATGAACTTTTCAGCTCTGCTGTTGAATTTTTCACTGGCGATGCCTTCATTTGGTATAGAAGCATAAAATCAAGTGTCAACGACTGGCATTCCTTGGTAGATAGGCTAAAGAAGGACTTCTTGCACTGTGATGATGATGAAGAATTGTGGTCAGAAATAAAGAAGAGGCGACAAAAGAAGGATGAGTCCACTGTGATTTTTATTGCCCACATGGAATCTTTATTTTGTAGGTTGTCCATCAAGCCTTTGGAAAGTACCAAAGTTAAATTTATACGTAGGAATATTCTGCCTAGTTTCGTCAATCGGTTAGCTCTACTAGATATAAATTCGGTAGCCGAACTCGCCGGGTTATGTAGAAAACTTGAAGAGTCCGATTATTTGTTAGAAAAGAGCAGACCAAAAAGCGAAACTAATATACATCAAGTAAGGTATAATCCAAATGGCCGAAGTGGAGTCTCGACAAATAAAGTTGGGAATGTAAATCGGAACCCTAGGAGTAACCAGAAAACGGGTAAAGGAAAATATAATGACCCTAAAATTAGCGACACTGCAGCCAAAGTGAACGACAAGCCGGTTTCACCTAAGGCAATTTTCACGTGTTGGAATTGCACAGGCCCGAATCACACTTACCAAAATTGTACAGCACCAAAGAGGGTATTTTGTTTCAAATGTGGAACAACAGGTGTGAGACTAACATCATGCCCCAAATGTACAAAAAACGAGTAAGGACGGTATATTACCGAGGCGGATATCCTAAGTCCAACAAAAAAGCCTCTAATCATTCGGCTAAGTCACAAGCTCATGTTCGCAGTAAAGCCCCTAATCCAAAACGTTCTAGAAACACGGACGAACAAAAATATTCCAGTAGATCAGATTGGACTAAATGGTTACAAAAAGTTTCTGATTTTTTTAAGTCTAATAAAAATTCTCCTTCTCAAGTTAAAACTCCTGCTTCTCCAAATGGTCACATGTCTCCTCTATTCGTGCATAAATATTTAGATAACAGACCTCATATCAAGATAAATCTATTAGGTGTCCATTTTTCGGCTTTATTTGACTCTGGTGCAAATGCCTCCGTTATAGGTCAGAATGGTATTAAAATTTTAAGTCGTTTAAGTATAAAAATATGCCATGTCAAGAATAGAAGTGTTACCACTGCAGATGGCAGCCGTCTAAAAGTTTTAGGTACGGTTGAGTTGCCGCTAGTCTGCAATGGTCATTGTTTAGTAATCTCTGCTCTAGTAGTACCTTCTCTATCACATACTTTGGTTTTAGGATGTGATTTTGCACAAAAATTCGGAATTTTAGTAAATTTTAAAGATAATTCGTGGTATCCCCAGTCCCTAGAAGACAATTCTCAAACAAGCTTTAAAAATTGTTATTCAGAAAGTTCTTTTGAACACCTTTTCTCGCGTCTATGTACCCTAGATGATCTCTCGCGGACGGAACGCTTAAAAGCAGAAAAAGTAATAAACTCTTTCAATGAAATAAGTAGTAAAGATAGGTTAGGCCGAACGAATAAAATCAAGATGTCTATAGATACGGCTGATGCCAGTCCTGTAAAGACAAGGCCCTTCGCCATGTCTCCATATATGTCAAAAGTATTAAATAAAGAGTTAGACGAAATGTTGAAACTCGGAGTGATAGAAGAATCAAACAGTCCTTGGTGTTCTCCAATCTTATTGGTGAAAAAGGCCGATGGACAGTATCGTCTGTGCTTTGACGGAAGAAAGCTCAACGAGGTCAGCAAATTTGATAACTACCCATTACCGAACATCGACAGAATTTTGACATCACTCAGGAATGCTAAGTATGTATCTTCGATAGACCTTAGAAAGGCTTTCTGGCAAATTCCTTTAGACAAATCCTCTAAAGAAAAGACCGCTTTTGCAGTAGTAGGCCGAGGTCTATTTCAGTTCGTCACTATGCCGTTTGGTCTAAAGAACGCTGCTCAAACTCAGCAACGTTTAGTGGACGCCATATTTGGTCCGAAATATGAGCCACATATTTTTACCTATCTCGATGATATTTTAGTAACATCGGAAGACTTCGAATCGCATATTCGCTTACTTAAGGAAGTAAAAGATAAATTGAAAGAGGCCGGACTGACGATAAATTTGAGCAAATGTGATTTTTTCAAAACTTCTCTAAAGTTTTTAGGCTATATTGTAGGCTCAAATTCCTTGCGTACCGATCCGGATAAGGTAGCAAGCATGGTTAATTATGCAAGACCTACTAATACTACAGAAGTTAAGCGCTTCGTAGGAATGTGTTCATGGTACAGACGTTTTATCGAGAATTTTTCTACCCTGTTGTCGCCTATTAATGATCTTTTGAAAGGACGAAAAAAAGGACAATCGATAGATTGGACAAAGGCAGCCGAAGAATCTTTTATAAAGATTAAAGAGCTATTGGTTTCAGCTCCCATTTTATCCCAACCAGACTTTTCCCAACAGTTTTATATTTCTAGTGATGCTTCTAATACTGGTTTAGGGGGCGTCCTAACACAGAAAATCAATGGTGAGGAAAGGGTGATAGCGTATGCCAGTAGAACTTTATCAAAGGCTGAACGTAACTATTCGGTTGTTGAAAAAGAATGTTTAGCAGTACTCTTTAACATCGAAAAGTTTCGACCCTACATAGAAGGTGTTCCTTTCACGGTCATAACAGATCATTATAGCTTATTGTGGCTTAATTCTATTAAAAACCCTAGTGGCAAACTAGCGCGTTGGGCGATTAGGCTGAGACAACATACATTTAATTTAATTCATAGAAAAGGAGTCCACAATGTTATTCCTGACGCTTTGTCAAGAATCCCAGATAATACAGCGGACGAAAACAGTCTTAATGCACAGTTTGGCGTAAGAATTGATACAGTTGATGTAGATCGCATTGATCCATGGTACGACAATTTACGGCAGCAAATTAAAGAATTTCCCCAAAATTTTCCGCAGTGGAAGGTGGAAAATGATTTCGTGTACAAATTTATCCCAAACCAGTTGCCTTTAAAAGTTAATGTACCCGAGTGGAAAATACTAGTTCCTAAACCACAGAGAGAGGAAGTTATAGACATGTGTCACACTCCTCCTACTTCTGGTCATTTTGGCTTTTATAAAACTCTTCACAGGGTTCAGGAACAGTATTATTGGCCAAAAATGCGTTTTGACATCGTAAAGTTTGTGAGGACTTGTGAAGTATGTGGAGCGCAGAAATCTCCTAATGCACTACCTATGGGACTGATGGGAAAAGAGAAAACGGTTAATTACCCTTTTCAAGTCATAGCAGCTGATCTAGTAGGCCCATTCCCACGTTCAAAAAAGGGAAATAAATGACTTTTCGTAATTTCTTGCTGTTTAACAAAGTATACCGTGTTATTTCCTTTGAAAAGCTCTAAAGCCGAATGCTTTTTGAAAATTTTAGAAAACGATATTTTTCTAATCCACGGAGTTTCATCGCTTTCGATATGCGATAACGGTACTCAGTTTACCACTAAGAGTTTTAAGAGCTTAAGTGAGACATATAGTTTTAACATACGTTTCAATCCCGTGTGCCCTCTACAATATGATTTCGTTCAAAATAATATTCGTTGATTCACGTGATAATTCGGGATAAAGGAATTTCAAAGATTCAAACACGAAGTAACCGGGTTTACACCGTCTTTCTTAGTTTACGGCAGACAGATACCTCTATCTGGATCGTATTATAAAAATTTAGATTTGGATGTCAATATTGACAGCGAAATAATTCCGGGTAACAGGGGTGAGTACGCCGAAAATTTAAAGGGTTTAAAAGATATTTTCACCGACGTGCGTAGTAGGATACATAAGGCTTATGAACGGAACAGTAAGTCTTACAACCTTAGGAAAAGGGATTTTGCCTTTAATATAGGTGATCACGTTTGGCGAAAAAATAAAATTCTTTCCAGTGCAGCAGATAAATTCACATCTAAGTTGGTACCTAAGTATGTGCATTGCGTGATAAGAGAAAAGATTTCAGATTTAGTTTATGGTTTAGTTAATTTAGATGGGACTAAAGTAGGACGATGGCATATTAAAGACTTAAAACCATTCAATGAACCTAACCCTAATGAAAGTTTGTCAGAAGAAGAATAGTTTATATTTACAATATCTTAATTGCTTAAATTTTTTGATGTTGCTCTGTAGAGGTGACGACCTCGTTTTTTTTGACTGTTATAAAAGTTGAGCAGAGAATAGCTTACTTTTATTGTTTTTTTGCTAAGGTTTTGGGTATTGGCCATATCCCAAACTTAGGTCGATTGTGGGTGATGTTTAGCATCGACTCAGCTGTTGCGAGCTTGCGAAAGAGTCACACTCAGGATATATCATAAGACTGGTATGTCGGTGGTCGCGGGATTTGATTTGCTTATGACCCCAAATAATACCCGGTTCTTGACACTTGGAAGCGAAATTTTGATTAGAGGCAATCCAAGGTGATCTTGAGTTAGGACAAGCGCAAGATGTAGCTCGTGTAGGGTGATGTAGAGTCAAAATTTTTAGGAGCAATTTCAAAGTTTGTTACCCGAGTGGGTGTATTTTTATTACCTTAAGGGTATATTTTGGGTGCAATTAAGAGTAAATTGATTTTGGTTTATCCAGTAAGTCTAATACTTGGATTATTTTGGTTTAGATCTTCTTCTGCATTGACAAACTGAGGGTATTTTCGATTTTTTTTTTCCAGAGCCGTTTAAACGTTACCTTTGAGTCACTAATTTTTTTCAAATTTTTTTTGCATGGACTCATAGGCGTATGTTGAGTTTTTTCGGTTTACTATCAGATGGATAGAAAATTGAAGTTCTGCAGGAGAACTAAAGGCTGATCATTTACAGGAGATGAGAGCAGAGTAAGACAGTCGTTTCACAAAGAAATGATCAAAATCTGATACCGAGATGAGAACCTTGTCAAGAGAGGCTAAGCGCAGTGAAGGAAGATTCCTAACCGAATTTTTAGATTTCCAAGAGGTAATCTAGAAGTTTGGGCTGACAGAAAACGGTTATGCCTGATACCTGTAGCAGTTTCTTCTAGAGGCTATTGTCTAGGGAGACGATTAACACCATGATCGAATATTTTAGCTGTCAACGATGTTTTCTTCTTGTTTCTGATTAAGCTGGAAAAGCTCTTGTCGTCTTCAAAAGTTTTGTTGCGTTGCCACCAAAAATTTGAGAAATTTTTGCTTCATGTAGCTTTTTAAGCTCATTTTCGTTTTTTTAAAATTTCGTTAGAAGCTTGGTTAAGTCAACCTTGTAAACCTTTTAGGTTGTATCCCATGAGTTATTTGTTTTTACAGGCTGTGATGCACCGGGTGCTAACAGATGCCGTTACGACGTTTGGCAGGAAGTTAGTCTTCCTGAGGAACAGACTGATTGGAAGGGTAGTCTATGGGGGGTGAACGTTTGACCTTTGGGACCTTTAGAGGTTTTGTTACCCAATGGTTATTTCTATTTGAACCAAAGGAGAGCCTAGCTACTGTAGTCGACCTCAGCTCCAATTAGCCTATTAGTGGTGACAGGCTGTTGGCAGTAGTGTGTTTCGGAACACCCTAATGATTAATTTTTTTTGACTTATGGTGGTGTGGTAGACACCGTTTTAGTTTAGTGGATGCTATAATCTACTCCCTTTTGTTGGTGGACTCCAGGGTCACCAATTCTGTATTTTTTTTTGTCTCCACCTTTCAGTATATCGTGGTGAAGTGTTTGTCTCCTGTTATGTGGGATGGATTGAATGTTTTTCGTTGTTGTTCTAGGGCGAGACCAGTACACGAGGGTTCTTCATGCAACTTGAAGAGGCGCAATGCTGGTTAAGTTTTATTTCTCTGTGTAGCCACCCTGAAGAATGACGGAGAGCGTTTTTTTTTGGCTCATGTTTCTAGGCAGATTTGTCACTTTGGTGCGATGTGCCGAAGATTTGATTAGCTTTTGCTAAGAGCTTTCACCAAGCTCAGTATGGAGTTGTCATAACCAAAGGTTTGGGACTTGAACTCCTGTATATATTTCTGTATATATTACTGTACATATTTCTGTATATATTTCGGTGTATGTTGGTTGCCTGAGGGCATGTGCTCAAAATGCAAGATTTTGAGTCGTTTTGCTTATGGATTCCTATATAGGATTATGACTTTAGGGAGGTCCTATTTCGAGACTTGCCGTCTCATATAGTTATGTTGGGAATGTTTCCTAGAATGTTAGTTGCGCGCGGACTAATCATTCTGTTCTTAGTGAACATTGCTTTTTGAAGCAGGATCATTCAGTTTAGTGAATTTTAGCTTTTATAGCTATTCACGGTGTTAAGAGTGAATTTTAGCTTTTGTAGCTATTCACTGCGCTTATAGTGATTTAGTTAGCTTTTATAGCTGCTCACTATGATCATGGCGAGTTTGTTCTTTTAGAACGCAGACTTTGTGTAGTCGAGGACTATTTACAGAGTGTTTTCTTGGCGAGGAGCCGAGTTTTTTTCTGGTGATATACCAGAGTGTTTTCTTGGCGAGGAGCCGAGTTTTTTTTTCTGGCGATATACCAGAGCGTTTTGTTGGCGATAAGCTGACGTGTTTTCTGGCGATCAACCAGAGCGTTTTCCCTAGCGATTTTAGCATGTCTGGATGTCTTAGGACGTCGACATTGCGCGATAGAGTGCGATTATTTTCTGATGCGACTAGTTGTGATACTAGATTTGGAATGTTCTCTTAGCGATGAGCTAGAGCATTGATAGCGATTTTTCCCGAGCGTTTGTCTGGATATTTATCCAGATATTTTTTTTTTGGCCTTGTGCTAAATGGTCTGACAAGACTTTTTCTTTTTAGTGTAAGTGTTTGCACTAGAATCATTTTTTTATTTTTCTTTATTTAAGAATTTTTATAAATTTCTTTTGCTGAGATAAAAAAAATTTTCAGACAATCCTTAAAAGATTTTAAGGGGGGTGTTCATATTTTATTTCAGTTCACTTTTTTTGATTTAGACAAGAGTCTAGACAAAGTTATATTTTTTTTGTTTTGGTAACAATAACAGAGCTGATTCTTTTATATAAGAAGACCGCGATTGTTATTTTGGAAAGGTATTTCCTATGTTCATGCAAGGATTTTTATTTACTTTTTGATGTACTTAACCTTAGTGTTTAATTAAGTTAAGTCTAGTTATAAGATTTTTGTGTACTTGCAAAAATTTTCATTTGGTTTTCATTGTACTTAATATTAGTGCTTAATAGAATTAAGTCTAGTAGTAAGGACCGAAGTTTGTAATTTTGTTTTAAGTTCTGACCTTAGTATTAAGTGATAGTGTACCACTTTGTACCTTTTCATCAGTAGCCTTAGTTTAATAGACTAGTGTAGTCTATTTCTTTTTGGAAGGGGGTAAATGTAACATTCATTTTTTCCTGGATTTTAAGACTATGCAATGTTACTGTCCATTTCAAATTGTATTTATTTTTATTTTAAAATATCGACCGGTATATTAAACAGAAGTTTTAGGACATATGGTATATACTATATAGTTTATTGTGCGGGCTTTCGGACCGAATCTTTCGCCAGGCCACGATTGGTCAAATGTTTGACCCGGAGTTCAGATTGGAGCGACGTGATATGACCGGCAAAGGTCGCACGATTATTTTAAACGTCCGAGAACCAGCCGGCAGGACTTTTTCCATCGAAGTCGCCAGGCAGGGGAGTTCCATCGAGCCGCAGACCAGTGAGCGGTTTTGATCTAGCTGCCGACCATGTCGGTCGTCGTTTCCATCTAGCGCAACCAGGCAGTACCGTCTAGCCGAAGTAGGCTAATCTTCACCAGAGTCGCTAAGTTTCGACAATAAAAGCTGTAGTGAGCTTTCTAAGTGTTAAAAAAAAAAAAAAGTGAAATCGGTCAAAGTCCATCACAGACAGGAATGAAACACTGTAAGTCAACCAAATCCCTTATATAGACTTATCCCGGAGAGTGCATTGACTACAATGTAACACAGACAAAAAAGTGAAGTGTAAGGCACGATACCTCGCCTTCGGGGATTTATAAGAATATAAAATTTTAAAGTAACAACTACTGTTTAGGCTAGAATTTTTGGTAAACTGCAAAGGTTAGAACTTTTATTATTTTTAAAAAAAACATGAATAAATTTTCTTTTTGATTAAAGCTAAGTGTATCACTGAATATTTATTTTCCTTTTCAGGATCAGTTGTACTAGACTAATTCCTTTTAGTAATATCCATAAAACACTTCAGTTTTTTCTCATTTTCTTAGCTGAAGTTAAATCCTTTCTATTTTAAAATGAGTGGTGCCCTTAAAAAAACAAAAAGTCGTACAACTGAGGTTTCTTAAAAAAAAAATAGAAAATAATTTCCAGAAAGACGTATAAAAAACTATCTCTTACCCATATTTCTCTACCAAGGAAAACTGAGCTAGTGTTTCTTTAATTTCTTTAGTTCTTTTAATATCAGGTTTCACTCAATTCATTATCAGAAATTAAAGCGGGGCTGCAAGAAAATTGTGCTCAAGCTTGGGGCGTCCAGTATTTAAAAATGTTACAAAAAGACGCAGTCTAAATGGAGCAAAAAAAAAAATAGCAAGAGAAGAAGCTACAAAATTGCGCTCAAGCGTGGGACAAACAACTTCTCACAGGGTACGGAAAAAGATGCCTCAAACTAAGAACAATTTTTTCATAAGCTACAATATATATATATACATATACATACATATAATATATATATATATATATATATATATATATATATATATATATATATATATATATATATATATATTATATATATATATATATATATATATATATATATATATATATATATATATATATATATATATATTATATATATATATATATATATATATATATATATATATATATATATATATATATATGTATATATATATATATATATATATATATATATATATATATATATATATATATATATATATATATCCATTGGCCGTGGCTTCAGGGACCTCGGTTCCAATAAGTTGTGGTTTGGCCGTCGGCTAACATCTTCTTGTGTAAGTGCCGTTTCCCCCCGTTGGGCAGGTTTAGCGCATTATCTCTTCGACTTAAATATCCCACTTTTTCGATTCTGATACCCTCTCAAATTGTTTGTGCCTTGTAGTCTTCTATGTTGGCTATCTGTTCGCAGAAGACGTCCAATCCTGTCGGTGGTCCCTTTTAATGTGTGAGAAAACGGCTTTCGGTCTGTTATCCGGGTCTTTATTAAATTTTCTTCGTGGATTTTGTTGTTGCTTTGTGGCCCGTTTGTTGTATGTATGAGGTAAACTGAGCTGGAAACTTACATATTTGCCACGACCTGCAATTGTGAAGGTGTGGTGGGATTCAGCACTCAGATATCTATTTGTGTGTGTTAATTTTCTATATGCCATATGTTCCAAATGCCGGTCTTCAATTTTGGTGCCATGAACGACTAACAAAGACTTTGGCTCCATTTCTAAAGTGAACTGAATTCTTTGATGAATAGAGTTTTGATGGTTTAGGAAGTTGAAGAGCTGGTATCTACCAAAGGGAAATATCGAATCCATAGCTTCAGTTTCATGGTCTCCATTTCCACTGCCTTGTGAGATTTTTTTTGTGAGTCTAGCACACGTGCTCCAGGGAAGTCCCTAAAGCGCTACAGGAACGACATGTGTGCGGAAAAAGCGATTCACAGTCCTGAGCAAATTATTCCAAAGGGATTATGTTCTCTATATAAAAGACTGCTTGAAAAGCGTTGTACGAGGAGTAACAAGCTGAACCTCATACGGATGTAAAGTATTAGCGTAACGTGTATTTCTAACATGTACCGCTCTGGGAGGAATTAAGCAGGCTACATCCTTCGAACACTTTCCATGAAAATACTTGTAAAATAGGTTCAAATCGGCAATCGTTCTTCGATGTTCCAGTGAATCAAGGCCGCCGGTCAGTTCCGGGTCTCCAATCAGACGAACAGTTCTTCTCTGAATAGAATCCAACAAATGCAGTGTATGTCTGGGAGCGGAGCCCCAAACATGGGACCAGTATTTCATAGTTGGTCGAATTTGAGCTTAGTAAAGAATTAACAGCTCTTTGTGGAGTGTAAAGCTTTCTGGTTCGAAATAATATTCCTAACTTTTGAGACGCTCTATATCATATCACATAACTGCATTTGTTGGTATATTTGTTTATCTTATATGAAGTAGGCGGATGGATCTTAACAGATCCATTACATGTAATGAAATTCTATGTCTGGTAGGGCTTCATCAATTAGTATGCTGAGATGTAATGATTTGACGTCGAAACTTACGATGACGTCATTTGGGCTTATGGTAAGAGATTCTAGAATTTGCCTGAAATATTCAGAATCTCGTAGGTAATGTAACTTTTTCTGTTAGAGGTATGTTTGCTGGATATTTATCCAGTTATGGGGAGTTAAAATCGCGGACTATTGGCCGTAATGGAACATCCATTTTGTGGATTTTGAGAAGTACATAGAATTTTCTACTTCCACTTGATTTTTCTTTAGGGATAAGATTCTTCTTGAACATTTCATTCATTATATTCAAATTTTGTGATTTTTCCTAAGTATGTTATGGGATCTCTCGGAATTGGCTTGTAAGGTGGGTCTTCAAGGATGGTGGTGATTTTATTTGCGGATTCTTCAGTATCTATGACAGTGACGTTGTCTTTATCAGTAGATATAATAGTAATGTTTTTTATTTTTGTGAAATTTTTAAGATATCGAGACTTTTCTGTAGTTAGGTTGGGCTTCGGTGGTTTGGAGAGTTTTAGTATTTGTTCAGCTGATTGTTCATCTAAGAAAGTTAAGCTTGTCTTCACGCTGGCAATTATTTTTTAAACTGGGATAATTTTTTAGGTTGCTGCATAATTAAAACTTTATATGTATGTTGTAGCGTCCCAGATTTTGAACTAAAAATCACGTATGCAAGCTCGTAGCTAATATGCTAAGTTCATGAGGCCAATAAAACAGAAAAAATAAGCCTCTATAAATTATTTTGAATCCCGTAAAGTATCTTACCAAGATGTTCAACATCTGTTATGGAGCCTTTTAGATTTTCTTGAATTTCCAAAATAGTAAATACTGCATTTTGTTTAGTTTTTATAGTAGCCAAGGAATTTAAAAACGAAAAATGGTTTCCAGTTCTTCATTATTATAGGTTTCTCCCCTATGTGTATTTCGTTTGAACGTTATTTCAATTAAGCTGTGATTATGTGTTCTTAATAATGTATTTGAGCTACAGATTCTCCTTTGCCTTTCATAAAGTCTTATATATTCCTGATAACCTTGTCTTTTGCAATAACGATTTTCAATAAATATTTTGTAAATATAACGTTCTCTGCTCACCGAAAACCATTTTGACACCAACTCTTAGTTTGAAAATTCTTAACGTATCGTTATCAATTTGCATTATTGTCAAACCTACATAGACAACTTCGGTTTCTATTTTGCACAATAACACCTTAAAATTATATATTAGCAATTCCAGAAATAAAAGTTCTATAAAACTATATATAGCAAGCAGTGCAGGCTATCTAAAAAAACGAAAACGCTGCCTCACTCTTTCAATAAGAGAGTTAAAGGAGTAGTTTATTTATAATTAACCCTGTACCTTCATTGGACGTATTTGATGTATCTAGCTAATGTAATTTCTACCAGAGCAGTACATGCGAGTCAAACACGACATACTAACAGAACACATCCGAGTAAATGTCAACTTATCATGCTTCATACCATTTTACATGAAGAACTTCATTCCACTTGGTGAACTATCCCGAAGTACGTTTCCGGCCAAATACAATCTGCGATGATTCAAGACGAACGTGAATCATTATTTCCGCTACTGTAGCAATTTAAAAAATTCCTTCTAGCAGGTATAATGCTCCAATTAAAAAAAGTGAACCCTGTATAATTTTCGAGACCCCTCTACTAAAATGAAGTAATCACCTAACCCTCCTGATAATTGATTGTCGCTTATCCTATAAGCCGTCCTCTCAAATTAGGTAATTTTATTATAAATTTGCTCTTGTCGCTTGATACTTTGTGATAAATGCCGGATGGGTTAGCAGTGCGGCGAATTCGATTATAAGTTAACGTTAGTCATGACTTTAACTTAATTTTCGTTCAGTGGCAGGTGGGGTAAATGTTATTTAAATATGTATCTAAAGGTTGATTCTGATCATATGTTGAATTGTATAGGTACCGTTTTTCTGATACTACCCAGATGTATCGGCTGAGTAGACCAAAAGTTTTCACTGGTCTTTACATAATTATAGACTACTACTTAGTACTCTATTATTATTGTAATACTTTATTGCAGAACTTTTAAATAAAATAAAAAATAATAAAGTATTAAAGGTTTAAACATTTTGGTCATTTAATTAATGTTATATTTCAAATATTTCCTCAAGTTATTTTTGCCAATATTTTATGTTTTTTATTTTATTTTATCTTTCAATTTTAACAATTAAATTTCTTTAAAAGTAGAGGTAAAAGTATTTTGTTATGCTGGCAAATATATAATCTGACTTTTTAATGTTCCGTATGGAACACTTATGGGATTACTTCGGTGTCCGTCTGTCCATCTGTCCGTTAGTCTGTCACACCCGATTTTCTCCGAAACTATTTGACATAGAAAGTTGAAATTTTGCACAAATATAGAAATTGATGGCCTAATCAGAGTCGTGTAGTTCTGGAAGTTAAATTTTGACTTAAGGGGTTAGTTTTTGAGGAGGTGAAATCGGAAGTGGAATTTTTTTTTTATTAGGTCATCGAGTGGGATGTCAAATGAAAGCTTGCGCACACTTATCTTTGTATTGTTAAAAAAAATGGCCAAAAAGCCTTGTCCACCCACCCTATCTCGAAAAATACTGATCAAAAAGTTTTTAAAAAATTTCGGAATAATAAGGCGTAGATTAAACGAGAATTATCACTAGTTTGATAATTTATATGGTATATAAAAAAACAAAAAGGACCCCGCACACAACATATGGAAGAGTGGTCCCAGTAAAATTGGCTGAAAATATGGTATATTGTAACTCGGGTGATCTTGATGAGAAGTCTCTGTGGGCAGAAATCTCCAAAATCAGTAGGATCCGAGATGTTGGTCTCTGAAGGCCCCATCTAAAAAGAGCGTAATGCAGGGTCTTCTGGAACTATCAGGCATGTTTTACACACATACACACGTACGCATGCATACATAGGTACGTATATATATATATATATATATATATATATATATATATATATATATATATATATATATATATATATATATATGATTTTGCAGGATTTTTCTCATCTATGTAATCTCCTTTATTTTTAATTACAGCTTTACAGAATTTCGGCATTCTGTCCAGGAGTTTCTTCAGAGTTTCTTCGGCTATTTTAACTCATTCTGCTTGTAAAAGTTCCCACAAGTGATTTTCTGATGTTGGATTGAGTTTTCGAACACACCTGGCCAAATGGTCCCACAGCAATTCGATAGAGTTCAAGTCGGGTGATTGTGGAGTCATCACTTCCAGGACGTCATCGGATTTCCATTGGTCCAAAAGTTCTCTAATTTGTCTTGCAGAATATTTAGGATCATTGTCATACTGAAAAATAAATTTTCCCTGAAAAATATTTGAGTTAGCAAAATTTCTTGATACTGTTCTTTTCTCATGATTCCTTCTATCCTAAAGATTTTTACAACTTTACCGTTGCCAAAACAACCCCAAACCATTACTGAACCTTCACCATGTTTTACTGTAGGCAATTGACAACCTTCCAACACCCTCTCTCCAGCTGACCGCCATACGTAAACTTGTCGAATTGAACCGAAAATTTCGAATTTAGATTCGTCGCTCCAAAGTACGGAATTCCATTGTTCTGATGTCCAATTTTCATGTTCTCGGGCCCATTCTAATCGTTTACGTTTATTCACTTGCCTAAGAAGTGGTCTCCTCACTGCAACTCTCCCGCGTAGTACACCTTCTGCTAACCTGCTCTTCACGGTTGTCACGCTGATGGGGATGGGCCGCTCCAAGTTTACTTGAGCCGTGATTTCTGGTGCGGTTAGGCGGCGGTTACGTCTGCTGACATTATTATAGCTCTGTCTTCAACGGGAGTCGTTTTTCGAGTCCTTCCTGAACGTTTTTGATTGATAATTCCATGTCCCGCAGACAAATTTTTTTACGATGTCGTCCACCGTTCTCCTTGACATCCGCATATTACTCGCCATTTGTCGACTCGAGTGGCCATTTTGATACCCGATTTTCAACGGAAACTTCTTTTGTTTTTGGCAATTTCACAAAACAATTGAGCCTGTATCAATGACAAAGTACTGTTTGCGAAAGGTTAATTTCCAAAAGGGCAATGGTATTTTTGGCATAGTTTTTATCATAAAATGTCACTAGGAATTTCCATAATCCCTAGAAACTTTAAGTGAGTTCTTACTTTAACTGGAATTCTCACAAATCGCCTCAAGACTATTATCATGCAAAACTTGGAAATTTGTTCTAATTGGTTTTTAATTTCTGATTTCACCAAAAAGGCTTATCTAAACAATTTTATGATGGACACTTATGAACAATTAAATTTACCTAATATAATAAAAGGATTTAATTAGGTATTAAATTTTGGCAGTTACATTGAAATTTCTAGGTGGGTAAATACTTTCTGGAGGTAGTATATATATATATATATATATATATATATATATATATATATATATATATATATATATACATATATATATATATATATATATATATATATATATATATATATATATATATATAAGAAGGACAGTAACGGAGCACTTGTAACACTAAGTGATAGTTTAAAAGCTGAGATAGCTCCTAATATATTGAAGAGAGAGCAATAAAAGATCTAATTCGATGGCGGGAAACAAAAATAATCTTCCTGTACCACGTTTTTTCCGGCGTTCTTTGTAGTGTCTTTCCAGTCTAATTATATTGTACTATATTAATTTTAGAGTAGTTAACTTTTAATTATTTTAATATGTGACCCCTCAAATTGAGGCTTAGTAAGTTTTGTCCGCCCGACTTTCGCGAAGTGGATGAGATGGTAGATACTTGAGAACAAGCTCTTTGAGAGTCTTATCATTCACACACACATTCATACTTCTAAAACCACCAAGCAACACATCCATAATTTTTGTTTTCGCTCATTTTTATATATATATATATATATATATATATATATATATATATATATATATATATATATATATATTTATATATATATATATATATATATATATATATATATATATATATATATATATATATATATATATTATATATATTATATTTTTTATTTTATTTTATGTGATATTTTAATATTTTTCTATAAACTCAATTATTACCACCATAGTTTTATTCCATTGTCCGATTAGCCGGTCGACCTGGCAACCGAACGACCGAGCAACCGGACAAAACGGGCAACCGGACAAAACTCATTTTTCGCCTGTTTTGTGAAGTCACTGATCATTTTATACCTCTGTAGCAAACAACTTTATTTGCTAATTGCGCATGTCCGACTTGCGCTTGGCCGGTTTTTTTATCATTTTGAAGACTCTTCTTACGGAATATTTTGGGAAAAATATTATGTTGCTTTCTCTGCAATTCTAATTTTGATTAATGTGTGAAAAAGCTATTTTTCTTGAAAATTAATTTTAAATAAATATAAATATTGCACATTTTTAACATCTGTCAAAAACAAATGGTTTTTCTTCTTATCAAAGATCAGATGTTTCTACTTTTCTGTGATCAAAGTGGCATGCATATTTCGTAGTATGTCCACGAAGGTGATCAGGGAATACGATTTAGTGAGTGTGCCTTCAAGGTTTTAATTGTTTTGAAAGAATGTGGTTCATTGTTTTTTATAAATACTTTTTGATGGAAGAGTGTTGCATACAATTTTGATAAAATTTTGATTTAATTTTTTTTTGGTTTTGTACTATGAAACCCTTCAGTTATATGTGTGACGAGCAATTGTATCTTAGATGGACACAACCTCACACGACACTGAGCAATAGCAGTGTTCTAGGGCATGCGTCGGAAATTATGATGCAGAAGAAATGCAACCATTGTAGTTTAGTAATGTTGTATTTAGGGATATTACTCTATACAACACTAAAATAAATCACCGACATCTCCAATAGTGCTTCGTATTAGGTACATCTAATATACAAAAAAAAGGTTTCATGTCGACATCACAACTCATAAACTTGAAATTTGTTTTATTTGCTCCTCGTATCATTTGTTTGATGTTAGTCATAAAAATATTACTTTTTCGTGTATAAATATGATCAAAACATTTAGATTAGTGCTAAATATACAAAATGCGACCAGTTTGTGTCAATTTGCCTAGTTTGTTTCGTTACGTTTGTAGTAAATTTACCCCTAAAAATGAAAAAGGCCAATTTCCCCCTTGCTTGAAAAGTGTTATGAATCTTATTTTAAGACTGCAATTGAAAATCAAGATAAATCGTGCGTGCCCCGAGTGTGTTGTTTGAAGTGTTATAAAATATATAGTACAACCATACTATAAAAGAAACGCCTTTTGGCGCACAAATGCACTGGCGTGAATCCAAGGACCACACAGACGATTGACAAGTGTGAAGGGTTTTTTTTAAAAAAACCAAAAGTTCTGTAAAATATTTTAAAGTACTATCAGTGTCAATGTCATTACCTTATTCTCCTGAAATTTCTGTACCAAAACAACCTTTAAACCCATCAACTTCATCGAGTTCTATAGAAAAAGCGAACCCATTTCTTCTAGTGAAGAGCTATTTCAAGATTCAACATCAGAACCACATTTGATTAGTCAGTTAGAACTAAATGTTGTTAGAGATTTAGATTTAACCAAAGAAAAATCTTAAATATTAGGATCGATTAAAACAGTGGAATTGTTTACAGACTGACGTTAAAATTACAACTTATCGAAATCGTTACAGCTCCTTAACTATCTTTAATTTAAAAGAGGATAGTTTAGTTTTTTGCACTGATATTGATGGTTTAATGTTGGCACTAGGCCACTATCATTCACCAGAAGAGTGGAGACTATTTATTGACGAATCAAACTCTAAAGGCACTTTTACTCCATAACGGTAACATAATTCCATCTTTGCCTATAGCGTAGAATGCTCATTTAAAAGACACCAATGACATTTTAAAACGTATTTTAGAAAACGTTCACAACGTTCAAATGGTAAATATGTGCAGATTAAAAAGTCGTGGCTTTGATTTTAGGATTGCAAATCGGCTATACGAAATACTGTGGTTGCTTATGCGAATGGGAGATCAAAGCACGTTCAGAACATTACGTAAAACAAAACTAGCCTTTAAGAAGTGGGTACGTTCTTGGTCAGAATAATATTAAAAATTAACTATTAGTATCACCTGTGAAAATCATTTTACCACCATTGCACATCAAACTTAGTTTAATCAAGAATTCTGTTAAAGCGTTACGTAAGGATGGACCTGGACTTCAATTTCTCAAAAATAAATTTTCTGAGCTTAGTGATGCTAAAATAAAAGAAGGAATTTTTGTAGGTTCTGATACAAGAAAATTAATTGATGTTCCCTCTTTTCTATCCACTTTGAGTTCCATAGAAAAAATGGCAGGATTGGCTTTTATTGATGTCACGAAAAATTTCCTCGGCAACCACAAATCACCAGATTTCCATGAAAAAATAAAATTAATGCTGGATGCCTATCATGAACTAGGATGTAATATGTCATTAAAAATCCATTTTCTACTCTCCCATCTGAATTTCTTTCCGAAAAACTTGGGCTCAGTTAGCGATGAACATGGAGAATGCTTTCGCCAAGAAATAGCTGAGTTTGAGAAGCGTTATTAACGTAAATGGGAACCAGCCATTCTTGCAAACTTCTGTTGGTGACTTCAGACGGATACTGCGAGGACTGACTACAAGAGAAAATCCGACCAGTCAAAACAATGTAAGTTTTTTTATGAAAAATAAAATTTGTTGTCACTAAATTAGCGTAGTTTTGAATAAACCAATAAAAGCTTTTCTGTATGAAACCTGACGTGACAATTTTGTTAACCAATTTTAATTGAGTTGGCGGTGAGGAATCAGTATTTCATACTGCAAACCCAGTGAAAAGTCTTTTTTTGTTGTATAGTGTTATTTTTTTTTTTTGAGGATAAATAGCTTGCGACGATATAGAAAAGTATTTTTTATATATTTTTAAAAGAAAAGTAATATGAAGCTGAAAAGCCCAAGTTTCTTACCGTTCTAGAGTAAACTTCTTAAGAGAATGGTTTAGTTTTCGTTGAAGTATTGTAAAAGGGGTAAAGTATATTTTATGCCGGTAAAATAAAAGCAAATGATTGGTATTTTTCTCCTATTTATTTGGGGAAATACCTAGCCGCCCCTCAATTCGTTTTCATTCTCTTATATATGATGCTTTTTACTAATGACGATGTCGAATGAGCAACCTTTATGTCATGTTTAATAAAAGATAGGGTCAGCTCGTATTCAAAAAATGAAGGAAACATGTTCAAATTGTACCAAATGAGATAAATTGGCAATTTTTTAAAGTAGGGGTGAGGTTAAAGTTGGTTTCTATTGCGAGTGTTATATTCATGATAATCTCCATTACTTTGTAAGCTATTGATCTCTTTATCCTGCAGTAAAGTATTTTGAAAAGATACACGTTTATCAAGATAACCCCTGAAAAAAGTTTATAAGATTTCTGATACCTGAGGCGAAATATTATTTACCTGAGGCGAAATATTATTTTGATAATACGCTTTTCGCAGAGAAAAACAAGGTTGATGTGTCTACCCAGTCCTTAGTAGACTATATTATATCTTAGAATAGAGTACGCTAGTGCGTAGTAAGCTGAAACAAGATCAGTTTGTGGAAGACTATTTTTTCAGCTATTTAAAACAAAAGTCTCGATAAAAATGACAGTTTTTTCCTAGACATTTTGCCGAGGTACTGCACTGCTCTACCTTTCAGGTTAATTCAATATGCTTATTCGTGTTATTACACAAGGCGTTTACAGTTGCCAGATGAATAAAATAATTAAAAAATGCTATTTATAAATATCACAGTCATAATCTAATATAATAAAGATAAATATTATATTTAAACATATTTATAAAAATAAAACCGGTCAAGTGCAAGTTGGACTTGCGCAATTAGTGCTCCGTACCGTGACTAGGCTCCCTGACATGTATATATCTTAAGATCAAATGTGTACTATCACATTTTTTTTCTTAGTCAATAATGTGTAATAGCTATAGCATCTTAGTTACCTAATAGTCAATAAATCAATTTAGCTTAGTCTAGAATCTAGTAATAAAAGTATAAAGCAAATATTAACTACCTAAATATTAAATTATAAACATATAAAATTAAATTATTTTGTTTCTAGAAGAGCGACGCGTGGTAATGTACGGAAAATAATCCACCTCCACCATTTTGTAGGGAAACATAGTTTTCAGTATTTTTTTACTGGCATCCATCGTGTAAAGAAAATATCGACAATTTCAACAGAATAGAGAACATATCTATATTAGCTTAAAATTAGTAGTGAGGAAGACAAGAAGCCTATTCCATGTCATTTTTAACTAGTTGAAAAGCTTCAGTTTTAAAGAGAGAGTCTGAACAAATCTTTGTTTTAACTTTGGCGATATAAATGCACCTTAAAATTATTTACAGGATCTTTAACACTAAACTTGTAATGTAGTCCACTGGATTTTGTATACAGTTGATTTAGTTAATTATTTAAAATCCTTTAAAAACGCCTGTCTCATTAGAGATAAGTATCGTATTTTTCAAAAATATAATACCTCAATAAAATCCTGAATTGAGTTTTTGTCAGGAATATCTTTTGTTAGATAATTTTTAATAGTATACAATCAAGTTCTTTGAGTTTTATAAAATGAAACAGTAAATAAATTACAAAAATCTAGAAAAAACATACAATAACTCAAAATAGAAAATATAATGATAGAAATGGAACCTCGTTAGAATCTAGGGTTCTGTTCGGATAAAACTTAAGTATTGCGGCCATATCGATATCCTTGTTTCTCTTGACTACCTTGATGAAGAAAAACTGTTGTTACAACAAATCAAAGAACATTATAATATGAGTAAAAAATTAGCCGCTTCATATACGAGGGTTGTGTGATAATGATGATGCCTTGATAACAAAAAAACATATTTATGTGTAAATTTTATTTTATTTTTCAACCTCTTTTAGCTTCAGCTACCTATTCCAACATTTTTCTATCTTTTGTATCCCTTTTAAAAAGTACGGTTTCTCCGACCATTCGAAACAGGCGTTTGTTTCAGCAATCACCTCATCGTTTAAGCCAATTTTTTTCCGCCAAGCTATTTTTTCATATTCGGTAACAGGAAATAATCGTTGAGGGCTAAATCTGGCGAATATGGTGGATGCGCAAAACAATACGTATCCTAACTCATAACCAAATGAGTAGTTGAAATGTTCTGTACTCGTTCAATTCAATTTCATTCTCCGATCATTTATCACTGTATCATTGATTTTTTCAATCATTTCTGATGTGGTGACCCCATTTGGACGCTCTAAACGTTCTTCATCAAAAATGCTTGTACGGTCGCGTTTGAGTTCAGCTGTTCAATATTTTTTGGTCGATAACGAAGGTGCAGAGTCCTCATAAACATCGCTGAGTTTCGTTTTTATCTCATCATTCGTTTTCTTCAACAAGCAAGAAAACAAGAAGGACGTTCTTCGATGTTCCAAGGAATATTAGAATCCAATAAATAGAGTCTCAAACATGGGACAGTATTCCATCGCTGATCGAATTTGATCTTGATCAGAATTAACAGTTGTTGTGGAGTGTAAAGCTTTCTAGTTCGAAATAATATTTGAGAAGTTCTTTTTGCTGTACATGCAACATATTCATGCCAAGATATATTTGCTTATAAATTTACGCCCAACAAATTGAGAGACGATGCTAGAGGAATGCTGGGTCTCGACATAACTATGGCGTGTTCCGCAAAGTTGTTAACAGCAATTTTTTTAGAAAAAAAGTGCCGCCTGGGTTTCTGTAAAGTTAAATTTTACTTGGTTACTGTCACGCCAAGATTGTTAAGTTGAACGACTGCCTGCTGTCTGTGGGTATTTGCATGAGTTCCTAATGCTACAGTTTGAATTCTTGGTCCTTTCTAGCAGGAGCCTTGAGGTGCACACACACACATACATATATATATATATATATATATATATATATATATATATATATATATATATATATATATATATACATATATATATATATATATATATATATATATATATATATATATATATATACATATATATATATATATATATATATATATATATATATATATATATATATATATATATATATATATATATATATTATATACATATATATATATATATATATATATATATATATATATATATATATATATATATATATATATATATTTATATACATATATATATATATATATATATATATATATATATATATATATATATATATATATATTTATATATGTATGTGTTATTATTCTTGAAACGGTCCCACCAAAAATTGAAAATTATTTTTTTACATTAAAAATATAATTAACTGATAGTCATGTACAATTATAATAGAAAATCTTTCTTTAAAATCATTATTATTAACCGAGTTTTAAACAATTGAATTTTAATGCAGTCTTTAATTAAAAAAATGAATATCTCAAAATTGAATCGATAAAATTTAATGTTGTTTATTGTTTTTATATGGTAAAACAATGTATTTTTTAAGAAAGAAATACAAAATTGTTTGAATTTACCAATTTTTATTACAAAATTAAAATTTAAAATGCAAAAAAGTATGTTTTGCGCTAGGTAGAAATTACCGACAAAATGCGTTTAAAATAACATTTATTTAGGTAGGTTGAGGTGGGTTAGTCCCAACCAAAAGTTTTGAATGTTGTCATTTAGAAATGCTTTGTATCAAATAATTAAAAATGTTTATAAGGCTAACGATGGTTATTATTATGATAATAAATTCATTATTGAAAGACTTTAAGTCTTATATATTGTTTATTTAATTTTATTAAATAATTTAACATGACAGGATTCACTTTTGGATGTTTTCTCCAACTTATAGAAAAAAAAAATATGGAAAATAAAGATTAATTATATTTTATAATTTTTAAAAAATTATCAAAGTAAATAATATAAAAAAAATAAGAGAATAAAAAAAAATTATTTTAATAGTTGAAAGGTAATCAAAAATCTTAAAATTCCGGTGTCTCGAAGCGGCAACGCTATAACATAATTTACTGTTGGCTCTACTGATATGTTTATACATAGATATATTTAATTTTGTGGTTATTGTGATCAGCTGTTGTAAACAAGTAAAAAAAATGGATAAAAATAAAAAATCAACAAATATTGATAAAAATGGTAGCGAAACGCGTTACTGAGGTTGTACACAATCAAAGATTAAGCCAACAAAGTGCTGGTAAACGGAACAGAAAATCAAGTAAGTCTCCTAACCTCTGTGATATTGGTCGTCGAATTGTTGACATGTGATCACTTGGAGAAAACTTAAAATGTTCTTCATATAATGAACACTTTCATTATATTATATTACTAATGAAAAACGCTGTGGTCTAGCATCACTATTAACCATAAAGTGTGATAAATGTCTAACGTTCAACAGTATCAACAGACAGTATACATATATCGAAGGACAATCAGGAACATTATAATGTTAACACTGAAGCTGCACTAGGTAACTGCACTAAGTGAAACAAGTAAATTCATTTGTAAAGTTAATGTTAAATAAACTAATACCCATTGCAAATATATTATTAATTAAAGTTAATATTATTTACTTGCACCATATGTTTTAATTATATAAACTTGTACTATACAATTTAAAATATGTAAATTTCCCTCCATTACTACTAAATGCAACGTTGCCGCTGTTTCAGAGATAAAAGATAAATTATTTTACAAGTACCTCCAATAATTGTTATTTTTCATAAAGTTAAAGCTTTCTAATTAAATTTGAATTTTTTTTTTTTAAATAATCGCGAAATTTCAATGTCTAACATAGTTAAATTCCTAAACTAATAAATCTATCCAAATAAATCTATACAAAATAATTTTCATATTTTATGTTCAACGCCTCAACCTCCTTAAGATGTTTATAGCGTTGGAAAATTTTCGGTATCGCATTTATTTAAAAAGTTACCGAATTTTTTGTGATGCGCTGTACCGCTTGGTGTGTTGCACGTGCTCAGCGCGTCATACAAATTTTGACTGGTAGTGGTACGTGGAAAAACAGGTACTTCATTTAGCATCTGTGCAAACTTTAGCATTGCATCTTCATTAAAACAATTTTACAGGATTTGCGCAAATTTTAAATATTATTAAGCTTTTATTAATAAGTATTACTAGGTATTATTTACAATAGGTTTTCTTTAAAACTTAAAATATAATTTCAACTGTGTTTTTGAAATAATATAGCATAGTGAATTTAAAAAGCAAAATGTGAGTAATGTTTGTAATTTAATCTAAAACTTATTGATTTTTTCTTGTTATTGTTGCTTATTCTTGTAATTTTATTATGGATAATTATAATGCGAATACCAAACCGTTGAGGCAATCCCCTGAAAAAAACTGAACCACAGTCGATTTTACAAAAATTTAATATTTATTACAAATAAATAGAGCCATCCTTTTGAAAATTTAGTTGGAAAATATGTTTGTAATTCATGCAAAGATAAACAAACCAAAAAATGCTGTTAAATTTGATGAAACGGTTAACAAAAATGACTCACTCAAGTCAATAAAAATGATTCAGACGTCAAAATTATTGATTTCGATGAAGACGAAAAACAAGATCCTACATATAAAAATAAGAAATATGACCATGAATTAAATGATCAAAAAATTAAAAAGATTTTACAGGACTGTAATAGACAGGAACGCATTTCAAGGCAACACAAATTATCTCATCAGGGAGATGATACAGAAGCCAAATCTCTATTAAATATTTTGCAAAATATTACAAAGAAGTCTAATTCTTTTGAAATTAATGAAACTATTAAAATTTTAAATTCTAACAACTCTCTATCCAGAAAGTACTATTCAACAAATATGTGAACATCTGAATATTTCTAGAAGAGCGGTGAAAAACGCAAACTATTTGAGAAAACATGGTGGTTACAAATCAAAATCAAACGTAAAAATAGTCATAAATTGTTCGATGAGACTATTAAAAAAGTAAAAAAACTTTTACTTATTTGACGAAATTAGCCGAATGATGCCTGGAAAAAAAAAAGATTTTATGTCACTTAGTTGAGAGATGCATTATATGCGTTAAACGCATATAGCGCGCCGAGCGGCTACAACACACAAAAGTTCGATAAGTTTTTTAATAAATGCGAAACTTAAAATTTTCCAACACTGTAAACATCTTAAATAAATCTTATTTTAAAAGAATTTGGTCTGATATTTCTACCTAGGGCAGAACATACTTTTTTTGCATTTTACATTTTAATTTTGCAATAAAAATTGGTAAATTTAAACAGTTTTGTAATTTTATTTTTTTCTTAAAAATATATTGTTTCACCATATAAATAAAATGAACAACATTAAACTTTATCGATTTGATTTTGAGATATTCATTTTTAGTGTTCCGTACGGAACACTTATCACTTCGGTGTCCGTCCGTCTGTCCGTCTGTCACACCCAATTTTCTCCGAAACTATTTGACGTAGAAAGTTGAAATTTGACACTAATATAGGAATTGATGGCCTCATCAGAGCCGTGTAGTTTTGAAAGTTATATTTTAACTAAAGGGGTTAGTTTTGGGAGGTGAAATCGGAAGTGAAAAAAAAAATTTGCTAGGTCATCGAGTGGGGTATTAATTGAAAGCTTGTGAAAATACGAGTAATATATATATATATATATATATATATATATATATATATATATATATAATGTATTATTTGCGCACACTTTTCTTTCTATTATTTTCAAAAAATCACGAAAAATCGCCCTTATCTCGAAAAGTACTGATCAAAAAATTCTGGAACGGGGTTTGAGTTTTGTGGGCTTGATCCAATGGTCAAACCAGGAGTCAAGGTTACCAAGGTAGGATTGTAGTCTGCTCGTGATAATGTGGCTGCTTCTGGATTGAGTGATTATGGCGGTGTCATCAGCATAAGGAGAAGGTTAGTCTTATGTGATTTGAAAATGTCGGCTATGAAGATGTTAAAAAGGTAGGGGGAGAGGATGAAGCCTTGGGGAACTCCGGCTCTGATAGCCTTGACATCGGAGATGGCCATGCCGTCTCTGACTTGAGAGGTTCTGTCAGAGACGAAGGACTAAAAGAGTTTGGTTATGAAGAGGGGGTAGTGGTATTGGATCAGTTTCAAAATGAGGCCTTCGTGCCAGACTCGGTTGAAGGCCTTGGCTACATCGAGAAACACAGCTCCAACTTTGTGGTGTCTGTTGAAGCTGTTGGAAATGGTTTGGGCGAGCTTGGTGGTATGGTGAGTGGTGCCATGAAGAGGTTTGGCTCCAGAAGCTTTTTTGATATCTGATTTATTACGTCTTATGATAAGCTATATGAAGACAATATTGGATATCCTTGATTGAATTATGGGCATAGTTGGTGATATTATATATATATATAACACATGGGCTGAAAAGTCCCGGGCCTAACAAAGAAAAACACGGTTTTTTTGGTTCAAAATTAGCTTTATTCATCAACGTAATCTCCATCAAGAGCAACGCAATCATTCCAGCGCCGCTCTAACATTTCAATACCACTTTTGTAGAACGATTTATCTTTTGCCTCAAAATAGGCCTCAGTTTCAGCGATAACCTCTTCATTCGTGCGAAATTTCTTACCGGCGAGCATTTTTTTCAGGTCTGCGAACAGCCAGTAGTCGCTGGGAGCCAAATCTGGCGAATACGGTGGATGTGGGAGCAATTCGAAGTTCAATTCATGTAGTTTTGCCATTGTTTTGATGAAATTTTTTTCTTTGCCATATGCGGTCGTTTCTTTGCAATTTCGGCCTTCAAACGCTCCAATAACGCTATATAATATTCACTGTTGATGGTATTTCCTTTCTCAAGATAGTCGATGAATATTACACCACGCACATCCCAAAATACCGAGGCCATAACCTTTCCAGCCGATTGTTGTGCTTTCGGGCGCTTTGGACGAGGTTCACCAGTTGCTGTCCACTCAGATGACGATCGTTTTGATTCCGGAGGGAAGTGATGGATCCATGTTTCATCCATTGTCACATATCGACGCAAAAATTCCGGTTTGTTACGTTTAAACATGGCCAAACACTGCTCAGAATCATCAACACGTTCCTGTTTTTGATCAACAGTGAGCAAACGCGGCACCCACTTTGAACAGAGCTTTCTCATAGTCAAATGCTCATGCAATATAAAGCCAACACGTTCTTTTGATATCTTTACGATGTCAGCTAACTCACGCAACTTCACTTTTCGATCATTCAAAACGATTTTATGGATTTTTTTGATGTTTTCTGGTGTTACCGCCTCATTTGGACGTCCATTGCGTTCTGCATCATCGGTGTCTCTACGACCACGTTTGAAGTCAGCAAACCAACGTTTTATTGTTGTTTCTGATGGAGCGGAGTCCCCATAACACTTTTCAAGCCATTGCTTCGCTCGAACGGTATTTTTTCCCATCAAGAAGCAGTGTAAAATTAAAACACGAAATTGTTTTTGATCCATTGTTTTGAAAATAACAAAAGTAGCGTCACTCTTAGCACAATAACTCACAAACTAATGAATAGAATATCATGAAATTTTAACAGCTGTCTTTTGAAGGTTAGTATTAACTGAAAAAAAAAAGGTGACTGCAATAAAACTAGCGCCATCTATGTGTTAGGCCCGGGACTTTTCAGCCCATGTGTTATATATATATATATATATATATATATATATATATATATATATATATATATATATATATATATATATTATATATGTATATATATATATATATATATATATATATATATATATATATATATATATATATATATATATATATATTGTAACCTTTCCTTGCCCGATTTTTGCGGCGTCATTTTGTACCCTGTGAAAATTGTTTTTCCCACGCTTGGGCGCAATTTTCTTGCAACCTCTTTTTAATTTCTGAGAATGAATTGAGTGAATAATGATTTTAAAAGAACTAAAGAAATTAAACAAACACTAGCTCACTTTTCCTTGGTAGAGAAATATGGGTAAGAGATAATTGTTATACGTCTTTTTGGAATTATTTTCTATTTTTAAAAAGCTCCAGTTGTACAAATTTTTGGGCACCATTCATTTTAAAATAGAAAGGATCTAACTTCAGTTAAAAAAATGAAAAAATACTGAAGTGTCTTACGGTTATTACTAAAAAGAATTATTCTAGTACAACTTTTCTTATCCTGAAAAGAAAAATAGGTATTCAGTGAGACACTGGCTTTAATCAACAAAAAAAGAAAATTTATTCATGATTTAAAATAAAAGTTCCAACCTTTGCAGTTTTAAGGAATACAAAAAAATTCTAGCCTAAAAGTAGTTTTTATAAATTAGAGTCCCTAAATCAGAGATTTTACTTCTAAATCTTGACTACACCCGAAATCGAAGAGTCGTGATTTTCACTTCGCGATTTTTCAGTTCAAATTGCTGTTAAAACACTTATTTGCGGGGAATTTATTTATTGATGTATGTTCTGGTAACTTACGGTTTTCCTACGGGCTTCTAGGCCTTCAATGCAACACAAAACCGATTTCACACTTTTGAGAAGAGCCTACTTTAGCTACTCCATTTAGAAAACACACAACGCCCACTACGGCTTTATGATAAAAAAACTCGTGCTTAACTTGGCTCTCGTAGATATTGTCGTAAGCCTCTACTGCGGCTCGGTGGAAATTAGCCTGGCTGCGGCTTGATGTTACTAAGCCTGGCGGCGGCTCGGTGTTCTAAGCCTGGCGGCGGCTCGATGGTACTAAGCCTGGCGGCGGCTCGATGGTACTAAGCCTCTCTGCGGCTTGATGGTACTAAGCCTGGCTGCGGCTCGATGTTACTGCCTGGCGGCGGCTCGGTGTTCTAAGCCCAGATTCGCGTCCTCCGGACCCTTAAATAAGCCGTGGGCACTCTGTCTGTAATATGGCGACGCCGGAACCAAAACTCCGGATACAAACATTTGACCAATCCCGGCGTATCGATAGATTCGGTCGCAAACCCGCACAGCACACTATATAACGAGCGGCTAGGAATTTCTGATTAATATACCGCTCGATACAAAAATGAAAAGAAGTACATTATTAAGAGAAAAATCAGTAACATTATATGGTCTTAAAATCTAGGAAAAAATGAATGTTACATTACCCCCTTCCAAAAAGAAATAGACTACACTAGTCTATTAAACTAAGGCTACTTATGAAAAGGTACAAAGTGGTACACTAATACTTAATACTAAGGTCAGAACTTAAAACAAAATTACAAACTTCGGACCTTACTACTAGACTTAATTCAATCAAGCACTAATATTAAGTACAATGAAAACCAAATGAAAATCTTTGCATGTACACAAGAATCTTATAACTAGACTTAACTTAATTAAGCACTAAGGTTAAGTACATCAAAAAGTAAATAAAAATTCTTGCATGAACATAAGAAATACCTGTTCAAAGTAACAGTCGCGGTCTTCTTATGTAAAAGAATCAGCTCTGTTATTGTTACCAAAACAAAAAAAATATAACTTTGTCTAGACTCTTGTCTAAATCAAAAAAATGAACTGAAACAAAGTATGAACACCCCCCTTAAAATATTTTAAGGATTGTCTGAAAATTTTCTATTTCAGCAAAAGAAATTTATAAAAATTCTTAAATAAAGAAAAACAAAAAAAATAAGTGATTCTAGTGCACACTAACACTAAAAGGAGAAAGTCTTGTAAGACCATTTAGCACAAGGCTAAGAAAAACATCTGGATGAAAATCCAGACAAACGCTCGGAAAAAATCGCCATCAATGCTCTAGCTCACCGCTAAGAGAACATTCTAAATCTAGTATCACTACTAGTCGCATCAGAAAATAATCGCACTCTATCGCGCAATGTCGACGTCCTAAGACATCTAGACATGCTAAAATCGCCAGGGAAAACGCTCTGGTTGATCGCCAGAAAACACGTCAGCTCATCGCCAACTAAACACTCTGGTATATCGCCAGAAAAAAACTCGGCTCCTCGCCAAGAAAACATTCTGGTATATCGCCAGAAAAAACCTCGGCTCCTCGCCAAGAAAACACTCTGGTATATCGCCAGAAAAAAGCCTCGGCTCCTCGCCAAGAAAACATTCTGGTACATCGCCAGAAAAAAAGCCTCGGCTCCTCGCCAAGAAAACACTCTGTAAATAGTCCTCGACTACACAAAGTCTGCGTTCTAAAAGAACAATCTCGCCATTAACATAGTGAGCAGCTATAAAAGCTAACAATACCACTATAGGCACAGTGAATAGCTACCAAAGCTAAAATTCACTCTAAACACAGTGAATAGCTATAAAAGCTAAAATTCACCAAACTGAATGATCCTGCTTCAAAAAGCAATGTTCACAAAGAACAGAATGATTAGTCCACGCGCAACTAACATTCAAGGAAACATTCCTAGCATAACTATGTGAGACAGCTAGTCTCTAAATAGGACCTCCCTAAAGTCATAATCCTATATATAGGAGTCCATAAACAAAACGACTCAAAATCACACATTTTGAGCACATGCCCTCAGGCAACCAACATACACTGAAATATATACAGAAATATATACAGAAATATATACAGAAATACATACAGGAGTTCAAATCCCAAACTCTTGGTTATGATAACTCCATACTGAGCTTGGTGAAAGCTCTTAGCAAAAGCTAATCAAATCTTCAGCACATCGCGCACCAAAGTGACAAATCTGCCTAGAAACATGAGCCAGAAAAAAAACGCCCTCCGTCATTCTTCAGGGTGGCTACACAGAGATATAAAATTTAACCAGCATTGCGCTTCTCCAAGTTGCATGAAGAACCCTCGTGTACTGGTCTCGCCCTAGAACAACAACGAAAAACATTCAATCCATCCCACATAACAGGAGACAAACACCTCACTACGATATACTGAAAGGTGGAGACAATAGAATACGGAAATGGTGACCCTGGAGTCCACCAACAAAAGGGAGTAGATTATAGCATCCACTAAACTAAAACGGTGTCTACCACACCACCATAAGTCAAAAAAAAATTAATCAATAGGGTGTTCCGAAACACACTACTGCCAACAGCCTGTCACCACTAATAGGCTAATTGGAGCTGAGGTCGACTACAGTAGCTAGGCTCTCATTTGGCTCAAATAGTAATAACCATTGAGTAACAAAACCTCTAAAGGTCCCAAAGGTCAAACGTTCGCCCCCCATAGACTACCCTTCCAATCAGTCTGTTCCTCAGGAAGATTAACTCCTTGCCAAACGTCGTAACGGCATCTGTTAGCACCCGGTGCATCACAGCCTGTAAAAAATAACTTATGAGATACAACCTAAAAGGTTTACAAGGTTGACTTAACCAAGCTTCTAACGGAAATTTCCAAACTACGAAAATGAGCTTAAAAAGCTACATGAAGCAAAAATTTCTCTATTTTTCGGTGGCAACACAACAAAACTGTTGAAGACGACAAGAGCTTTTCCAGCTTAATCAGAGACAAGAAGAAAACATCGTTGACAGCTAAAATATTCGATCATGGTGTTAATCGTCTCCTAGACAATAGCCTCTAGAAGAAACTGCTACAGGTATCAGGCATAACCGTTTTCTGTCAGCCCAAACTTCTAGATTACCTCTTGGAAATCTAAAAATTCGGTTAGGAATCTTCCTTCACTGCGCTTAGCCTCTCTTGACAAGGTTCTCATCTCGGTATCAGATTTTGATCATTTCTTTGTGAAACGACTGTCTTACTCTGCTCTCATCTCTTGTAAATGATCAGCCTTTAGTTCTCCTGCAGGACCTCAATTTCCTATCAATCTGATAGTAGACCGAAAAAAACTCATCAGACGCCTATGAGTCTATGCAAAAAAATTTTAAGTTTGTGACTCAAAGGTAACGTTTAAACGGCCCTGAGAAGAATAGAAGATACCCTCAGTTTGTCAATTCAGAAGAAGATCTAAATCAAAATAATCCAAGTCTTAGACTTACTGGATAAACCAAAATCAATTTACTCTTAATTGCTCCCAACATATACCACTAAGGTAATAGAAATCCACCCACTCGGGTAACAAACTTTGAAATTGCTCATAAAAATTTTGACTCTACATCACACTACACGAGCTACATCTTGCGCTTGTCCTAACTCAAGATCCCCTTGGATTGCCTCTAATCAAAATTTCGCTTCCAAGTGTCAAGAACTGGATATTATATGTGGTCATTAGCAAATCAAATCCCGCGACCACCGACATACCAGTCTTATGATAAATCCTGAGTGTGACTCCTTCGCAAGCTCGCTAAAACTGAGTCGATGCTAAGCATCAACCACAATCACCCTAAGTTTGGGATATGGCCAATACCCAAAACCTTAGCATTAAACAATAAAAGTAAGCTATTCTCTGCTCAACTTTTATAACAGTCAAAAAAAACGAGGTCGTCACCTCTACAGAGCAACATCAAAAAAATAAAGTAAAGCAATTAAGATAATGTAAATATAAATTATTCTTCTTCTGACAAACTTTCATTAGGGTTAGGTTCATTGAATGGTTTTAAGTCCTTAATATGCCATCGTCCTATTTTAGTCCCATCTAAATTAACCAAACCATAAACTAAATCTGAAATCTTTTCTCTTATCACGCAATGCACATACTTAGGTACCAACTTAGATGTGAATTTATCGGCTGCACTGGAAAGAATTTTATTTTTTCGCCAAACGTGATCACCTATATTAAAGGCAAAATCCCTTTTTCTAAGGTTGTAAGACTTACTGTTCCGTTCATAAGCCTTATGTATCCTACTACGCACGTTGGTGAAATTAAAATTTACTAAAATTCCGAATTTTTGTGCAAAATCACATCCCAAAACCAAAGTATGTGATAGAGAAGGTACTACTAGAGCAGAGATTACTAAACAATGACTATTGCAGACTAGCGGCAACTCAACCGTACCTAAAACTTTTAGACGGCTGCCATCTGCAGTGGTAACACTTCTATTTTCGATATGGCATATTTTTATTCTTAAACGACTGAAAATTTTAATACCATTCTGACCTACTGAGGTATTTGCACGAGAGTCAAATAAAGCCGAGAAAATGGACACTTAATGGATTTATCTTTATATGCGGTCTATTATCTAAATATTTATGCACGAATAAAGGAGATATGTGACCATTTGGAGAAGCAGGAGTTTTAACTTGAGAAGGAGGATTTTTATTAGACTTAAAAAAAATCAGAAACTTTTGTAACTATTTAGTCCTAATCTGATCTATTGGATTATTTCTTTACTTAAGATCCTCGTTAGAATCTTTCTTTTATCCGCGACCGGACGTTCTGAGAAAGTACGACGGATTTTCAGTTCATAGTCCAGTAGGTGATTGACTTTAAAATTGAAAGCTTCCATGATAAATGAATATAATTTAAAAGAATTGTTTAAAAGGTCGTGAAAATATTTCTCCTGTGCTCCCAATAGTCAAAAAAAAAAAATAAAAAATATGTAAAGGCACTTAAAATATGTAAACTTCTTTACCAAACATTTAAAAAATCTTCAACAATTTCAAAAAAAATTTCTAAGTATTGCCTTGTATTAAAATTCTTTTACCAAATATGTTAAGAATTTTTAACAAAAAAATCTCCAAATATCGTTTCATATCAGCAAAGTATTTTTAATATTCATGCAAAACATCGGTGAGAAAAAAGTACAGTTTTTTCTTCGGTTAACCGCAAAATAAATCTAACACTGCAAAAATTAAAGTAAACCAGCACATCTGCTAATCTGAACTATAAAAGTAGGAATCTCTTATCTTAGAGTCGATTAACAAAATTCAAATATCTAAACCACCATCAGATAAATTGAAATAAATAATTCTACAAATTTCCTGCTTTTGTCTTATTGCTATAGTGTAGTTTCGTTTAATTAAATATTATGAAATAAAAATATCTGAAAAGTTAGAGCTTTTACTTTGTTCGAAAGCTAGTACACTGAACCCTTTAAAAAATAAAATTCCAAAAGCCCCGCGTTGACAGCGCTATTTTGTATCCTTTTACACTCGCCCGATTTTTGCGGCGTCATTTTGTACCCTGTGAAAATTGTTTTTCCCACGCTTGGGCGCAATTTTCTTGCAACCTCTTTTTAATTTCTGAGAATGAATTGAGTGAATAATGATTTTAAAAGAACTAAAAAAATTAAACAAACACTAGCTCACTTTTCCTTGGTAGAGAAATATGGGTAAGAGATAATTGTTATACGTCTTTTTGGAATTATTTTCTATTTTTAAAAAGCTCCAGTTGTACAAATTTTTGGGCACCATTCATTTTAAAATAGAAAGGATCTAACTTCAGTTAAAAAAAATGAAAAAATACTGAAGTGTCTTACGGTTATTACTAAAAAGAATTATTCTAGTACAACTTTTCTTATCCTGAAAAGAAAAATAGGTATTCAGTGAGACACTGGCTTTAATCAACAAAAAAAGAAAATTTATTCATGATTTAAAATAAAAGTTCCAACCTTTGCAGTTTTAAGGAATACAAAAAAATTCTAGCCTAAAAGTAGTTTTTATAAATTAGAGTCCCTAAATCAGAGATTTTACTTCTAAATCTTGACTACACCCGAAATCGAAGAGTCGTGATTTTCACTTCGCGATTTTTCAGTTCAAATTGCTGTTAAAACACTTATTTGCGAGGAATTTATTTATTGATGTATGTTCTGGTAACTTACGGTTTTCCTACGGGCTTCTAGGCCTTCAATGCAACACAAAACCGATTTCACACTTTTGAGAAGAGCCTACTTTAGCTACTCCATTTAGAAAACACACAACGCCCACTACGGCTTTATGATGAAAAAAAAAACTCGTGCTTAACTTGGCTCTCGTAGATATTGTCGTAAGCCTCTACTGCGGCTCGGTGGAAATTAGCCTGGCTGCGGCTTGATGTTACTAAGCCTGGCGGCGGCTCGGTGTTCTAAGCCTGGCGGCGGCTCGATGGTACTAAGCCTCTCTGCGGCTTGATGGTACTAAGCCTGGCTGCGGCTCGATGTTACTGCCTAGCGGCGGCTCGGTGTTCTAAGCCCAGATTCGCGTCCTCCGGACCCTTAAATAAGCCGTGGGCACTCTGTCTGTAATATGGCGACGCCGGAACCAAAACTCCGGATACAAACATTTGACCAATCCCGGCGTATCGATAGATTCGGTCGCAAACCCGCACGGCACACTATATAACGAGCGGCTAGGAATTTCTGATTAATATACCGCTCGATACAAAAATGAAAAGAAGTACATTATTAAGAGAAAAATCAGTAACATTATATGGTCTTAAAATCTAGGAAAAAATGAATGTTACTATATATATATATATATATATATATATATATATATATATATATATATATATATATATATATATTTCCTTTATTGAATTTTTTGAAGTTAATATTTTACGATAGTCCTAAAAGAATTGCAATTTCTTTTTTAAAGTTTCAATATGCTAGCAAATAATTAAAAAAAATAACAGCTATTTTCCATTTTACATATATGAATTGCTCAAAATCCAAACATTCAATAATTCTAACCTTAAAATAATTAAATTTGAATAGTCGACCATGTCACTATCCAAATATAGTGTTTTGTTATCCAGCGAATTTTAAAGAATCACTTTTCAAATAACTCTCTGAGATAAGTATTAAAAGGCGATAGATGATGGAATACTGCTTCCATGTTGGGGGCTCTGCTCCGAAATGTATACTACATTTGTTGGATTCTCTTCAGAACAGAGCTGTTCGCTTGATTGGAGTCCGAAAACTCACCAGCAATCTTTATTCCTTGTAAAATCAAAGAACGGTTAGTGACTTGTGTCTATTCTTCGATAGTTGAGCATTGCTTTGTAGGAATATATCTTGTGCTAGTAGTTCATATTCGTTTGAGGCTCAGCTTGTCACTCCTCGTATAACCCTTTCTAAGCAATATTTTATATGAAGAACCTCATCTCTTTGGATTGATTTGCCCAGTACTGTATTTCCCATCTAGTACAATTTACATCGATTCAAGATCATTGTGAATCACTTTATCTGCATACATGTCATTCTTTTAGTGCTTTAAGGATTTCCCTGCAGTACTGCTATGTCCATAAAAAAAATATTAACTTGGAAACAAATAATTGAGGTTTGCGTTTTTCGTTTATAGTTACAAATGCAGAGATTGCTAATTATACCAGGGCTACCATTTAAATTTTTGCAAAAGCAATGAAAGAATTTTTTTTTTAAGATTTATACACTTTTGCATGCATTCGAATCAATTCTCGAAATATTTTTTCCACTCTGAAGGTGATATCTCGAAAACATAATTTTGAAAGGATTCAACAGCTTCTGCGCTGTCCACGTATTTTTTTTGACATTCGGGAACAAAAAGAAGTCGCTAGGCGATAAATCAGGTGAATACGGCAATGATACATTAATTCGATGTTTTTCTCCCTCAAATAATTAATTGTTCGACATGCTGTGTGATATCTAGCATTGTCAGGATGAAAAATGATGCGACGTTTTCGGTTGTTTTTCCTGATTTCATCGATAACTTCTGGCAAAAAAATCGTTATATATCATTCAGCATTAACTGTTCTTCGATCCTCTAAAGCAATGGTTGGAACATGTCTAGTATAACCAAAGAAATAAGCGAACATTTTCTTGAAAGTGCGTAGAGACGAACCACCACACCCAAACAGTTGATTATTGATTAGTTTCCAGCTCGTTCGAATATAGCCGAGTTTCGTCTCCTGTTACGATGTTGTATTCGGATTTTACATGTCCTTGGTCGAATTTTTTGAGCATTTCCTTACATCAATTTACACGAATCTGAGTTTCGGTCAAATTATGCGAAATCCATCGGGAATAGATCTGTTTCACAGCTACATGTTCATGCAAAATCGAAGTCATATGCCGATCCTCTTCAATCATGTTGCGCACAGCATCAATGTTTTTTGGAACAACAACCGATTCTGGCCGACCTTCACGAAATTCATCGCTGACGGAAACAGGACCATGACGAAATCCTACAAATCAATAGCAAACAGTTTTTTCTGATGGTAATTCATTACCAAAAGTTGAACAAAGCGATTCGAGGCATTGTCGTTGAATTAGGCCCCAATATAAAAAAACTACCCGACTAATTTCTGAGCTGCTACTGTTTTAACAATAAAAAATATCAAATTTTACAACAATTGTAATGTCACATCTCAATAGCACCATCTACTGGTCGTCTGTAAAAACTTAAAAGGCGGCAATCGTATTTTCCTTTACAAGCAGGTACAAAGTTTTTAATATTAAAAGAAGATATTATATTGTACTTTTTATAACTTGGAAGTCGGTTTACTTCTCTCTGAAATCTTAGTTTTATTAGCAAACTCATATATAATTATAACCAGAATATATTTTAAGTAGATGGAAAGCAATATTAAGCTTGTAAACGTTACAGAGGAGCTTATATTTTAAATTGTATAGCACGCTTCCCTAAAACCTGTTTATAGCATTATCTGCAACATTTGATTCTATGTTCAAAGTTTGAGCTAAAAACTAAGATATTAATCTCATCTTCCAACATCTTATTAAACCGTCAAGGAAAAAGGGTTTCAGAAATAATACGATTTTGAATTAATTAAATTATAATTTTTAAAAAGTAAATAAGATTAAAAAGTTTATTTGAATGGCTGGAAGTAATAATTTAATATCCCGTTATTAGGAACAGTCAGGTCTTAGCTGCTCTCTAAAAGACAGAGAAAAACAGAAAAAGACTGGCAAACTTTTCGTTACGGCCCAAGTTGGCCTTTGTGAAAATCTTTCTTTCTCTGATTTTTATCATCTTTGATAGAGATAAGTTGGCATAAATTAAATTATATATTAAACTGTTTTAAATTGAAATTGTAGATAGAAATATCTTATTAGTTCGTTTGAAACGATTTTTCAAACGGAAATTAATTCAATTTTCATTTACTTTGTTATTGTTTACGTTGATATATAACATAACCTTTCCTATTTTTTACTAAATATCTTATAACTATTAGCATTAAAAGGTAAGAAACTATTATATGATTTCCTTCGTGGTTTTTCCGGTGGGATTAATTAGGAAAACTTGAATTTCTTAGATAAAATTAACAGATATATCCTATTTTAATGAACAACAGTAATTTGATATCTGAAGGACAAGTCAGATGCCAATAGGTCTTAAAAAACATGACTGGTTGTCTAAGGATCTCCACACCCACCTGGTTGAACTAATTTGATTTTAAAGGACCGACGGAAGTAGATTCGTTTGGCCTATGTTCATCTCGAAACTCAAAATAAATAACATATAATCCCCAGTTATCTTTCTTACCTTGTAATTTTCGACGCAAGCTCGCGTTCGAAACGTAATTTTTGGTTATTATTTTTAAAAGGTGTACATGCTTTTGTCTCCAGGAAGCGCAAATAAACTTCCGTAGTGGGGAAATTGTATTTAAAGGAAAACGAAGTTAAATGTTCCTCTCTCTGCTACTAGACTTTCGGTAAAGTGTTCAGTATTTCGAATAAAGTTTGATGGAAATCTGAAGTTTCGGTTAGGGTAACATTGGTAAATTTGGATACCGCGAACCAGCCATCTAGGGGTGATATTATAACTTCCCGAAGTTGCAGAAGAGCATTGTAAATAGCATTGTAAATAGCACTGTAAATATATAGGTTCTTGTTTTATGTTTTGATCTATTTTGATTTATTCTTCTGGTTAGCTATTGGTCTGAACGTAATTTGGACCAGAAAACTTGGGTTTCGTGCAATCCACATACCAACCGAGCATTCCAGTCTCTACAGGGAGACTCACCACGTGCTGGACTCAGGTTAGAGCCCTCAATTCTTGCACCGTATATTGAGCAGGACATATCCTTGTCCCAGCCAGTGCCTTTGGTGTTTCCATTAGTACTTCCACCTGTACCATCCACTTAGGGACAGACGGATATAATCTCAGAGAAATTATACAGTAAATTTTATTCTTTTTGGTATTTGTGAAACTACGAAGTACAATGGAAAATTTTATACCCTTAGCTTGAGTCAGAAATACCAGATTATTAATTTTCATCACCATTTTGATCACATTTATATTATACTTTTTATATTTAGTTTTAAGAACGATATATTTGTTTAACATTATAACTTTAAGTTTTAGAATTATAAGGTTTAGTCTCGTTGGTAAATTTGTGTCACCAACCATTCTATTCAACAATTGAATTCAATAATTTAATCAATTTTTTATTTTGTTAGAGATACTTTGTTTTTTTTTGTAACACAATGATTTTTTTCCTTTTAAATTAGATACTTTGTTTTGTACTATAATGAGTTTTCTTTCCTTTTTTAGAATAGATACTTTGTTTGTACTATACTCTATCCGTTTGCAAGGCGAAGTAATAAATCATGTAAAATTATGCAAATTAGTAATAAAAGTGACCCAATGTGTAATAAACCAAAGGCGGGATGTTTTACCCGGATTATAAGCCGTATCGAGGGTATACTCTCAGTTTATTTTGTCACGTAACACGTAGTGCATCAGTTGAGAACAATAAAGATGTCTTCCCCAAAACGTCAAAAAATAAACGGCTTTAAGCTTAAGTGAAAAGATCATAATTAGGAATGTGTTGAATTACATCAAAAGTGATGAAAACCTTAATTTAAGTGTCGACAATAGTGTTCAAAAGTGTTCCCTAATGACCCGAGTTGGAAAAAACAACTATCTATCTAATTTTGAAGGAAGAAAGGGCAGGAAGAGTTACTGCGCCAAAGCTAAAACCAGGTAAAATAAAACTGGAGCTGACAGAAGATGTAAAAAATTCCCTGCGAAGAATCATTCATGGGTTTTTCAAAAAATCTCAACTTTGGACTTAATTCTAGAGGCTGTTAAAAGTAACTCAAAGATACTAACGATGGGCAAGTTGTCGGACGTTTTAAAATTAGCCAGTTTTCATTGGGAAAAATTTCAAAGAAAATCGTTGTTAATTGAAAGGGGAGAAATCGTACGCTGGAGAAGAGATTATCTGAGAAAAATTAGACATGAGCGTTCTCAAGGAAAACGTATTTATTATTTAGACGAAACTTGGATAAATGAAGGGTACACCGTAAATAAGTTTTGGCAGGACAAAAACGTTCGTCCATCGTCTGGAAAAGGACTCCGATTAATTATAACACATATAGGGAGTATCCACAGTTTTTTAATGGCGGTCTGCTTACATTCGAATCGAAAAAAACAGGATATTTCTACGATGATATGAATTCTGATATAATTATCATGGATAATGCAAGTTATCATTCCAAAAAAGTTGAACGTGATCTATAGACTTGGTTAACTCGGCGAGATATATTATTTATAATGACAATGTTAAACGCGACTTAATACAATTAGTCAAACATGAAATTTTAATAAACAAAGATAAGTACAATAAGTACGTTATCGACAAAATTGCCCAAACTCGGGATATAACTGTTCTTCGCTTGCCACCATACCATTGTGAGCTTAATCCTATAGAGCTTATTTGGGCTCAAGTAAAAAGCGAAGTGGCTAGAAACAATGTGACCTACAAATTAACAGACCTTAAAAATCTGTTTGCAAAGCAATATGTAATATCACTCCAAAAAACTACCAAAGATGTGTTGAATACGTAATTAAAGAAGAAGATAAAATGTGGACACTAGATTCATCAATGGATCAAATGGTAGAACCACTAGTTATACCATTAGGTACCGATTTTTTTAGTTCGGATATGTCTGACATGTCGTATATAGAAGGTGTTTAAGTTTAACATAGTACTAAGGTTAGATATAATAATTTTATTTTGTCATTAAATTTAAGTTATAGATTAAGGTTTTATTTTATAAATGATAAACTTTCAATTGTTACCCGTTGATAAATAAATAAATAAGTACTAATAAAAACAAAAAAAACCAGTCAACATACAGTTATTGGGTCTTCCTTGTGTGACATTTGTATTTGTTTTCTTTTAGATTTTAGGCTTTAAAGAGTGTTTTGTAAAGACACATACGGGAGCATGCTCCTAGGTGAGTTTATATTTTAAAACTTGTTTTATATGCAAATTAATTTCCTATTTATTTATAAATTTATATGTTTTGATAAATAAATTTGATTTGATTTGATCTGAACTATCATATTGTTTTGTATGCATATATTATGCAGGTAGGTAATCATCTGGCATTGATTGGCGCTGTTCTGTCATCTTATTATAATTCCTCAGTTTTGTTTAATACTACTTTTGCTCTTGTAATATTATTGTAATATCTGTAATATTTTGTAATATATTTTTTTAATATAACCAACCTTTGTTATGTTATAATTAATACAAAAGTCGATACGCTCTATTATAATTTTTCATAAATGTTAGTCCAAGCTAATACTACCGGTACAAATAATCTTGTTGTAAAATGTACTGTGCGGTACCGAGACTCAGATTATCGCGTGAAATTAATTTGCATAATTTTACATGATTTATTACCTCGCCTTGCAAACGGATAGAGTATACATTGAACTTTCTTTCATTTAAAATAGATGCTTTCTTTTTTACCAAATTTAATTTCGTTTAATTTAAAATAAACTATCGTTCTCATTTTTTTCCAAGTTTTTTATCTCTGGCCCACATAACACAGCTGCCAGAGCGCTGTCATTAGAAATAAAACTTTGGTAGCGCCTTCTGGTTTAGGTAAAAACATAGATCAAATTAACAGGGAAATCAAAAGACCGAACCTTAGACCTGAGCTAGAGCTAGCAATTTTATGCCGTAGGCATTTGACTAAGATAACCTATAGAACCTAACGGGGTGCCGATAATTCTTGAATATTAAGCAATTTTTCAAAATTGGAATTTTGGACTAGTTATTAACTAAGCGAAGGGTTCCTGACAGGGAGACCAAGAGCAGTGAGAGGTTGATTCCTATCCTAACAGCAATTGGTTATATCCAACACCTGTACCCCTCTTCTGATAGGCCCACTAGAGGGGAATTTTAGGTAAACTAGCCAAACGCTGTTAGTATGGGAAAATTGATATTTGGGACTTAGGTCTTTCAGTTTTATTAGAAGCTTTTCGGCACAGAATAATATTTAGAGAATTTATATATTTTGGTGGCATTTATTTTTTTTCCCCCAACAAAATAAAGGTAATACATGGCCCCCAACCAAAACAATTACTACATTCTTTTTTAATAGAAAAAAAGAAAGTTCCTACTTCATTGCGTATGTATGCAACATTGTTCAGTATTAATATTTATGTACGTTAGTCTTTATACACAGTCTTAGCCAAAATTATTTCTTGCTCCTCTTAGTTCTTAGAAAGTAGATGTCTCTTATCTCTCACCGCACTTACGTTTATTTCTTAAACCTTCAAATACCCAAAAATGTTTAATTTTTTAAAAAAACAAAATCCGACATTTTATTGAAAATTTACCTGTTACCGAATTCGCACAAATTCTTTATTACTATGACGTCGCCTCTGCCCATAGTACTAGAGTAGTAGTTAACTACTTATATTTTACTTTTTTAAATCATTGCATCGATACCAATAGTCCAATAAGATGGTCGCCAAGATCACCGGACTTTACGCCTCTTGATTTATTTTCAGAGAATAAGTGTGCAAGCCAACGGAGCCTAATATTGAAAATTTTAGAAAAAGTATTACTCAAGCTGTTAGAAAAAGGTCTCTCTCATCTCGTTCACAAGTGTTTAAGTTGTCCAGATGCTTTAAAGGAGATGAGTCATCCTAGGATGTTTTCATAAGGAGAAAAATGTGTGCACAATTTGTTCCCCACAGCTTTGCACCTAAATAGAAACAGTGTTTGGATGCCAGTCGCAACCTCACTGAAATGAAAAATGGGAACGATTCTTTTCTACAAATAATAATTACAGGTGATGAGACATCTTCATACGAATACGAGCCTATCACCGAACGGCGAAGTGCAGAAATGGTAGTCGGTCATCGAAACTGAAGAAACTGCGATTTACAAAGTCAAAAACAAAAATATAACCCCATTTTCCTATGGCAGTCTAGGAAGCTTCTTTTTCTAAAACGTACCTGTTGTCAAACAGCTGCTCATACGTGGTAGAGAGTCAGTTCCAGTTATGTAAAACACTGCTAAGTATTTAAGTAAGTTATTAAATTTTTTATGACTGGTTTTGCCTATCATCCTATAAAGGTTATTGAATAAAATTGGTGTCTTATCCAACTAGTCAATGAAACAAAAGAGCTTTAGTTAAAATTAAGAAAATGGTATATTCATCAAAAAAGTAATATGAAATGTTCCTACTTTGATGCTAAAATAATATAAAGAGAAAACTCCTCCGTCCACTATCTGAGGTAGAAAAAAAAATAAATTAGAAGAAAAGTTTTCGCTGTAATAGATGTTCAGCTATGAATACCTGCGTAGCTGCATTTATAGAACTATTTCCTAAAGGAATGTTCAAAAACCTTCTTAGAAATTTTATCACTAAAAATAGATTGTTACTTAATTCATACCAAGACACACTCATATCTATATATTGAATATTGATAATATTGTTACGCTTAGTTTTATCAACGTAACGGTTATATAAGAAAAATCACTGGCAGCACAACTAATATCTGGAAACCAAAATATAGATTTGCACTAACAGTTCCTAAATATAATATATATATATATATATATATATATATATATATATATTATATATATATATATATATATATATATATATATATATATATATATATATATATATATATATATATATATATATATATATATATATATATATATATATATATATATATATATATATATATATATATATATATATATATATATATATATATATATATATATATATATATATATATATATACATGTACATATATATATATATATATATATATATATATATATATATATATATATATATATATATGTATATGTATATATATATATATATATTATATATATATATATATATATATATATATGTATATATATATATTATATATATATATATATATATATATATATATATATATATATATATATATATGGAAATACTAGAAATAGAAACATAAAAAGTAAAGAAAAACCAAGAATTAATAATAATGGTAGAACAGGAAGGAAAACACCGTAGAAACCATTCGGAGAAGACATTACCAACGACAACGGAGAGAGACTAATAGAGCTGTGTGAACTAAACGGCCTCAAAATAACAAACGGATTCTACAGACACAAAGACATCCACAAATATACTTGGATGCAAGAAAGACGAAACTTAAAATCAGTAATAGACTACATTATAATTAAAAACGATACCACTATCAAAATAAAAGATGTAATAGTAAAGAGAGGGGCAGAATGTGGAACAGACCATAGACTTTTAGTAGCAAATATAAAAGTACCGTGATACAAGACAATAAAACCAACAGGAACAATAGATAAAGACAACAGAAATATTAATGAGATTACAGAAAAAAAGCAGACAAAGAAATAAAATACAAAATACACTTACTGCAAGACGAAATTATAAGAGACCTATATAGACGACGATTAGATCAAAAATTAAATGAATTTAACTATGACAACTTCCAACAGATGTACGACCACATAAAAGAATGCATCAAACAAGCGGCCCTAGAAGCATTAGGTAAAAAAGACAACGAGAATAAGAAACATAAAATTAGAATCTGTGAAAAAAAAAACCGAAGAATCTATAAAGGGAGAAAAAAAGACTATACGAAAAATAGCCCAATACAAAATCAGAAGAAGATCTACAGAAATATAAAGAGAAAAATGCAGAAACGAGAAGGATGATAAACAAAGAAAAGAAACGAGAGATGGGAAAAAGCGTGCAAACATGTAGAACAGTATATAGGAGGAACTAGAAGCACAGAGTCATGGAGCATAATTAAAGCGTTAAAGACCAACAATAGAGAGAAGACGTATATAGAGTATATACCAGAAAGCGAGTGGGAAGAATATTATAAAAACTGCTAACAGAAGGCAGACAAGAATTCCAAGAAGAGAACCCTGAAGAAGAACAGAATAAGGAAAAAAAAAAAGAAATAGAACAGAAGACAGACAAGAATTTCAAGAAGAGAACCCTGAAGAAAAACAGAATAAGGAAAAAAAAAGAGAGAGCTAAGCTATGAAGAAATAAAGAAGACAATAAAAATACTCAAAAATAATAAATCTGCAGGGTCTGGAGGTGTAGTAAATGAAATGATTAAGTAAGAGTCTAAAAAATTACATCAAATGCTAAGAAACATGTTCCACAGAGCGATAAATGGGAGAAAAAAATACCAGATGAATGGTCGAAAGTTTATATAGTATCTATATTTAAAAAGGGAGATCGCACAAACTATAGAGGCCTAAGCATAATATCGAGTATGGGGTGTTTGTATGGAAAAATTATTAAACATATCATAGAGGAAAATATAAAAGGAAAAATTGGAGAAGACCAAGTAGGCTTTACGGCCGGAAAACAAACAATGAAAAAAAAAAACTGGCAAAGAGTAGAGAAGTTCATCTAGCCCTCATAGACATGAGAAAGGCCTATGACTCAATACCAAGACAAAGATTATGGAACGCAATGCAAGAAATAGGCATTGACAAAGAACTAATATACGCAGTAAAAGCTTTCTACGAAAATAACACAGTGGACATAAAAATAGGACATAAAATAGGGAAGAGACACACACAAACATCAAAAGGCCTATTACAAGGATGTTCTACATCCCCAACACTATTCAAAATATACCTCGAACAAACATTAAAAAAATGTAAGCAAAAATGTAGTGGAATGGGTTCCAATAAGAGAAGATTACTTATATACTCTAAGTTTCGCAGACGACCAAGTAATCATAGCTCAAGATGAAGACCTCAGTTATATGGTAAGAAAACTGGAAGAAGAATACTCTAAAGCAGGATTAGCAATAAACTTTTATAAAACGCAATATCTAACAAAGGAGGGAAATGTGGAGAATCTATAAGTCGATAACGAAACAACAATCAAAGGAACCGATAGATTTAAATATTTAGGAACCATCATTTCAAAAAACGCTACATCAGAAGAAGAGATCAAAGCTAGATTAGGACAAACGCGGACATGCATAAGACAATTAAATTCGATCCTGTGTGACAAACACATTTCAAAGAGAAACAAAACACGCATATACAAATCAATAATACAAAGCATAATGACATACGGGTCAGAAACATGGCCGATCAACAAAAGAAATAAATCTAGAATTAACGCGGTAGAAATGGAGTATTGGAGAAGATGCTGTAGAGTGACACATATGGAGAGAATACCAAATGAAGAAATAAGAAGCAGAATGAACGCAATAAACACCATTGAAGAAAAACGATTAAAATGGTATGGACACATAAGACGGAGCGAAGATAATAGGTGGATAAAGAAAATAACGGAGTGGGGCCCTATAAGAAGAAGAAAAACAGGAAGAGCCAGACGATCGTGGAGAGAAGATGTGGACGAGGCTATGGAGGAAAGGGGTCTAATAGATGGAGACTGGGAAGGTAGAAACGGATGGATTCAAAGGCAGAGAGAAGGGGGAGACAGCGTCAGCTGTAGAAAATTCTTGATATATATATATATATATATATATATATATATATATATATATATATATATATGTATATATATGTATATATATATATATATATATTATATATATATATATATATATATATATATATATATATATATATATATATATATATATATATATATATATATATATCTTACATTAAAATTCCGGGTTTCAATCCGTTCGTCTAATAATGAATTTGCACGACGTTTCGCCAAAATCTCATTTGGCATTTTCAAGTGCTCCCGCACACCATCCGTGAAAACTTCTATTGTAACACCAACTGGTGGAAAAATTTCCAGTATTAATTGTTGCGTAAATCTCTGCCAAGAAGAAAAAAAATAGAAAAAAGGTAAGAAAACCCTGAAAAGAAATGAAAAATATTCTAGTACCTCAATAGATTTTAAGTTTTTCTAATAACTTTACCTTGTCGGTCTTACACCGTAATTTTAAGTTTATTCTAAGCATCAATGATGGAGACTGCGTCGCGTCTTGTCTCATCCAAGTGGTCCATTTTATTGAAAATCCAAGACGAAACAATGAAAAAAGTCACAGTCTACCCGAAAATGAATCTTCTGGTCAGAACTGCAGAACACGTGTTAATTCTGGAATTTGACACGATGAAAAAGTCAGCAGAAATAATATCAGACATTGCTTAACATACGCTAACCCGTTTTAAACTATTCCGTTAATCTCACATCAGAAACAAAGGCAGTTCAACTGAATTGGAGTATCGCAGTTGCGTGATCCGTGGAATATCTGGAGACATAGAGGTATGTGTAATATTTTTCTTTTAAAAAATCGATCAAAAAATAAAATAATTAGATGAAAATGGGTATAAACACGCTATATGCTACAAAAACGTACGATGCCTTAACACGGAAGAAAATTTTTAAAGAAAAAATACATTTATTGCAGCAAAACAAGATCTTCTTTAAATAGTACACTAGAGATTTGATCTAGCCAGAGATAAACATGTAGTTACGAAACTTCAATATTATTGTTTGATTATATATACGAGGATGGATTGAAAAGTTCGCGGCCTATTCAAGGAAAGAAAATACGTACAAAAATATTTTTATTTTTCGACGTAATCTCCACCTAGCTCTATGCATTCCAAAGTTTCCACACCTGGCGACTTCTTCATTTGAAGAGAATTTCTGGCCACCGAGGTGTTTCTTTAGGTTTAGAAACAGATAAAAGTCCGAAAAATCAGGAGAATAAGCCGGGTGGGGCAGCAATTCGAAACCACAGTCACGAATTTGACCCATAGACCATACACTCAACAGACGTGTGAACGCGAGCATTGTCCTGATGGAACAAAACTTTCTTTCCCAATAATCCTGGGTGTTTTTCCCGTCGAGTTTATTGTTTCGCCTTTCGGAAGGTAGTCCACCATAATAATACCTTTAGCATCCCAATAAACTGACTTTAAACGTTTCCAGCCGACAGAATTGCCTTCGCTTTCTTTGGGTTGGGTTCACCAGATTTTTTGCACTGCTTGGATTGTTGTTTTGCTCCGGAGTATAGTGGTGAACCCAGATTTCGTCTATTGTCACAAACCTGTTAAGAAAATCTTGCGGATCAGCCTCAAACATCTCCAAACAGTCGCGAGAAATCGTGAGTCGAATTCGTTTTTGTTCAGCTGAAAACAATCTGGGGACTCAACTAGCGGAAACCTTAGAAAATCCGAGTTCGCTGGCAATAATATTTTCTGTTCGTTTATATGAGATGTCTATAGTCTCTGCAATCTCCCTGAAAGTTAATCTGCGGCCTTTCAATATGAGACCACACATGTTGCCGATGTTTTTTTCAGTCGTAGACGTCGTGGGCCGGCCGGAGCGAGGGTCATCTTCGATGCTCTTTCGTCTACGTTTAAATTCTGTAACCCATTTTTTTCACAGTGGTATATGACGGACCAGATTCCCCTAGTGTTGTTTTCATATCATCGTGGATCTCCTTTGGTGTTAATTTTTTAAAAAATTCCTTGATGACCGTACGTTGTTAAATTTTTTCCATTTTTTCAGAAACGCTGCACTTGGTCTCACTAAACTCGTTCTAACCTAAAAGCCACAAATTTTGCAGCAACAAAATTTTACACTGTGACAACCAAAGAAAGTATGAACTTATTGAGGGTACTATAATAAAAATATTATAATTATTTTTTGGTGAGGTCGCGAACTTTTCAATCCATCCATATATATATATATATATATATATATATATATATATATATATATATATATATATATATATATATATATATTATTTCTTGAATCTAGTAAATAAAATATGTGAGATTCAAGAAATAAAGAAGAAATGAAAATGCCCTAAACGCAAAGGGCGAAACGTCAATTTAAGTTTAAATTTGAATACCAAATATTCATAAAAGGAACTTAAAGCCCAAGAATTGAAAATAAATAAATAAATTACAAATTTTAAATTATATATATATATATATATATATATATATATATATATATATTATATATATATATATATATAAAATATACATATATATATATATATATATATATATATATATATATATATATATATATATATATATATATATATATATATATATATATATATATATACTAGCCGGGCCCGCGGCTCCGCTCGCGTGGACTTGATTCACTACTATCGTCACTGCTTATTTCTTATGTTACCCAACGTAATAAAATATCTCCCATTATTTCTCCTTATCTCCCAATATTTCTCCTTATTTCCCATTATCTCTACATAATTTCCATTATCTAGGCTTATCTCTGCTCATCTCCCATTATTTCTCCTTATCTCCCATTATTTCTCCTTATCTCCCATTATCTCACCTTATTTCCCATTATCTATGCTTATCTCGACTTATCTCCCATTATTTCTCCTTATCTTCCATTATTTCTCCTTATCTCCCATTATCTCACCTTATTTTCCATTATCTAGGCTTATCTCGACTTATCTCCCATTATTTCTCCTTATCTCCCATTATTTCTCATTATCTCCCATTATCTTACCATAACTCCCATTATCTCGACTTATCTCTGCTTATCTCCCATTATCTCTCCTTATCTCCCATTATTTATACTTATCTCCCTTATCTCCCATTATCCATTATCCTTATCTCTTATCTCCCATTATCTAGGCTTATATCGAATTATATAGAACATATGTATAAATTTATAAAACACGTAAATCGGATAAGTGGTTCTAGAGTGATAAGCGCACTAACGGACAGACAGACAGACAGAGAGACGTTGCATTTTATATATATATTGTATTCTTTGCTACATGATATTGTTCCATATTTAATGCTTTAGGGAGGGTATTGCAAGAGAACGCGCTAGCAGCAAACTTTTCTCCGACTTAATTCACTATTTTCGTCACTGCTTATTCCTTATGTCATCTAATAAAATATATCCTATAACCTGGCCAGAGAACATACGTATATCTAAAAAAAGCACGTAAATCGGATAAGTAGTTCTCCAGTGATAAGCACACTAACGGATGGACAGACAGACAGACGGACAGAGAGACATTGCATTTTTATATATATTATAGATATTCCCTGCTACATAATATTGTTCCATATTTAATGGTTTGGACTGTGTATTGCAAGAGAACACGCTAGCGGCAAACTTTGTCCGACTTCATTTACTATTATTGTCACTGCTCATTCCTTATGCTACCTATTGTAATAACATATAGCCTATAACCTGGCCGGAGAACATATGTATGTTTTTTAAAAAAAAAAGTACGAAAATCGGATAAGTGGTTCTCCAGTGATAAGCGCACTAACGGACAGACAGACAGACAGAATACGTTGCATTTTATATATATTATAGATGTAATAAAATATATACCTATAACCTGGTCAGAGAACATATGTATGAATTTAAAAAATCATGTAAATCGGATAAGTGGTTCTCGAGGGATAAGCGCATTAACAGACAGACAGACAGACAAACATTGCATTTTATTATATTATAGTTATAGATTATTATTATTATTATTATATAACCTGGCCAAAGAATATATGCATGAATTTGAAAAAAGACAGGTAAATCGGATAAGTGATTCCCGCGTGATAAACGCACTAATGGACAGACAGACAGACGGAGAGACATTGCATTTTATATATATTATAGATTATACATTACAGATATTCTTTGCTACATAATCTTGTTCCATATTTAATGGTTTAGGCTGTCTATTGCAAAGGCACGCGCTAGCGGCAAACCTATTTCCGACATCATTCACTATTTTATGTCACAGCTCATTCCTTATGCTACCTATCGTAATAAAATATACCCTATAACCTGGTCAGAGAACATATGTATGTTTTAAAAAAAAAGTACGTAAATCGGATAAGTGGTTTTTCAGTGATAGGCGCACTAACGGATAGACAGACAGACAGACAGAGAGACGTTGCATTTTATATATATTATAGATTATATATATATATATATATATATATATATATATATATATATATATATATATATATATATATATATAAAATCTTAGTTGGGGAACTCGGTTTCGGCCAATATTTCCTAGATTGAGACCTTCTTCAGGGCAAGAACTGAAATGGAGAACAAAACATATTCACTGATAGAGCTTGGGACAATTTTTAATTTAATGTTGTATTAAAGTTGTTATTATTAATAAAACAGTGTAGAATAAAAAAGGATATTAATCATAATAAAGTCAAAAACTCACATGAGTAGTGTGAAATTGAGTTAGCCTGAATGGCCGTAGGTAGCTTATACATAAAAACGTTGGTTAATCCATAAAGTACACACTATAACACAGTAGATAAAATTACAAAAACCAGATTTAAAACAGGGATGTGATTGAGAACGTTGGATGTTGAAAACATTATTAATTACTTCACCTGAGACAACCACCCATGGTCACCGCCATATAGGAAATAAATGACAAACACGACAGGAGACAGCTGACCGACATAGATAAGGGACTTATATTGAAAACTCAAATAACCAGAAAAGGGTCGACATCCGGAAGGAAACCGATCAAGATTACGAAAAGCATGTATGGACCTTTAAAGCAAGAAAGAAATAGCAAATTGAGCGACCTAAAACCGGTATGGCACCAAGGATAGGAAAAACTGCAACCTAATTTAATACAACATTAAATTAAAATTGTCCCAAGCTCTATCAGTGAATATGTTTTGTTCTCCATTTCAGTTCTTGCCCTGAAGAAGGTCCCAATCTAGGACCGAAATATTGGCTTAATGAAAACTGTGTGATCACGCACTTTTTGCCGAGTTCCCCAACTAAGATTTTATTTTTAAGAATTTTGGTAGATACGGCAATCTTTTGCTTTCTTTCTTTATTCTATATATGTATATATGTATATATATATATATATATATATATATATATATATATATATATATATATATATATATATATATATATATATATATATATATATATATATATATTATATATATATATATATATATATATATATATATATATATATATATATATGTATATATATATATATATATATATATATATATATATATATATATATATATATATATATAATATATATATATATATATATATATATATATATATATATATATATATATATTTATATATATATATATATATATATATATATATATATATATATATATATATATATATATATATATTATACATTGTGGCAGCGCGTGGCTCCGTGGCGTAGTAACTTGCTTGCAGTACAGAAGGTCTCGGGTTCCAATCCCGGCAGGGTAGGTCGGTATACTTTATTAATTTATTTAAGTATATTTGGCCTGGCTACGTACATACGTAGTAGTTGTTTGCAGAAATACGATAATGTCGGTGGCAGCACTACCGCGTTGTCTAAAAAATGCTGTGAAATGCAAAAACGTATGTTTGGGCACTTGTACAACGTTGACAAGTATTACGACATCCCCGCCAGTAGTATCCTCAGGACGTAAAAAAGGGTAAAATCCCTACTCAGGCGGGGAGATGAACAACAAAAAAAATTGACAAAAACCGTCAGCGTGATGCAAAATAAACGTACCTTAAAAAATGAACCCTACAAAGGTAGCGCTGATCAGATTATTTGTATTTCCAGTACATTTAGATATTTTTGCGCAATGAAAAAATTTATCTTTATTCATGTAGGTTTTTTTCTTATACTGTTACCTAACATACACATCATATACAGAAAAAACGCTCATTCCGACTAAATGAGTTAAATACCCCAGGGACACGATCAATTTCACGACTCGACAGGTTGAGAAATAATTTCATTTTGTTCGGATATTTTTGTGCTCAAACGAAAATCTGGTAATCTCTAGGTAATACGAGTAATTAGTCAAAGGGAATAAAAGCGTAAAATTAGTTCAAATAAAAATTTTACTTTTTTTAAAAAAAACGTTAGGTTTTACTTCAGACTTTGGGAGATTTCATGTTGTAGTTAGATTACACTGGTCAACGGTAATAAATATTTACACATAGTAGTTACTAATTTTGATAGTACTTAACCTTTAGATACCTGAAAAAATAATAATTTATGGATATCTTATTTAAATCCAACAATATACGAGGATGAATCAAATATAAAAGAGGTTTTCTGTACTGAGCGCTTAGTATCATTCGGAGTGGACCGCTGCCTGCTTCTAGCAATTTTGGTTGGGTTTGTTAGGAGTGGGGAGAACGACCGGTTGGCCTCGCCAAGTGTATTCAGTAGTACAAAGCACGATCTTGGAGCGAGACGGGTTCCCTTCGATTGCGCAACGCGTTATTATTAAATTTCTTACTCGTGAAGGCGTGAAACTGCCTGAAATTCTGCGGAGATTGACGGCACAGTTCGTGCGTTTGCCTGACATAAGGAGTTCATGGGAGGCCGTGAAGAGGTCGAAAATGAGAGCCATGATCGTCGTTCACGGACGAGAATTATCGAGGAGAACATTTGTACCATTCGTGACCTTATTGAGGGCGACCGACGTTTGACGGTTTCCGAAATGTCTTTTGAAGTCAGAAGAAGTTATGGGAGAACTCAAGCTATCACAAGGACCTAGGATTCCGTAAAGTGACTGCAGAACAGAAATTGGCACGTTTACAAATCTGTGAGCGAGTCTTAGCACAGTTTGCGGAGGAACGGGACCCAACCTGTAATGAAACTTGTGCCCACCGTTATACACCCGAGACAAAACAAGCCAGTATGGGGTGGCGAAAGAAAAATGAGGCAGTCCCAGTAAAAACCAAGACTCGGCTGTCGGCTGGCAACTGTTCTTTGACCGACGTGGCGTTTTGCACATTGATTTTTTGCACGAACGTCGCACCATCAATGCAGGGTACTACCGCAACCTTTTGGATGAGGTTAAACTTGCTTATTGCCGCAAAAGACGTGACCAACTATTAAGAGACGCTCCATACCACACTGCGACTCTCACTTTCGAAAAATTGGAGAAAATGAGTTAGACAACACTTGCTCACCCTCCCTACAGCCGAGGTGGAGGGCTTCGTTCGCAATTGGTTACTGACACAGCCCCCTTCCTTTTATGACGACGGTATTAAAAAGCTTCCGATACACTGGGAAAAATGCATTAGCAAAGATTATGTTGAAAAATGATATGTATTTGGTTTATTTGTTACAGTAAACAAAAATATTTAAAAAAAGAAATGTCATTTATATTTGATCCATCTTCGTATGCTGTTACTGTTTTAAAAAACATTGGCTATGCGCATAGTTAGATACTACTACAGATTGAGTTTATGCGTAGGTGTTTTGAAATCTGATACTCGATCATAAAGAGATGATTGAAGTTGAATATTGCAAATGTTTTTCCGCTATAAAATGCTGCGAGTATTTATTACTTCTTCAAATTTTATTTGTTTCATTAATGGAAAACTCACTCCAAATTTGGTCGATAACGTTTATTTGATGAATATTATTTACCTCATTTTAAATTCAAAATAAGCCATCAAGAAAGACCTTGGACACCACATATGTTGTATCTTTAATGTCATAGAGAATCAACAGGTTGGTTCAATTGGGCTTATTCTTTAAATGCTTTTAGAATGCATATCATACAGAAAATGCCTTAATCTCCCTTGTTTTTTTATTTATTTTTTTTTGTTTCAATTTCAAGGGATTTTCTTGAAAATCTGTACATTCCATAGATTATGTAGATGTCTTTTCAATATCAAAATCATTACCACATTCAGAAACGCTGGTTTCAAAGCCATTAATTTTGGACGGTAAAAATACATTATATTTTTCACTAATAATCCAGAATTGTGCTAAATTTGAATTATTTACTTGTTCTGATGCACTTCATCTAATTAATCAGTTGCAACTTAATAACCTCGTCAAGGGCGTAAATTTGCCAATAAAAGAGTCAGAGATATTGAATTTTATATTAAAACAATAGAATCTGTTCAATCCTAGTTCGAAAATTACAGAATACGGTACACGACATGATTTTGATGACGTCACAATAGGTGGACCTTGTCTTCTAGGAAAAATAATATCCTTGTTCAATCTTTGCTTGTTTAGTAGCACGATACCAGATAAGTGGTATAATTCTGTCGTCATACTACTTCACAAAAAAAGGGAGATGCAGCCCAGAAAACTACTAGCCCATAAGCCTTCTGAGCCATCTGTATAAAAGTTCACAAGGATAATAACAACAAGACTTAAAAATAATTTGGACTTCGACCAACCAAGGGAGCAGACTGGCTTCCGGGCCCGATTCGGAACCAATGACCATTTACAAAGTATTAAGACATTAATTGAGAAAAGCATTGAATATAACAGACCTTCATAGATTTCCAGAAGGCTTTTGATAGGGTCGAGCTGGACTCAGTATTAGAAGCGTTACAAGAGTGCCGTGTTGACTATCGTTATACAAAGTTGATATACAACATCTACAAAAATGCCTGTATGACGCTGAAACTACAAGAAAACACCAAATCCATACTGATTGGTAGGAGAGTAAGACAAGGCGACACGATGTCGCCTAAAATATTTACCGCAGTTTTAGAACACGCTTTCAGTAAACTCAACTGGGAAGGAAAAGGCCTTAACATAGATGGGCAAAGTCTGACAAATCTGCGTTTTTACAGATGATATAGTCCCGATATCTGACAGTCTTGAAGAGCTTGCAGTAATAGTTCAAGATCTTCGAGAAGTAAGTGGAGATGTGGGGTTGGAAATGAATGCTTCTAAAACAAAATATATGACGAACTTGATTCCAAGCGAACAGGTTAATATCGGCAATAAAGAGGTAGAACTAGTGGACAATTACACCTATCTAGGTCATGAGATTCGTATCATAAGGTACAGCCAAACGCGAGTATTGAAGAGAAGAATAACACTCGCTTGTACAGCCTATGAAAAACTTAAAGATGTTTTTAGGAGTGATCTTCCTACCTGCCTAAAGGAAGGTCTTTGATCAGTGTGTGCTTTCAGTGATGATTTATGGGGCGGAAACTGTAACCTTAACTATCGCAACCGCTAAAACGCCTAGAATAATACAGCGCAAGATGGAAAGATCAGTGATTGGAGTGTTACTGCGAAGTTATCTGTCAAAGAACCGGTGTTACTGATGTAATTGCATACATTGCGAAATTTAAATGGAACTAGGCGGGACATATAGCTCGAATGTCGGATGGGAGATGGACTAAGAGGCTGCTTGAGTGGAAACCTAGGAGCAACAGGCGTAGTAGGGGTAGACCTTCCACACGCTGGATCGATGATATGAAAAGACTGTGTGATAACTGAGATGGGGGAGGCCCATGTTCAGCAGTGGACGCAAAGAGCCGATTGATGTAGACGACACAGTAAATTGGTTTCTTACTTTCTAAATTGGTACGCCGTAATAATATTGGCGGTTTAATATTAGCATTATCAAAAATGGAGGTTACTCATTGACGCTTCAAGATCTATTTTAAAAGTGTTATTGCTCAACAACAGAAAAAAATCTTCTATGTATATCTTTGGTATACCATAGTGCAAAATTGAAAAGATATTATAAAATTTATATTGAAGAAGATTTAAGACTGGTTGCTCTATTCCTGAAATTATACCTAGGATATACTTTTTTTTTTTTTCGTGTGAATGGGACAATAAAGCACAGTCAAAGTACAGTCTGTCAAGTAAGAATGCGACCGCTCATATTCTAGAAAAAATATGTTTCGAGAACATTTTTTGCCATCAATGTATTCTTTGGTGTGCTAACAACGGCTTAACCTCAGTAAATTGTCCAATCTCCTCCTACATCAATAGTCACTTACCATCTTCGAGGCATGCTGTCGACGAGATTTTCTACATACTCTGCAATTTTTTTGAATCTCGCGAGACAACTGAGTCAAAGTACTCAGAGTCTTTCCTCTGAGCTTTTTCTTTGCAAGGGACCAAACGTTTTCAATAGATTTGGCGACCAGGAATTGTGAGGGCCACTCAAGTATCTTATCGTGTGTGCTTCACGACGTGATTATCGCCCAGCAAAGAGTTTCTTCCACGTGCTTCGGAGCACGAAGATGTTTTCGAATGGTCTCATGAGACACATTCATATCTGATTTTTTAAATTTCGCCGCATTTCGGGTTCCGTGAAAACAAAGACACGATTCGTTTTTCGACTTTCGGAGTGACTTTGCCTACCGAGCCACGTTTTGGTAAGTCGTCGACATTTTTTGTCTCGTTAAAATGATTTATCCACTTCTTTACCAGCGACATCGACCATATTTAGCAGAATAAGTCATTTTAGTCCTTTTGGATGAAAATAAAGAAAAACTGCCTCGAAGCGACGTGCAAACAAGGAGTCATTTTGGATTTTACGTGATTTCGACCAACGTCCGGAATCGACTAATACTTTTTGTGTTGTAGACAAAGGTTCCCTCCACCGGTTTTTTTTGTTGAATCGCTAGAGTTGTATCTACCAAAAATGAATTATCGTGGACACGTACTTACTTGACAGACTCTACTTTGCGGAACTAGGTTGAACAAACTATACACCTGGACAAAAAAAAAATACAGTATCCTTCATTAATCGGGTCCCTACAAGTTAAGCTGGGAGCAGTACATATTAATTTGGATTTATTTAAAATTTGAGAAATGAAATGAAAAAAGACGAGTCAACTTTTGAAATGAAAATTTCCATCACTAAGTATTGCGAAAATTAAAAGAAATTATTATTGTGGGTGCGAAAATTAATAAATTATTCAACGCTTATTATAGATGCACCAGAAAAACAAGTTTGGTTTACTTTTTTGAAGGTGATTGGAAACTTTCTTGGTACCGTAACTCTCCAGATTATGTTGAAGATATTAAAAAAAAATGTTAAATTTTTATCCCAAATTTGGATATTGCATGTTCCCGACAGTACGTTTTTGGCATTTCCATATATTGTATCACGTAGGCTGAAAAGTTTTTGGTCTAGCTACTTAAAACACATTTTTTTGCAAAACTCGACTTTATTCATCAACATAGTCTCCTTCAAGAGCGATACAATTAGTCTAGCGCTTTTCTAATATTTCTATACCTTTCTTGTAGAAGGATTTGTCTTTGCCTTCAAAATAGATCTCAGTTTCGGAGATAACTTCTTGATTGGAGCCAAATCTCTTTCCTGTGAGCATTTTTTTGAGGTCTGCGAATAGATAATAGTTGCTGGGGGCCAAATCTGGGGAATACGGTGGATGAAGAAGCAATTTGAAATTCAATTCAAGCAATTTTGCCATCGCTGACTTGTGACACGGGCACTATTTTCTTGTTCATTTGGTGTCGTTTCTTTGCGATTTCTGCCTTCAAACGCATCAATAACTTTATATAATATTCGCTATTGATGATTTTTCTCTTCTCAACATAGTCGATGAAAATTATTCCATGCGTATCCCAAAATCCAGATGTCAAAACCTTCCCAACCGACTGTTGTGTCTTTGGTCGCTTCGGGCGGCTTTCACCGCCTGCTGTCCACTCACCTGACTGCTAATTTGATTCCAGTGTATAGTGGTGGATCCATGTTTTATCCGTTGTCACATATCGCATGAAAAAACCGTTTTTGTTGCGCTTAAACAGGTCCAAACAGCGCTCAGAATCATCAACAAGTTGTTGTTTTTGGTCCACTGTGAGCAAACGCGGTACCGATTTCGAACAGAGCTTTCTCAGACCCAAATGTTCCTGCAAAATATGAACAACACGTTCTTTAGGGTGTCAGCTATCTCACGCAATTTCATTTTATGGTGATCTAAAACAATTTTGTGGATTTTTTTTATGTTTTCCAGTGTAACCACCTCATTTCGGCGTCCAAAGCGTTCAGCATCATTTGTATCTGTACGACCGGGTTTAAATTCAGCATACCAGTAAACGATGAGTGATTTTCCAGGAGCAGAGTCCCCGTAACACTTATCAAGCCAATGCTTTACTTGAACGGTATTTTTTCCCATCAAAAAACAGTGTTAAATCAACACACAAAATTCGATTTTTTCTTGTTTTGATATTAAGAGTATGGTAGCGTCACTAAAATCACTGTAACTTGTAAACTAATCGTCGAAATATCATGAAATTTTGACACGTATCGTTTGAAGGTTTGTGTGTCAGACCAAAAACTTGAGCGATGACCATGGTGGAAGGTTTCACCAGAATATTGCTGGAATTAGGAATTTTGTTATCAAAGGAAATGGGTACCATCAAGATTGGAAAACCATTCTTGTTTTTTATAAAAAAACTTCATAGTCTTTAAAAAATAGCCAATAAACTTTGTGAAAATTAGTTCTTTTAGAAAATATTTTCAGTTAAAATCTTAACTGTAAAAAAAGTACCTTTTCACATAAACCTGATATGATCTGGCTATTTCATTTAGTTTTCTTGACTATAGTCTTATAATTTTATATCGGCGCGGGCGTAAAATCTAAATATTTTTTTGGCTCAGTGTCATTACAGAACCTGATACCAAGTTAGCCGAGTCTGTCAGATTTTGCATTTGCAAATATAGGTTTTAAAATTCCCATTTAATTTATTGAGAAATTTATTTGATTATTTTTTTTTTCAGGTAAGCTATCGAAAAAAACACAGTTGATCGGAAATTATTAAATAGGTAAGATACTTCCTTTATCTTTACATGTTACTGCGCTCACTTATGAAACGATATACATGCTTTTCAAATAGTGGTTGCGGATTGAATATGTGTAGTTAATCCGAAAATAGATTCGTACGTTGGTTACAGTACAGGTGGAATTTTGTAGACGTTTAGCCAAGGGTTTACTTAGTACTTTTAATGCTGACCTGTTGCACTTTACCAGCAGAACTTTAACGAGTGGGACGCGATACATCTGCAAAATTCCCCCGGGAACATAACAAATGAATTCGCATATTTAACTTAAAGGATATGTTTGACGCCTTTGTTTCACAGCATTTTCAAAATTTTGAAAATGCCCTGAAACAAGAGCGTGACAACAAACATATTTTTTTAAGTTAAACATGCGAATCTAAGCCTAAGAAAAAATTGAGAAAATAATTTATTAAATAATTGGGTAAAAAGCCAAAGGAAATACAATATATATATATATATATATATATATATATATATATATATATATATATATATATATATATAAATATATATATATATATATATATATATATATATATATATATATATATATATACATATATATATATATATATATATATATATATATATATATATATATATATATATATATATATATATATATATATGTATATATATATATATATATATATATATATATATATATATATATATATATAATGTATATATATATATTATATATATATATTGTATATTTACTGTACGTATTATGACCCAGAAAGTTATTGCGTCTTAAATGAAAACAATCATCCTCGGTGTATATACATAGTGCCCCATATGTGTGGAAAAATGATTCCACAGCATTTATTAATCAGTGTATCAAAACATGTTGAAATATAGATATAGGATGTTATACGGGGCACATGCTGACGTTGACAATAAAATGTTTTGAACTGACAGCTACACTATCTTAATTTTTTTTTAAATGGAAAGTGTTATATATTATTTTATTTTTGAGTCCTACTAAAAATTCTAGATATTATTTGTCTAACATGCCATTTGTCTAAATTGAACTGTTTCGAATTATTGATATTTGAAATTAAGGAGATCAAAAAAAAATTCTAGATATTATTTTTCTAACATAGCATAGGTATGTCTAAATTATTTCTTTGGAATTATTGTCATTTGAAATTTGAAATAAAAAAAAAATACAAAAAAAACTATTAATATATACTCTAGGCTTATTTTTAAGGTAACAATTGCTCCAAATGTCTACCGTAAACAGCGAAGCAATCACCCAATCTGTCATAAACAGCCTAAACAGACTTTTGCAGAGAATCCGGGGTGATCTGTGCTACTTCATATTGAATTCTTTGTTGCAAATCTTGTACAGTTTCAGGTCGACTTCGGTAAACTTTGGTTTTTAAATTACCTCATAAAAAAAATCGAGTGGCGTAGGGTCGGGTCTCCTTGCAAGTCATTCTACAGCATCTCTTCTGCCTATCTATCGATTACGAACATTGATTTCATAGTAAGGAGGTATTCCGTCCTGTTGATACCACAGATTTCTGATTTTCACAAGTTGGAATAACTTGCTCTTGGAGTAACTGTAAATACCGCTGTCCTATAAGATGTCCATCAATAAAAAAGGGACTAATGATATGACGTCCACAAATTCCTGCCCACACGTTTATCTTTTGTGGTCTTTGAGAATGACTGTCGATTATCCAGTGGGGATCCTCAGTAGACCAGTACCGGCAGTTATGCCTGTTAACTCTTCCGTTAAGGCCAAATGTGGCCTCGTCAGAAAAAACAATATTATGAATTAGGTTAGGATCATTATTGATTCGTTCCATCATGACCTCGCAAAATTCAACGCGTCTATTGTAGTCTTGTTCAGATAATTCTTGCAATAGAATGGGTTTGTATAGATGCAATTTTTATTCATTCAATATACAACTTAAGCTACCTTTACTTATGTTGTGGTATAGGCATAGCTGACGAGTGGCTGTATGAGGATTTTCTGTAATTTTCAATAAAACATCTAACTTTTTATCATCGCTTGTTTTAACTTTTGGAGGTCCAGATTAAGAACGATCCTTAACATGACCTGTTTGTCTAAATCATTTTAATATTTTGCTGACTGCAGATTAGGTAATAGGTTCTCGATTCGGATATTCTGCGAAGAGATCACACACCTCCTGTTGTGTTTTCCTACGGTCTCCGTAACCGACCATCATTAAAAAAGTGATTTTTCAGTTTCTCTCAAACGTACCATTATGATATTACACTCAAATTGCAGTTTCACAAAATGCAGCAATAAACGTTTTCATCAGTAAATCATTTTTTGACGCGTTAAGTCGTTTCCTGACAGCAAGCCAGCTTAATTTTTTTTTTTTTTAATTTGATCTCCTTAATTTTAAATATCAATAATTCCAAAACAGTTCAATTTAGACAAATAGTATGTTAGACAAATAATATCTAGAATTTTTAGTAGTACTCAAAAATAAAATAATATATAGGACGTTCTATTTAAAAAAATTTAAGATGGCGTAACTGACAGTTCAAAACATTTTATTATCAAAGTCAGCATGTGCGCCTTATAACACCCTTTAATTTTTGTTTAAACATTTTTTTGATACACTGATTAATAAATGCTGTGAAATCATTATTCCCTACGTATGGGGTACCCAATATCAGTTACACGAGCGTAATATATGACGAAAACGAGGATAAGAATAATAAAGACACTGAATCAAATGTTATACTGACTTCAAAAACCAAATTAGCTGATCAACATTCTAAATTTGAGAAGTTAATGCTTGAAAATGCAATTTACAAGAAAAAAAAACTTGATTTCTTCTTGCCAAATATAAAATAGATGAGATATGTAGACTCAAATCGTTATTGAAAATCTTCTTTTCCAAATAGTACTTCATCCGTTCCGGACATTAGCGATTAACAGAGCTATTCTAACTTTATTAGCAGCAATATGAAAAAACTGTATCGAACTGAGACCGAACCAATCTCGTAGGTTTTTACAAAAACAATGAAAAAAAATTTTTCGTCCAAATCGCTGTCCACGCATTTTTTTTTTTCGATATTCGGGAACAAAAAGAGGACGTTATGCGATAAGTCAGGTGAATACGGGCAATAAGATATGATTTCCATGTTTTTTCCGTCAAATAATCAATTGTTTGACGTGTTGTGTGAAAGCTGGCATTGTCATGATGAAGAATGAAGCGACGTTGTTGGTTCTTTTTCCTGATTTCATCGATGACTTCTGGCAAACAAATTGTTGTATACCATTCGGTATTAACTATTCTTCAATCCTCTAAAGTAATGGTTGCAACAAGCCAAGTGTAACGAAAGAAATAAGCGACCATTTTCTTGGAAGTGCTTCGTGAACGAACCACGTTTGTTGGATTCGGTTCATTTTGAAACATCCTAACAGTTGATTGTTACTTAGTTTCCGGCTCGTACAAGTATATCCAAGCCTCGTTTCTTATTATGATGTTGTATGCGGATTTTGCATGTCGTAGGTTGAATTTTTTAAGCATTTCCTTATACCAATTGACACTAACCTGTTTTTGAGTATCGGTCAAATTATGCGGAATTCATCAGGAACAGCCCTTTTTCACAGCTAAATGTTCATGCAAAATCAAATGTACTACAGTCTTTGACATGCCTAAGAATGCCTCTATCTTACGGTAAGTCATATGCCTATCCTCTTTAATCATGTTGCGCATAGCAATGATATTTTTTGGAACAACAACCGATTTTGGTCAATCTTCATAAGATTCATTGCTTACGGAAGCACGACCATGATAAAGTTCTGCAGACCAATTATAAACAGTCTTTTCTGATGGTGATTCATTACCAAAAGTTTAACGAAGAGATTCGAGGCATTGTTGTTGAGTTAGGCCTTTACTCAAATCGTAAAAAAATCATCCAGAGAAAATCCTCACGTGAAATTTCCATTTATTCACAAAACTGTTTTTTTAAACTCTCACTGTAAACAAACTTCTCGGCCAATTTCTAAGCTGACACGGTTTTAAAAATCACAAATGTCAAATGTTATAACAATGATAATGTCACATCTTAACAGCGCCATCTGATGGTCGTTTGTAAAAACTTAAAAGGAGGCCCTCGTACACTGTTAGCATGGCGGTGTAGTGTAGTTGCACCATTTAATATTGTTCACGCCTCAGACATTTTTTCATAAGACAGTTAATAATTCTTATGAAGACATTTGGATCCATTCGAACATCAATTAGGGGCGTTTGTATGCCTCCAGGTTCATCCCTGTAAGGTTATGGGTGTTTTTGCAACAAGAAAAAAATACGGAAATCAAAGGTTTGATTTTATATGGAGATTTTAACCTTCCTCATGTCTGGCGGCTGTTTGGGAATGACACGTTAATGCCCTCAGAATTACATTATCTACCCTCGGAGACCTTAATTGATTCCATATATATGATTCCATATATATGTAATGAGAGAGGTGCTCAAACTTGAACTGCTGGCGATCTACCTCAATATTGTTAGACTACGATCGATCGACTCTGAGAGGCTGCAAGTAAGTGTGATGCAGGATTGTCATCTAGGTAGGGTGTATCGTGGCATAGATATTAGTTTTCCGCACAATATGCATTTTTTTAGTCAAGGTAAGTGTAGGTCTGCTCTAAAATGTCAATGAAAAAACTCAAATTATTCAAAATTGCGAGTTTATTGGTTCTTACAAAACAAACGAGCTCTAGTGTCTAAACTTAACTAAAGAGTGACTTTGGATTTTGAAGCGTGGCACTGCATGTCCTCAGCATACTTTTCATAAGATGGTACGTAATTACCGAGTGCTAATCGCAAGCATGATGACATATGTTCGTCAGTTAGTCGATTGCGATATTTTGACTTAATTATCTTCATTTCAGAAAATGCAGACTCGCACAAGTAAGTTGACCCAAACATTGCCGTCAGTTGAAGGGCGATTTGCCTTAGATTCGGATATTTATCTTCAGATATAAAACACCAGAATTTTGTATCAGATGCTGTGGCTTTGAGATGTATATCTGATATAATCTACACTTACACGAAAAAGGATAACTCATAAATGATGCGATATTTGCCAATTTACTGAAATGATAAAAACGTATTTCGAATTGGCCCAAAATATTTGATAATTCTGCCTCATAAATATCATAATTCAACTGAGGAATCCTTGCTTTCAAAGACGGAAAATTTTTCAGATCCTTTCTTTGCAGTTGATCTATCATAAGTTGCAATTTACTTTTGAATGCGTTTATTGCGCTAATCATCTCAATAATAGTTTTTCCTTTACCTTGAAGCTCCAAATGAATGGTGTTTAAATGCATTGTGATGTCTGTCAAAAATGCCAAATCAGTCAGCGATTTTCCGTTTTTCAGCATCTGAGTGTCATCACCTCTTTCGTCCAGGAAAGCTGTTATTTCGGGCCATAATTCTTGAAACCTTTCTAGGAATTTTCCGCGACTCAACCACCTGACGTCCGTGTGAAGAACTAAATCAGTGTGTTCAGCTGACTCACTATCTTCCAACTGCAATTTAAAGAGACGTCGTTGCAAGCTACGTGCACGGATAGAATTCACAATTTTTATTGCAATGCCCATAATCTCCTCCATGTTTAGAACTTTTGAACATAAAACTTGTTGATGTATAATGCAATGGAAGGAGAAAAATGAAGGGAAATCATCATTAGCTCGACACAATGCCACAAAACCGTTTTTGTTTCCAGTCATTGCTGGCGCTCCATCGGTTGTAATGCACACTAGTTTATATATTGGTAGCTTGTAGTTTGTTACATAATTGAAGAAAACGTCATATATATCTTCGCCACGGGTCTTTCCTTTCAGAGGAATCATTGTCAAAAACTCTTCCTTAGCCGACATGTCATTGAATACCATTCGAATAAAAATACACAGCTGGGCAGTGTCTGTGATATCGGTGGATTCGTCGAACTGTAAAGAAAAGTATGTACATTCCATGATATTATGTTTTAGTTTATCTGCCATGTCCTGACTCGTGACTTCAACACGCCTTGTGACAGTCGGACGAGATAACTGAAGTTCTCTAATAGCAGACATAATCTCTGTTTTATTTTTAAAATCTCCAAATAAAGTCTCACTCGCTTCAATAAATGCTTCCTTCACAACCAATCCATCATCAAATGGTTTCTTGTGTTTCGCCAATATATGAGATATTTTAAATGCCGCGATCGTTGCAGCTTTTGATTGTTTGGCTGGTCTTGTGAACATGGTTTGTTCTTTTTTCAAACAAGTTATCAAATCACGTACTTTTCGTTTTCTTAATTCACTCTGTGACGGAAAATCCTTTTCATAGGTTTTATGAACCGTTTTATGATGCCTCTCTAAGTTCCCACGCTTAGGTATTGCAACTGACGCACGGCAAATGAGACAAATTCACTTATCCTTTACCATACAAAAGAAAAATTCTTCCTCCCAATCGTTATTAAAATGATAAGTTTTGCTTTTCTTCGCCGCACTCATTTTGGACTATTTATTAATAAACTTTGTATCGATGTATCGCCTTCAAGTTACAACTCAGACTGACTCCTATTCCTGCAGGCGCAACATTTATATCGGCGCGAACGAAGTCTCGAATGTTCCCGTCAAACACGCCGCCCGAAGTTTCTAGAAAAATCGGCGGGAATCAAAAACGCGGCTTTTCTTTGACAAGTACCGCGCGTTCCTTTGATAAAGCCTCCTTTTGCCGCTAGCAGGGGGTTATTACGATAAAAGAAAGTGATGAGGGGGTTATTCTGGCCTAATTGTGGATCGAATAAATTTTAGTAGTTTATTCATTACATTTTGTTTTAGTTACCTAAAACAAAATCTGTGAATAGTTCTATGTCGGAATTTTTTTCTCGAGATCGACTCAAAAAGCACTCGCGATCAACTTGTCGATCGCGATCGACCGTTTGAGTACCCCTGGTCTAAGAGATATTGATAGTTTTTGAGTTATATTAGATAATTTCTTTAAAATTGGCTTTCAATTAAAACTGACAATAAAACATTACCGCCACGCCTATTACAAACTTTTTGGAGGATATTGGATATACCATAAAATATAAATTTCATAACTAGTCAAAAAAACTTTCCGAAAACCTAATAAATTGTGACCTAGTAATTTTATTAAGCTAAACCATTTAAGAACTAATAAAAAACTCGTAAAACTTGTAATCCTAACTGGAATTTTATAAGGGTTTTATAGACCTTTCACAGAGCCTATAAATTCTTATATTCTTCGGTCCAAAATATATATTTTTTTTATTGAAGGTATAAAAGATTTATGCCCCGCTTGAATATATTCACTGCGACATGCCATTCTAAAAATATGTTTTATTAAGTCAGTAGACAGATTGTATAACTTCAGGTTATGTCTCGTAAAACACAATCATAAAATTAGGGAAAAAACTCGTTTTGTAATTTTATATCTGTACTTTATACAATATTATCTGAATGCTCATTTTCGCAAGACAGCCTTTTATATTTTACTATAAAACTTTGAATGTATTTATAAAGACGTCTAGAGATAGTGACACTTTTTTACCACTTGGGGGTTTTTATTACAGTTCAGTTTTATACTTTAAAAGGACAGCGAAGAAATGCAAAAATGTGAATTTTATGACAAGCTATCCATTTGGTCAGATATAGTCTTTTTCACGATCTAAGAAAGTGATTTAGCTACCTATACCTATTCAAAATTCAACAAGATTCGAAAGTGATTAATTTATGGTTGTTTAATGAAAAGGCATCGTGCAGGGCCGCACTATACCTGATTGTATAATTGTTGGGTTTAAAACTTTATTGTGATAAGACAGTTGAATTTTGTTGTTTTATGTACTGAATAATACACAACATAGTAATTACACAAATATAACAGTGTACAGTGTCTTCGCGTACATTTGTTACAATTTTAGTTATTATTTAATATCTAGTTTAATTTCGTTATCGCTACTATCTTGCAAATCTAATAAGTTTTTTTACAGGTTCTAAACTATTTATGTTTATGTACATACATCTATATTCAATTTTTTTGACGTGTTAGATATAGTTTCTCCAGTTTTCAACGGTTATATTTTTGACTTCTGTCTTCATCAACTAAATCACGCTACTGTTTAAAGTGGGTGGATTATTGTGAGCACGTATATTAGTCTTTATTTTATGCCATATCAACTCGATCACATTAAAGATACAATAATATGGTGGAAGCCGAATTAGTTCGTGTCCTGTTTCCTTTGCAATTTTATCACAAACATATTCCTTTGAAAAATTGTAACTTTTTAAAACTTCTAACAATTGTTTAACTGTATAACTTTCATGGAAATATATGTCACGTTCGCACAAAAAGGCTTGTATTTCCCTTTTTCTACTGGTAGAACTTGGTATCTTATTCATTTGGCGATTATGATATGATGCATTATCCATCACAATACAGCTATTCGGTGGTATATTCGGTATTCATTTGTTTTGAAGCCAATCTTCAAAAACTTCAGCGGTTATATCATAATGATAAATCCAAGTTGGAATCTGAAATATTCTTGGCTGCTAGAAATAGACATTCTGGTATCCAGCCGTCTTCTGACCCCGCATGTAAAATAGTTATTCTTTTACCTTTATTTGAGGGAACTTTGGTGTGGCATTTTTTGGATTTATCCATCCATCCTTTACTGGATGTGTCGTGGGTGTCATACCAAGTCTCATCTAGGTAGACTATCATTCGATTTTCCGATCTAGCTGTATTTATTATTTTAAGATATTCCATTCTGAGTTGTTGTAAGCGCCATGATTCCATTATAACTTGCCTTTTGTCTATTTTTTTGAATAAAAACCCCAAACGACGTAGAATACGCTATAAAGTAGTAGTGGAACATGTTGTATCACAACTATCCTCGGATAGCCTCCGTGAAAGTGACAATAGCATAGGAACTTTTTGTTCTGCATTGACAGAAATCAATACATTTCGACACACCTTTGTCTTTTCGTGTTTTTTTAGGCGCTATCGAATTATTTACAGTTTTCCAAACTGTACTTTCAGGGATGCTTGTCCATCAATGAAAAGTGGCATCGCTCCACTAACTTTAAATAACTACATTTAACTATCACTTTTGCCTCAAGGGGCAAACATTTGCGGCTTCTGATGGAAAGGGCTTTGTATATTTTAAGACACCATTGAACGTTATAATACACACTATTTCAGAATATTACTGCAGATAAAATGGAAAATATTCTTTATATTTATAAACACGAAGTAGCCACTAAAATGTTAGTTTGAAAGGGAGGTACATACATACATATATATATATATATATATATATATATATATATATATATATATATATATATATATATATATATATATATATATATATATATATATATATATATATATATATATATATATATATATATATATAAATATATATATATATATATATATAATATATATATATATATATATATATATATATATGTATATATATATATATATATATATATATATATATATATATATATATATATATATATCTCAATTACGATCCTGTTATGGCCAGGTATGTGCGAAGATCCTAATGGTCGTTTAATCTTTTTATTGCATCAATTTGCCAAATCACACTTTCTTAGATCTTGAAAAATACTATACCATTCGATCATATCAGAAAAATACCTCTAATCCATTGTTTAAAAACGATCTAGGACCATACCATCGGTCAGAAATCCAAAATAAAGGAGGATATCCACGTGGCCTGAAACTTAGCTTCTGTAACAAACACATTATATCTGCACCAGTTAGTGACAGATTACAAAATCAATTTTAATAGTTGCATGCAAGTAGAAACCGCACAACACTATAAAACAAGAATTATTGAAGGACGTATCGAAATTAAGAAAAATTGTACCTTAAACAAAAGAGATGATTAGAGTAATCTCAGATTGTTCAGATAACAGGGAAGAACAAAAAAAAACTTGGTATGTTGGTGCACATTTTATTTTATTAACATTTGTGGCCTTTAGAGAAGGCCATCTTCAGTTCTCAGATTCTAGAGATAAGTGGATAAGGTTAATAAATAAAGAAAATGGTAGTCGCCAACCAAACTCGTCTATAAAAGGATCTACATCCACGCAAACAGAAAAAATCCACCAACGCCTAAGTACGTAGGATATGTATAGGGATTTAAAAAATTTTAAACACAATATAACATAATCAAAAGTTGATTTCTTTTAAATAGAATCAAATATTTAACAAATGGGAGACAATACACAATATTCTAAAGTAACTAAATTAAAATAAAATTAAAATTATATGGAATTGTAATACCATAAGGTCATGCAAACTTATTCAATTAAAATGACAGAAATTTCCATTTCTTGGAATTAGTATCTTAGTATGTGGTGAAACGACTTAGTCAGGCTGGCAGACAATCAGTTATAAAATCAATTAGATTTTCAGCATTATGTGTTTGTCATTTTCCTTTTTTACGAATTATTAGGTAGATTGCCACCATTGAACATATATGGACGTCTATTATGTGTAGTAGAACAAATTGAAAGTTAATTTATCCAATAACATGAAGTAAATGTAATATCTTAATAAAATTAAACTACTAAATTTCACCATTAGACACCAACGTCATTTAAATCGATTTTACTGATGATACTGACTGATTATTGAACTGAAACATAGCACTACAGGTTTTGTTAGGAAGCGTTGTGAAAAAGCAAGAATTCATGCATTTGCTAATTAGTGAATGAACTTATATGGATAGTATCAATTGTGTTGTAAAAGTAATTTAGAGATAAGACTTCGACTATTTGTAGCACTCATTAGAAAATTGAAATACTAATTATTGTCTCTTGATTCCCTGTATACTTCTAGGTATTTCTGATAGTCTGAAACTTTTAAATTGTTACCTTTGAATTAATATTATTTTGTGGAGAGAAAATCTGTTGTCAAAACTCAGGTTCTGAGTTTAACGAAGTGTTCTTATATTCGGCTTTATTCAGTGTCCAAGTTTCAGAGCTATATATAATTACGGACAGGATGCACTGATCGCAAACTTTGACCTTTAACTTATTTGGGATTGCTTTATCTTTGAATATGTAACTTAGTTTCCCGAATGTGCACGATTCAATCCTGATTCTTCTTGAAATTTCATCGAAGATATTGTCTCTCGTCGTAGTATTTTTTTGCCCCCAATACACATAATTCTGAACAATCTTAAGAGCTGTTTCTTCTAAATTTCTAACTATATTGTTATTAGTGTTTGTTAATATTTTTGTCATTCCCACATGTCATGTTCATCTTAAGACGAATTGTCTTTGAGTAGTAATTTAACTCATTTATCCTTTCTTCTAACTCATGTTGATTACTAACGATGACTACAATATCGTCTGCGAGCCTTAAATAACTCATATACACACCATCTATCTTTACACCCTTCTTTGTCCAATAAAATTGGCGAAGTACCTCTTCTAGGGCTGTAATAAATAGCTTAGGAGAGATTGTATCTCTCTGTCTTACACCTTTTCCTATACGTATTTATTCTATACTAGGTTTTATGTACATCTTCGCGTTTTTATATATATCTTTGATTAGGATAGTGTGTCAATTCTACACTTATTCAAGCCGTTGATGATTGCCCACAGTACAGTTAAAATAATAATGTAGAATTGAGTAGATTGCATCAAAATAAGATCAGGCGTTCACCAATCATTAAAACTTTCTCGTTTGTCCTCTCATTACCAAGCTACAGCCCCCCAAAGAGGGCATCCGGAAAATCGTTTGTAGTCTTTATTTACGAAACTGTTGTAGATTGAAACTTGAACTATAGGTACTGTCCTAAACTGAATCAACTAATTCGAACCCTAATGCTAAAATTGTCGTCATCATTGTAACAGGGACCTCAAAAGTAGGAGCAGGCGGAGTAAAATATATCCTTTTTTGCATTGAAATTTATATATTTTTTTATGTCAAATTATAAAAAGTACACATTTTCTGCGAAAAGAAAATGATCCCTTATGGAACAGAATTTTATATACTGATTTAAAGATTTCCTTGTACGCCAAAAATTCCAGATTATTATACAGAATGTTTTATTAACCTCGTTCAATAAAATTTGTATGGTTATTGTTAGTTATGAGTCTTTTTACTATAGAATAGAGTAGATACTCAGATTTCACTACTTTTTAATATTCGCATTGGATGTTATTTTAAATTTCCGTTCATAACTTATGCTAATCAAGTAGACATCTGTTACAAAAACAAGTAAATCAGATGTCAAAGTTCATTTTTAAATAAGTTTGAAAGCTTATTTTGATTTCGTTATGTCAAATTTTAGTTTTATTGGGTATGCGAACATGCATGCACGACTATATGTGCATAGATTTTCTGAGCGCGAATTATCCTCGCTAGAAACACGTAGGTTTGGTTTATTTTACAGAAACTGTGAGTTTCAAATACGGAACAACGTGAAGTAGGTCGTTCAAGAAATGCTCGTATTATTGAAATGTCAGAAAATATTTTAGATTTGTTGGCAGACGACCAAACAAACAGTATAAGAAAATTGGCAGCATAGCTTAATACCTCAAAATCATTGTACATAATGTACTTCAAGAGCTATTACCCCATCCATATCACTTTCAAAAATGTCTATGTCTATAGATGATTAGCTTGCAAGATTAGATAATGCTAGTTGGGTTTTGCGAGAACAATAAGGAGATCATACGTTTGTTAACAAAGTACACAGTCCAAGACAGGATTTTCTAAGGATGGTGTAATAAGTTCCCATAATCTTCATTTATCGGATTATAAAAACTCCTTTCTATTATTCAAATTAAAAGTCAACGTAAATTCTTGATAAATGTCCGGATGGAAATTACTGTAAATTGTCTGATTGGCACATATGTTATTGACGGACGATTAAACTGGGAAAGCTATTTTCAGTTTTTCGAGAAGACCTAAACAATTTATTAGAAGTCGTTTAATTACAATTTCGTCGTAATATGTTGTTTATGCACAACGGTGCTCCACCATTTAAGTAATGTTGGCAGAGCATATTTACAGAATCAATTTTCTAATCAGTGGATAAGGTCGAGGTGGTCCATTTCCTTGGCCACCTTGACCTCAGTCTCTTGAGTTTTTTTTCTCTGAAGATACCTAAAAAAATGTAATCATTAAATTCTTGTCCAAACACGAGAAGAACTGTGAGGAAGACTTTTGTTCCATCTTGCTCAAATAAGAAATAATCCCGACATACTCTTTAAAGTTCAAGTGCCTGATCTTTTTAAATTAAGAAAGTGGCACAGGGAGGTCATATTGGAAATATGCTTTAGTTTTCTTTTTATTTTTAGTGTTCCGTACGGAACACTTATAAGGTCACTTCGATCTCTGTCCGTCTGTCTGTCCGTCTCTCTCTCCGTTCCTCTGTCCGTCTGTCTGCCCTTCTCTCTATCAATTCCTCTGTGCGTCTGTCGGTCTGTCACACTCGAATTTCTCCGAAACTATTTGACATAGAAAGTTGAAATTTCTCACTAATATAGGAATTAATGGCGTCATAAGAGCGGTGTAGTTTTGAAAGTTAAAGTTTGCCTTAAGGGGTTAGTTTTAGGGGTAAAATTGGTAGTCAAAAAGAAATTATTAGATTATCGAGTGTCAAATGAAAGCTTGTGAAAACACGAGTTCAAAAATATATGTAATGTAATACTCGCGCACACTTTTGTTTGTATTATTTTTAAAGAATTGCTGTCCCCCCCCCCCCTTATTTTACAAAGTATTAATTGAAAAATTTTGAAAAATCTCTGGAATATTCTCCACAGGATGTAGATTGAACGAAAATTATCACGAGTGCATTACCTTTAATAATTTATCTGGTATATTAAAAAAAAAAATTCAAGGTCATCAGTTCTCAGCAAAAATCGGAAAAAAACTTAGTTGAAAACTCATTTGGGGTGTGTTTTGTGAAGTCATTATTCATTTCATATCTCCAGAATAAAAATTTTTATTTTAAAAGTAATCAAGGTATGGAACACTAGTTGCGCATGTCCGACTTGCACTGGCCGGTTATTTTATTATTCTCAATTAAGAAGTTTTATGTTATGTTGTTGGTATTTTCTCTAGTAAATAAATTATCGCTTTTATATTTACCTCCACTATAAAGGGTTTAAACGTATCCTGTGATATAGACCCAAAAATAGGTAGGGCATCCCTTATAAAATGTCCAATGAATATGGAAACAGGAGAATAATTGAAGGGCGAAATTTTCTATTGATTAATATATTAAATGGGGCACCTTCGGGGTACTCATAAAGGACCGGAGGTGGAGTGGGTGGTGGGACCTCCCCTTCAATTATTATTATTACCTTCACTATTATTATTATTACCTTCACTACATATTAATAAAAAAAATATTATACAGGGTGTCCCCATATTCCCAGTATTCCGTGTAGATACATAGAGTTACTGTGGATTTCTGGGATGAAAATATGTCCATTTAACCCAACTTAAACATTTTTTTTATTTTAGTTTTTCTTAAGTAGCTTTCTTAACATATATATTTCTACAAGATTCGGTGCTAAGGGGTTTTCTGAGATGAGAAATCGAAATCTGCTCACAATTTGGTTGTAAAATATAGGAGGCGCCACTTATTGCACTGTGTATACTTTTAAATTGTCATAACTTTTTTATACCATTCTGTATGATATTTTTAAATAAATATTGGTATTCTCCGCCTTCTCTTGTCTAAAAAAGCTCTCTTGGTAAACGTTACTCCGAGCAACAGTTTCTGAGATAGTGGGATGTTTGTTTCCATTTTTTAATTCCATTGTCAAATTCACAAATGTATTCCTTCACACGTTTCTTCACATTGTATAGTTACTTGGCACCGCTTAAAAATCACTCTGGCAATGATGTTCTATGACTTAACTGGCTTGTAGTAATACTGACAGAAAGTAATTTTTGACAGATATCAAACAAGTTTTACGAGTATTAACGAGAATTAATCCCTTCTCAAGCTCAACTGTGTTTTAAATCTAGATTATCATGGAGTACAATTTTGGTGAGCAAACTGATATGATTTTAGTATTTGGTTTCTGTATCAGCAACGGTCGCAAATGTGCTCGCGTATATCACGAAAGATTTCCGCATTGTTGGACTCCTAACCATCAGACCTTTGCCAATATTGAGAGGCGACTTCAAGAAATTGGACAATTTAAGCCGTTCAGCTAGAGCACCCGATGTTGAAGAGGAAATCCTTGAAATTATACACTATAATCCTGGAATCAGCACTCGTTTAATTGAACGTCAAACGGGAATATCAAAAAGTACAACTAACCGGATCATTAGACAACAAATTATTCACCCTTTTCATATATAGTCAATCCAGGAACTCTTACCTCCAGATCTTGGATCCCGTTTGCATTTTACACAAATTATTCGAGCACACGACTGTTCCGGCTTTTCACACTAAAATCCTGTTTACAGACGAAACATGCTTTACTCAACGTGGTATGATAAATGTGCATAATAATCATGTTTACGCTGAAGAAAACCCACATGCTGTGTAACAAAGACAGTTTCAACGCGAATTCGATATTAATGTCTAGATAGGATGTATCGCGAACTATTTGATCGAGCCGTTTAGATTATCAGACCGACTTAGTGGTGACATTTACTTGAATTTCATCCGTGAACCTATGTCTGAATTATTGGAAAACTTACCTATTCATTTACGTCACGACATGTTTTTCATGCACGATAGTGCACCACCCTATTTTGCGCGTAATATGAGAATTTTTTGAACCAAAGTTACCCAGATAAATGGATCGAAAGAGGTGAAGATGCTCTTATTCACTGGTCACCTTGTTCCCCAGACTTCCATCTGATTCATGCGATTTTTTCCTTTGGTGTGCATTAAAATCGAAAGTTTATCATGTTCAAATCGACAACATTTAGCAATTGTAAAATAGGATTCAAAATGCTGTTAACGCTTTACAAGATGAAGATATATTAAGACGAGTATATTTAAATTTGTAGCGGCGTACTAATTTATGTATTAATGAAGATGGTGGCCATATTGAACATTTATTGTAAAACCAATTAAACTTTTTTCAAATTTATCAATTTGTGGGTAATCTTTTACCATATGCCCTTAGTCAGTTGGTTTTTACATTCTTACTGTTGTTGGCCCGTTGGTCTTTAAATTTATTATTGTTGTTAGCCTGTTTGCCTTTGAGCATACTCCAAATTTCAAAAATTATTTTTTTGGACTTCTCCTAAGCCTGGATGAAATGTAAAGGAACGCATTTGCGAATTTGACAATGGAATTAAAAAATGCAAACAAACATCCCATTATCTCAAAAATTGTTGCTTGGAGTAACATTTACAAAGAAATCTTTTTTACACAAGAGAAGGCTGAAAAAATACGAATATTTAATTAAAAATATCATACAGCGTGGTATAAAAAAATATGACAATTTAAAGTATACACAGTGCAATAAGTGGAGCCTCCTACAATTTACAACAAAACTGTGACCTAATTTCGATTTCTCATCTCAGAAAACCTCTTAGCACCGAATCTTATACAAATAGTATATTTATTAAGAAAGCTATTTAAGAAAAACTAAAATAAAAGTATAACTTTGACGCCCTGTATCTCAAAAATTACGAATTTTTGGACCAAGGTAAATTGGGTTAAATGGTCATATTTTCATCACAGAAATCCACAGTAACTCTATGTACAGTGAATACTGGCACACCCTATGTATATTATCTTACAACCGGATTGAAAAATGCTATTTAATGGTGTCATATATGGAGGATTACATTTTAAAAACGTTGGTTTACTTTGTAATCTGTCAAATTTGACAAGGGACAAATTTTTTTTTTCTTATTTGGCTTCCGTACAAAAAATTGAGTTTAATAGTGAAAGAAACTTTTCAATATGCTAAATAGGAAAATAGCAAATCGGACGAGCCATTTAAAATTTAAAATTCAGTTCAGTAACTTAAATGCCCTGTATATCAATAACTTGACATCTTTTGTTGGCTTCCTCATAAAAAAACTAAGTTTACTAGTAAAATATTTTTTTGGTACCCCAAATAGGAAAAGAATAAATTGAGTGAGCCACTTAAAAGTTAAAATTCAGTTCATTAAGTTGAATGCCCCGTATATCGATAACGACTGAAAATAAATATTATATATTTTTATAAAACGACTAAAAATAAAAAACATTTTGTTCAGCATCGCGTAAATTACATTTTCTCAATGTTTCTTCCAAATCCAGCGAAATTCATTTTCCATAAGGTTAGTGCGGGGTCCTTTGACCATTGACAAATTTTTTGTTATTATATTTGTCTTGCTCATAAATAACTAAGTTTAGTACTGAACGAATTTTCTTGATATGTAGAATAGTGAGGCACTTAAAAAATGTTTCTGTACAGGGTGAGTCAACGATAGAGTAAAGTTCTTTATCTCATTGGTTTCGGGAATGACCAAAAAATGTTAAATAAGAGGAATGTTAAGGTGAATGACCAAAAAATTTTAAATAAGAGAAATGTTAAGGTGGACAGTGTAAAATTATTTTTGAGTATACAGGGTACTTCAAAAAAATGTGGCCGATATAACATTTTTTTAAATGGAACATCCTATTTTGTAAAATATTTTTAAATTCTACGCAAAATCTTATAACTTTCTTATTAATAATGTTATATACCTAAACCTAGTAGTTTTTCTAATATTTCAATTTTTTTTAAAAAAAAATACTACTTTTCAGTTTAGTAAAAAATTGCCAGCAGCGCCATTGTTTCTGAAGGTGGAATACTCATAATTGGTACGAGCGTTCTATAGAGATGAAAAAATGATTTATGTAAAGAATTTTTTAAATGGCATACTCTGTATATTATTATTTTTTTTCTGATAGATTTTATAAAACCCTCCAACTTTTGTTATGTATGTCATATACCTATTTCTAATAATTTTCGATTTATTTCGAATTTTTCAATTTTTACCCTTGTTTTTAATACACTTACGCTATTGTGAAAACATTAACAAATAGTTAATAATAATTTTAATAGTGTTTAACTTATCTAACAATTAATTATTATGACGTAATAAATGTTCAAAAATATGCCCGTGTACTTGAATACACACGTTTAGTCGTTTTACTATATTTTCCTTCAGTTTCCTTAGCATAAAGGGCGTTATTGTCCTGCACGCATCCCGTATCCTATTTTTCCATATCTACTGGTGTTGTAGGGAGATTCACATAAACACGATCTTTAATGTAGCTCCACAAAAAGAAGTCTAAAGGAGTTAAGTTACATAATCGAGGGGGCCACCGAATGAGTTCATCCCTATCGATCCATTTTTGTGATTAACGATCGTTTAAAAATCCCCAAACTTCCAGGTTGTAATGAGCAGGAGCTCCGTCCTTTCAAAGTTATCAACTTCTTTAAGAAGCTTGGGTAATTCATTTTGCAAAAAACTTAGATATCTAGGCCCGTTAAGCGGTTCGCGGAAAAAATATGGACCAATAATCTGAAAATTTAATATTCCTCACCATACATTAAGCGACCAATGGTTTTGGTTTTGAACTTTCCGGACCCAAAATGGATTAACTGTTGAATAATAATGCATGTTATGGCTGTTAACTGCTCCATTACTACGAAAAGTAGCTTCATCAGAAAACATTATTTTTGATGCAAAATTTGGATCGGCCTTTATTGCTTCATTCATGGTGGTACAAAAGTTTACTCGTCGTTCAAAATCATGGTCTTGAAGGTCTTGGTGTATTTCCATATGATTGGGATGTGCCAGATAAGTCAGCTAGTTGACGGCTGCTGACCTGGGGATCATCTTCAACATGAAGTAAAATCTCCATTTCTTTTTCCCCATTGGTAGCATTCTGATTTACTACTTTCCGTTTCGTATACTCAACGCTACCACTACCATCAAACCGTTCCATTAAGCACTGAAAAGATTTTCTAGACGATATACGTCTATTAGGGTACTTCGCTCCGTAAAGCCTTACTGCCAAAAGACAATTTTTTTCCCGCCTCACCCAATATATAAACCATATAAATTAATTCAATGGCAATTTTTTAAAAAACTGAAAAATTAAAAAAAATTGAAATATTAGAAAAACTACTATGTTTAGGTATATAACATTATTGATAAAAAAGTTATAAAAATTTACACAGAATTTAAAAATAAATTAGAAAATAGGATGTTCCATTTAAAAAACAAATGTTATATCAGCCACACGTTTTTAAAGTACCCTGTATACTCAAAAATAATTTTAAGCTGTGCACCTTAACATTCCCTAAAACTATTGTATTTTCCCGAAACAAATGAGATAATGAACTTTACTCTATCGTTGTCTCATCATTCAAGAGATATTTTTTGAGATATGAATAGCCAATCATTTTTCTATAGTTCAGTTCAAGAATTTTTTCTGACGCCGACTGACAGTATTACTAAAATGCTATACGCAGAAGAAGTGTATAATTAACAAAATATTTTAAATTTTTAAAATTGAGACAGAAATTGTTTCAAATTCAAAATAATACACTAAAAAGAGTTCTTTTACTTTCAAATCCATGATGAATTTTATTACTTGCAAATACTCTTAAAATACAACATATACTTGAAACAATTTTTCGTGGAGGCGTATCTGGAGCTAAGACATGCACGTTAGTAACGACTGAATTCAGAGTGATAATCCAGAAGGCATAATTAAGCAAAGCAATAATGAATGGTGGCATTATTTCACATATTTTTATATTTTGACTTTTAATCAGTTATAAATTTAAACTTTCTATGGCTTCAATAGGCAAGGCAAGTTTTAGTATTTTGTGAATTTAAAAATGAATAATGAACGTTGTAATATTTATTTTGTGTGAAAAGTTTTATTCTGTTTTCTAAAGTTTAGAAAGACTTTATGCCCAACGGAATATTTCCCAAAGTTTTTATCATTGATTGTAGTAGTTTGTGTGAAAAAAATACATCATTTTTATATTTACACAGCGTAGTTGTAAGAAATATTATTATTATTATTAAATGTATTAATTAAATAGAAACTCCTAATATAATTCTTCAAATACAGTTTGATGTCTTGCAAGTAACAGATTTACAAAATAATTTTATTCCCACATATGAATAGTATATTTTTTCAATAATTTTAAAGTAATACAAGGCAATATATTTGGAATATTAATTTTTAAGAAGGTTTTAAGAATAATTATAAACCGTTTTTCATAGAAATATTGAGATTATTTTTAAAAACTCTTAAACTGGTACACCCCTTAACATGTATAGGCAAGTTATTAAATTCAATCATTTGGTGATCGTGTTTGATAACCATGTATTTCATAAGAATATTTAATATAGTTATTAGATAGGTAGGTAACAGATTATTTGTTATTCTAAAAATGAATATCATGATAAGTTAAAGTGAAGATCAAGTGGTCGCCAATTTAAACAATCCTGCATTAAAGCTATTGGCGTACATCTGCTGCTATTTAAGATAATTCTCATACTCCTATTTTGCAGGTCTCTAACGGTTCCCTCGGATACCGGGCGACCTCCGTTGCAATTAGCCTTACTCCAGTATCCGAGCTCTGCTGGGGCTGACCAGAATATTTCTCAGGTTACTCGTGGGAACTATTATGTTTCTCAACTCTAATCCTAATTTTTATCCCCCCCTAACTACCTGCTCTAAGAGACCGAGAATTGATTCAAGCCCTAACTCTCCATTACCATATGTTTATGACAGATTTTTTAAGATTTCCAGAGAGAATGGTTCCTTTACGGAAACTTCTCCCTTTTTGTTACATAAGGCTTTGCAAGCAATCTTTGGCACTTTAAAGGATACCAGCAAGATGGCTGATGGGACCTTATTAATAGAAGTCGCAAATGAAAAGCAATCTGATATAGCCAGAAATCTCATCAAACTCCATGACTTTGCAGTCTCTTCTGCTGCCCATAAAACCCTTAATATCATCAAAGGTGTCATTACGTGTCGCGATCTCCATCATTGTACCAATGAGGAAATTCTGGAGAATTTGAAGGATCAGGGAGTGGTTGACATCTTCCGCATTCCGCAGAGAAAGGAAATAAACAAACCTTCCTTTAATTTCATCTTAACCTTTAAACTGCACCAATTGCCTCCCAGGATTTATGCTGGCTGGTATTCAATCCGCGTCAGACCTTACTTTCCTCCACCAATGCGGTGCTTTGCATGTCAGAGGTTTGGCCACACGGCTGCTAAATGTACTTTTGATCCTTTATGTTCCTCTTGTGGACATAAACCTCACCCTGAAGCCCAATGCCCCATACCCTCCAAGTGCGTTAATTGTGATGAATCTCACTCACCCAGGTACAAGGGATGTACTAAATATAAGATAGAATTCGAAATTGCGAAAATTAAAACCACAGAAAAGATCAATATTATTTCGAAGCTAAACGCAAATACTTAATTCAACACACCCCCCTCAGTCCTCTTTATTTAGCTCTATAACTAAAGGTCTCAGACCTAAAATGGTGTCCGCTTCCACTCAGTGTGATCTAGTCAGTAACGCCTCACTTTCTCCCTCCTTTTCCTCAGATCCTCCCAAAACTACCTCTCCCCCTCCCCCTCCTTCCCGTCCTTCCCCCCCTTCTCCACTTCCTGATCCTAAGAAACTTCCTAACCCCAGGTCCCAGTCCTCTACCCATTCCCAAACTTCCAAACCTATCCTAAATCGCCCCTCCACTTCTACCCAAAAAATACCTCAAAGCAAAAAACCTCAACAATCTCGTTCAACCAGAACGACGCCTAATTCCTCCAATGAGTCCATATTGGACATAAACTTATCCGACTATCTAATGGATTTAGATCCTAATTTACCTACCAAACAGATTAAAAAAAAGAAGTAACAACCTTCTTTAACTTCTTTCTTCTCCATCATGCAATGGAACATGAATGGATTTACTCAAAGAAAAGAGGATCTATCCCTTTTAATTAAACAGTTCAAACCATTCATTTTAGCATTCCAAAAAATTAATTTCAATCCCAATACTCAAATAAATCTTAAAAATTTCAATGCCATATTCAAAAATAGAAATGTACAAAACAAAGCTTCCGGAGGTGTGGCATTATTCATCCACACTTCCCTCGACTACTCTCAGATCCCTTTAACTTCCCCCTTGAATCGGTCGCTGCCAGGGTAACCCTTCCCTCTCCCATAACCATATGTAACCTCTATCTTCCTCCCTCTCTACCATAACCATAGATACGCTCTCTAACTTAATCTCTCAACTTCCTCCACCGTTCCTGCTGGTGGGGGACTTCAACGCGCACAGTCCTACATGGGGCTCGGGCTCGGTCTCCCCTAGGGGTGAGATCGTGGTGGAAATCATATCATCCAACAACCTCATGCTATTTAACCACCAAGCCCCTACTTTTTTAAGTTCCTCCTCTGGCTCCTTCTCTACACTAGATATAGCCCTTTGCAGTCCCTCCTTGTTCACCCAACTGGAATGGGACTTTGCTCCTGACCCCTATGACAGTGATCACTTTCCCATTTTTATCCGTTATCCTGATCCCAATCTCCCTCCCCGTTCGGCAACCCGTGAATCTCACAACCATATCAAATGGAATCTTACTAAAGCTAACTGGGATATTTTCTCTTCCCTTGTCAGCCCTCCTTCCCCTCCCATCATCGATGCCAATGACTTTTTATTGAGATTCACAAATTCAATCTTAGCGGCTGCGCATAAATCCATTCCCAAAATTATCCCCAGACTCAATAGAACCCATGTTCCTTGGTGGTCGACAGAATGTGCTATAGCCATAAGAGAAAGGAAAAGGTCATTGAATGCGTTCAAACACCACCCTTTCCCTGAGAATTTCACCAATTACAAAAGAATGAGGGCTAGAGCGAGGAGAACCATTAAACAAGCCAAATCAGATTCATGGAATAATTTTGTTTCTAATATTATATCTCCCATTTCTTCCGCCAAACTATGGTCCGCGGTTAAAAGAATGAAGTGCTCCCCTTGCAACAACATACCCATCATTTCAACAGACAACTCTTTCTCTTCTGACCACATTGTGATTTCGAACTGCTTCGCCACCTACTACCATAATAAATTCACCCGCCAATCCCCTCCTCCTTCTCCGCTCAACACCAGCATTTATCACACCAATCAATCGCTTCCATATAACTCCCCCTTCTCCCACCAAGAACTCCATGATGCACTATATAAAATGAAACGCTCTGCTCCGGGTCCTGACAATATCCATCCAGATATGATTAAACATCTTTCCTTTAACATGCTAGACTCTCTTCTCATGTTCTATAACTACTTATGGCTTAACTTGGAATTTCCTTTGTCTTGGTTACACTCCACAATAATTCCTGTTCACAAACCTGGTAAACCCAGATCGTCATTAAGTAGCTACCGTCCCATATCTCTTAACAATCACCTCTGTAAGCTTCTAGAGCACATGGTTCTCGCTCGTCTGATTTGGATAACAGAATCCAAGGAACTTTTATCTCCATCTCAATATGGCTTTCGCAAAAACCTATCTGCAATGGACCACCTAGCGTCCCTTGAGACAGACATCAGACGCTCCTTCTCTTCCAAAAACCACACCCTTTTAATATCCCTAGACCTTTCTTCCGCTTTCGTTAAAACTGATAAAAACACCATTCTTTCCCAATTGCATACTGCTGGTCTCAGAGGGGCTCTACCTAAATTCATATATAATTTTTTACAACCCAGAACGTTTAGAATTAAAGCCAATGGTACTTTTTCTCCTTCTTATTCTACCTCCCTGGGTGTTCCGCAAGGATCTGTACTTAGCCCTACCCTCTTTAACTTCGCTCTCAGAACCTTGCCAGATCTAATTGCTTCTCCAATCAAATGCAAGATCTTCGCTGACGACATTCTCATATACTCTTCCTCTCCTTACTCCTCAGCTTGCACAAGATCTATCCAACGTTCTATAAACTCCCTAACCACCTGGGCTAGAAACAATGGCTTTTCTTTCTCCCCTCAAAAATCCTCTTCCATTCATTTCTGTAAGAGCAGCAATTGTCCCAGAACAAATCCTTTAAACATTTCCAATCACCCCATCCCTTCAGTAGAACAACTAAAGATCTTGGGTTTAACATTCGACTCCAGACTTACTTGGAAACCCCATATTCAAGCCCTCAAATCTAACACCTTTTCAGACATCAACTTACTCCGTATGCTTTCAGGAATATCCTGGGCTGCAGATTTTCTTTCCCTCTCCCACATATATAAGTCACTCATCCTCTCCAGGATCAATTATGGAGATTTCATCTACGACTCTGCCAGTCCTTATGTTAAAAAACAATCCAAAATTGCTGCCTTCGTCTTGCTACAGGAGCATTCCGCACTACTCCTGTGTCCAGCTTGCAGTGCATCTCAGCTACTCAGCCACTCCAACTATCACGTCAACTCTCCTTACTAAAATATTACTCATCTTCCCTTCATCGACCCCATAACAGGAATTCTCTCAACCTAGCTAATGTTCATAAATCTAACCTAACATTCCCCCCTGACTCCATACCCTACAGAATTAACAAACTAATCACCCAGTATAACATTGCTCCTCCCTTTTACAACTACCCTCTTCTAACCACTTTTCCACCCTGGCTTTCCCCTCTCCCACATTGATCTAACTCTACATTCATATAAAAAATCTGATCACTCCAATACCTTTTTCCACAAGCTCTTTCTTGAAACGTTATCCAGCATCTATCCCAACCATTCCTTATTTTTCACAGATGGATCCAAGACAGATAGGGGAGTCGGAGCTGCCTTCTTCGTTGACAATGTTATTAAATTGTTCAAACTGCCGAAACACTCTTCCATCTTTTCTGCAAAATTATTAGCCATCAAGGAGACCATCAGATACTCTCTTCAAGTCAAATCTCATCCCTCGACCCTTATAATCTCTGATTCTCTAAGTGCACTCAATGCCATCAAAACCAGAAAACTGGAATTTAACTACATAAGACAGATCTCAGACCTAATGTATACTGCTTTCCTCAAAAAACGCACGATATCCTTGTTTTGATTACCCAGTCATATTGGTAACCCTCACAATGATAGAGCGGACTCTTTTGCAAAACTTGCCATTGAAAGAAACTGCCATTTCGTGGGAGAAAATCACTTTTCCGACTTTAACATATTTCTAAAACATCTACATTATTCTCTTTTCCAACTCAAATGGGACTTGGAGGAACCAAATAACAAACTGTGGCCCATTAAACCCAATGTCTTCCCTCCCCTTAACATCATGGCAATTGACCGTAGACATAATGTACTAATGAGAAGATTAGCAACAAGACACACTTATTCCACTCATGTTTATTTGCTAAAAAGAGAACCCCCTCCGATCTGTCCCATTTGTGACTCCCCTCTAACTGTAATCCATCTTTTTGAATCCAATCTACACCATAAACTTGAGAGTTAAACACAATATTCCGTCTAATGTCTCCACAAACATAAAATCCTTCACTACTCTTAAAGACAATATAATAGAATTTCTAAAAGAATTCAACTTCAGAGTTTAACCCATTAATTGTAAATCATCAAATTCTTGGGCGCTAAATGACCATAGCCGTCGATGCGCCCTGACCTTCGAAAATCATCATCATCATCATACTCCTTTTTTGCAATTTTTGTAAGTCAGATTTACTATTGTTATCAAGAAAATATAAGAGGCTTGCGCACTAAGTAAAGTGAAGCTGTATATTACTTTGATAAACCTTGAATGAAAAGAAAGGTTATTGGATACTCATGAAAAGAAAAAAGTTTCGTAGCAATTTTCCTATAAATATATGAAAAATGACTTTATATGTTAGACAAGAATCAATAAATAAAGCCTAAGTATTTTATTTTTGAAGGAACTTCTTGTTTTTGGTTATTAATAAAAATATTCACATTTTTCAAATTAATTTGTGAAAATCGATATTTAGTAGTTAGAATGATTGCTTTAGTTTTACTGACATTTAGTTTTAATCTATTGACATTTAAGTATGATTCAATTTTTCTAACCTGCAAATTGAGCTTACAGCTAGCAATATTTAATAGTTTGTCACTAGTAGAAATTAAAGTGTCATCCGTAAACAGACCTATGAATTCAGAGTCGATAAAATGATTGATGTCATTTAGATATACCACAAAAAGAAGTGGTCCAAGGACACTCCCCTGTGGGACACCCAAGTTATTTGGAATTTTCATCGACTTGCAACTGTTAATCTTAGTCATTTGTTTACGATTTCTTAAGTAATTCATAAACCAGTGCAGAACAGTACCACCAACACCGTAATATTTCAGTTTATTAATCAAAATATTATGATGGTCAACAGTTTCAAAAGCAAGGCGAAAATCTAAAAAAGTAGTGGCAATAGAGTTAATGGCTTTGTTCCATGTAGCTATTATTAGTTGTATGGCAGATTCATAAGAGTGTTTCTTCCTGAAGCCAGGTTGGTTTAAAAAAGAATATTGTGGGTAGTAAAATATTCATACAATTGGTTATAAACGGCCAACACAAAGACCTTCTCTAGGGCTGGAAATGTGTGAATAGGACGAAAAGAAGAAGCATCAATACTGTCAGAAACTTTAGGAAGTGGAATTACAGTAGTGGTTTTAAGGCTGATGGAAATTCACTGTGTTTCTAAACAAGTATTAATAAGTTTGAGAAAAACATGACCAACTGTACCGAAAATATTTTTTATTGTTTTACCATTTAATAAATCCTCACTGTTACCCTCGTTAGCAAGAGAGGCAATAATGCCTCTCAAGCCAGCCATTGAGAGGGACGTAAAACGGGTAAATCCAAAATGTATCAATGGCAAATCTCCAAAAGACCAGTTATGAGTATTAATAACGTCAGAGATGCTATCAACAAAGTAGGAATTAAAGTTCTCCGCAATTACACATTCTTCAAGAGCAACAGTATTTGGAGGAAAATTTATTGTTTTGAATTGAAACTCTTTGCATAGTGGGTTAATAAGTTGTTTAGGTGTTTTCCATATAAGTTTACTATTATTTCTATTCATATCTATATTCTTGAAATAGTAACTTTCTTTTTCTTTGTAAGATTGTTTACAATATCATTTCTAAGCCTCTTAGAGGTAGACTAATATTTTGTTTTCTCATTAATGTCAGAGCTTTTCCGTACGGAACCGTAGTCACTGATCATTTTATACCACCCTAACAAAATTTTTTATTTTAAAAACAATCAACGTACGGAACACTAATTGTGCAAGTTCAACTTGCACTTGACCGGTTATTTGTTTTGTTATCTCTCTTATTTCCCAATCATATTAAGGAAGATCATTTTCCCGTACCTTAATTTCTTTGAGGGGGGAGTAATATCATTAATGATCTCATTACAAATGTAATGAAAGACTAATATTGTCAAATTTCCACTTTATTTAGTTTCACTGAAACTGTATGACGCGTTTCGCTATACTATAGCTTCTTCTAATACAAAATGATATTTAGGTTGTCATTGTCATTGTCTTTATTGAATTTAAGTTAGGCTATGCCTCTTACTTACATTTATGATAGCTTATATTCCTATATTACTTAACCTAGGTTCTATACAGTAATCCTAATTAACTTAACCTAGGACATTGGGTTTTAATTACATTGGTTGACTAATCTAACTTAACTAGAGTTAATTCTAAACTAAGCTAGAACTTAATTCTAAACTTAATCTAGGTTACAGTCTTCATGGGGGTGGGGGAGGGCCATCGTCTTCGTCGGATTTTTGGGTATTAGTGTTGTTACATTTATATAAATACCCTAAGGTAGATAGGTAATAAAATTAATACTATATGCTAATGAATATAGCTGGGAAATCCATGCTGAATATTTATTGTATAAATTGAGTAAAGGGGAGTTACCATGGGCCAGACAGGTATCTTTTTGTTCATTTAAGATCATGTCTGAATTTTTAATTCTATTTATTTCTAAATTTTCTAATAGGTTTAATTTTACGCCTTTGTTTTGTATGTGTAGAATTTTAAATTTATCGTCAAAAGATGATTTGAATCGGTTAAATGATTACTGTACGCTGAGTCAGTTTTGTTTTTTAAATAGCTTCTTTTATGTTCTAAAATCCGAGTTTCGAATGAACCACAATTTAACTGATACATTCCAGATTTTTTTGATCTATTTTGTTTTTCCTTTGCGTTTTTAATGAATTTTCCTAACGAGTTATTTGTTCTAAAAGCTATTCTATTTGTTTAAGTGGTTTTTAATTTTCTGTGACGTGTTACCAAAATATGTTAAAACATTAAATTTTTTCTCTGTGTTTTCTTTCTTGGGGTATACTAAAGAAATAGCTTTATTTTTTAATTTTTTGTTTAGAATTGAATCTATGGTGTCAGGAGAATATCCGTTGTTAACAGCAATTAGTTTTATTAGATTGAATTCTTTATTAAAATCATCTACAGATTAGGGGACACTTACAAGTCTATGAAAACATACTGTGGTAAGCTGCCAATTTGTGTTGTAGGGGGTGAGCTGATTTGATGTTTATTGTAGTATCTGTATGTGAGGGTTTGTGAAAAATAGAGAATTTGTGTTTGTTGTAATGTCTGGTTATCGTTAAGTCAAGAAAATTAATTTTATTGTCGACTTCTAGTTCCATAGTGAATTTAATATTTTTATGTATTGAGTTTATATAGGTAAAAACATTGTCAAATTGACGCTCTGTACCATTAAAACAAGCAAAGATGTCATATAGGCTAGAAAATTTAGAAATAAATAGAATTAAAAATTCAGACATCATCTTAAACGAACAAAAAGATACCTGTCTGGCCCTTGGTAACTCCCCTTTACTCAATTTATACAATTAATATTCAGAATGGATTTCCCAGCTATATTCATTAGCATATAATATTAATTTTATTACCTATCTACCTTAGGGTATTTATATAAATGTAACAACACTAATACTCAAATATCATTTTGTCTCAGAAGAAGCTATAATATAGCGAAACGCGTCATACAGTTTCAGTGAAACTAAATAAAGTGGAAATTTGACAATATTAGTCTTTCATTGCGTTCGTTATGAATTTCCATCAAGTAACAGCCACAACAATTCAAAGATCTCATTACATTTAGTTGTGAAAAAATCAAAAATAAATTCAACAACAGTAGAGTTCAGCAGTAAAGACCAGTCAGTTACTATCAGACGAAGATTAATTTTTGCCATACTTTCATCTGACATAAAATTACAATAAAAAGTAACCAATTTTTTTAGCTGAAATGTATGCATTGAACATTCCTTTTATTAATAATTAACACTAAATTTCAAATGTAGATAGTGTCTAAAAACCTAAATTCAGTTCTAACAAAAATGGGACTTTCTAGAGTTTTTTTTAATATAAAACAAGACATTATTAATTTTAAAAATAGCAACTTTCCGACAGACTAGGATGTTACCAAAATCCAAATAATTTGTTTTTTTATGTGTGTCTATTTACTATTGCCCTTGGCATACACGGTACTCACCAAATTCCGAAGATGTCAACATATTATTTTTTTACGTTAGATACCCAGTTTAAAGGTGTTTAGTACTATGATATACAACGATAACACGTTTATTTACAAGGTTAGAAGTCGCACCCTTTTCTTTTATACTAATTCCTTTCTCAATAAAAAAAATATTAATTTTCTAATTTTATTTGAACCGCCTTGTATAAAAGCCCCTAACTTCTCACTATTCCCTTAAACTAATAATTTGCTCAACCTTAACGCTGACATAATATCTATAGAATAATTTGTTTGTTAGCACAACTACTAAAGCTATCCCGACCCAACGTAAATGTTTGTTTTTGTCGTAAAACTCAGCTATAGTTTTGTTATCCGTCAGTTAAATGGTGTCACTAGTTTGCAGTAATAAGCAAATTTAACTTTTTCATGGATATCCTGTTCGAGAGTTTACGCAACCATGGCTTTTTTGACTTTATTACGTATATGTTAACAAGTTTTTTGTGAAAATGGTAGTTTTTTTCCAAAATAGTCACTGTACACTGGGAAATATTGTTTTTTCATATAACTCATTTTAAAATTTTCTACCTCACAATGCTAATAAAAATACTATTTTTCAATGTTGTTGTATTCAAAAAATATAACAATTTTGATGGTGTATATCTTTACATTTCTAACATATTTACAGTCAGCTCTCTCGGAAAGGTAATGGCAAACCACCCGTATCATGCCTAGCAAAGCTCTCTCACTTTGGACTTTCGGAGCCGACATTAAACTGTAGGTCTCCTTTGTCTGTGGAACACTTAAAAAGACACCAACCACAGACAAAGGCGTGAGCGTTCCCTACGTTCGTATCGGATGTGGTGCTCCGAAAAGAGAGAACATGTTGTAGAAGGTACTAACCAATCTATGCTCCATATGTATTTTACATTAATTAAATGATTGTTTGCTACAATTTGTTTTGTGGGAACTGTATACTGAAAGTCATGTTGTCTCTTCCATTATTTCTTTAAAAAATACAATATTTCCATTGCTTGTTGTCATAACAAAAAGCATTTCACCAGGAATTGCAAGATAATTAATGGAGATATGTCTAAGGAAAATGTCGATATTGCCTACTTAAGTTATTATTTGGAATGAAACATAGGTCAATCATATTAAGATAAAACACGGCTCAATGCAGTGGACAATAGTGCAGTAAAAAAACATTTGAAATTGCACAGTCTAAATACAGCAATATTAAGATTTTATCCTCTCTGGAGTATTACCAGAAGTACTGTCCTGAGTTGAGACAGTACGAAAAATGTATGCTCTTTTGTTTAGAAACAATTGTAGTTTTCAAATCGCGTTTTTTTGAGCTTGAGCTTGAGCCCCGGTTATATAAGTCGTATCGAGATAAAAAAAAATCAATTTTTTTTAATGAAATTTTCAATAAATACTCGTTTGTTTTAAGTCGCTCAAGAGCATACATAATCTACAAAACTGAAAAAAAACGGCAAAAACAGTTTTTTTTTTTCATTTTATTGTACAGGTCGACTAAGTGAAGGCTTGGAACTTTTAGAAAATATTCCCCTTGTTATAGCAAAAAATACCCTGAAATTTTGATATAAAAATATTGAACTCAGTGGGCCCAATTGAATTAGTTATTTAAAATTTGAATTGCCCACCATTTTATGCCATTTGGTCTAAAATGAATCTTTTTTTTCAAAATTTAGGTCTCGACGCCAAGTTTCCGATGCCATTAAAAAACATTTTTTGTAGTCATTTTAACCCTTTCTTACATTTGTTTATTAATTATAACAGTCATTTTGAACAAAAAAAACTGAAAAATTATTTTCACATCTGAAGAGACCTTTATTAAAAAAAATTGATTTGGTTAACTTTTTTTTTCAAAATGACCAAAAAAAGCTTTCAGAGAATTCCTTATAAACCCTAATTTTTTGTTTTTTAATCTCTCTTATTTCCCAATCATATTAAGGAAGATCATTTTCCCGTACTTTAATTTCTTTTAGGGGAGCAATATCATTAATGATCTCATTACATTTAGTTGTGAAAAAATCAAAAATAAATTCAACATCAGTAGAGTTCAGCAGTAAAGACCAGTCAGTTTCTATCAGACGAAGGTTAATTTTTGCCATACTTTCATCTGACATAAAATTACAATAAAAAGTAACCAATTTTTTTAGCTGAAATATATGCATTGAACATTGCTTTTATTAATAATTAACACTAAATTTCAAATGTAGATAGTGTCTAAAAACCTAAATTCAGTTCTAACAAAAATGGGATTTTCTAGAGTTTTTTTAATATAAAACAAGACATTATTAATTTTAAAAATAGCAACTTTCCGACAGACTAGGGTGTTATCAAAATCCAAATCATTTTTATGTGTGTCTATTTACTATTGCCCTTGGCATACATGCTGAAAAAAAAATAAAACTTCCAGGTCACTTTTCTCATTAGTTATAGAGGAACGCCTTTTATTATTATTTTTTCTGCAATTGCTTTGGATTAACACAAGAATTCTCGGTAATCACCAAATTCCGAAGATGTCAAAATATTATTTTTTTACGTTAGATACCCAGTTTAAAGGTGTTTAGTACTATGATATACAACGATAACACGTTCATTAACAAGGTCAGAAATCGCACCCTTTTCTTTTGTACTAAATCCTTTCTCAACAAAAAAAAATATTAATTGTCTAATTTTATTTGAACCGCCTTGTATAAAAGCCCCTAACTTTTCACTATTCCCTTAAACTAATAATTTGCTCAACCTTAACGCTGACATAATAGCTATAGAATAATTTGCAAATTTGTTTGTTAGCACAACTATTAAAGCTATCCCGACCCAACGTAAATGTTTGTTTTTGTCGTAAAACTCAGCTATAGTTTTGTTATCCGTCAGTTAAATGGTGTCACTAGTTTGCAGTAATAAGCAAATTTAACTTTTCATGGATATCCTGTTCGAGAGTTTACGCAACCATGGCTTTTTGACTTTATTACGCATATGTTAACAAGTTTTTTGTGAAAATGGTAGTTTTTTCATTATTCTTTAAATCAAAAATAGTCACTGTACACTGGGAAATATTGTTTTTTCATATAATGCGTTTTAAAATTTTCTACCTGAAACTGCTAATAAAGATACTATTTTTCAATGTTGTATTCAAAAAATAAAACAATTTTGATGATGTATATTTTTACATTTCTAATATATTGACGGTCGGCTCTCTCGGAAAGATAATGGCAAAACCACCCATAGTATCATGCCTAGCAAAGCTCTCTTACTTTGGACTTTCGGAGCCGACATTAAACTGTAGGTCTCCTTTGTCTGTGGAACACTTAAAAAGACACCAACCTCAGACAAAGGTGTGTGCGTTCCCTACGTTCGTATCGGATATGGTGCTCCGAAAAGAGAGAACATGTTGTAGAAGGTACTAACCAATCTATGCTCCATATGTATTTTACATTAATTAAATGATTGTTTGCTAAAATTTGTTTTGTGGGAACTGTATACTGAAAGTCATGTTGTCTCTTCCATTATTTCTTTAAAAAATACAATATTTCCATTGCTTGCTGTCATAACAAAAAGCATTTCACCAGGAATTGCAAGATAATTAATGGAGATATGTCTGAGGAAAATGTCGATATTGCCTACTTAAGTTATTATTTGGGATGAAACATAGGTCAACCATATTAAGATAAAACACGGCTCAATGCAGTGGACAATAGTGTAGTAAAAAAACATTTGAAATTGCACAGTCTAGATACAGCAATATTAAGATTTTATCCTCTCTGGAGTATTACCAGAAGTACTGTCCTGAGTTTTGGACATCGAAAAACGTGTGCTCTTTTGTTTAGAAACAATTGTAGTTTTCAAATCGCGTTTTTTGAGCTTGAGCTTGAGCCCCGGTTATATAAGTCGGATCGAGATGAAAAAAAATCAAACTTTTTTTAATGAAATTTCCAATAAATACTCGTTTGTTTTAAGTCGCTCAAGTGCATACAAAATCTACAAAATTGAAAAAAAAAACGGCAAAAACTTTTTTTTTGTTCATTTTATTGTCCAGGTCGACTAAGTGAACTGATCGGCTTGGAACTTTCAGAAAATATTCCCCTTGTTGTAGTAAAAATATCTTGAAATTTTGGTACAAAAATATTGAACTCAGTGGGCCCAATTGAATTAGTTATTTAAAATTTGAATTGCCCGCCATTTTATGCCATTTGGTCTAAAATGGATCTTTTTTTTCAAAATTTAGGTCTCGACGCCAAGTTTCCGATGCCATTAAAAACCATTTTCGAGTCATTTTAACAGTTTTCTTACATTTGTTTATTAATTATAACGGTCATTTTGAACAAAAAAAATTGAAAAATTATTTTCATATCTGAAGAGACCTTTATTAAAAAAAATGATTTGGTTAACATTTTTTTTTCAAACTGACCAAAAAAATGCAATTGTTGTTATTTGATTATAAAAAATTGTTAAAGTGTCTCCAAAAAAAAATGTTTTTTCATGGCATCGAAAAGCTGGCATCGAGACCTAAAGTCCGTTTGTTTGGAGTTGATAGCACGCAACATGGGTTATAGATATTAAATTGTCATAAAACATAAGCGTCAGAAATTTTTCTACCGATTATTTGCATTTTTAGTTTTATTCACCTTTATTATTTATTTCTATACAACAGCGCGACCTTTTTCTAAAAAATATTTTATTACTTGCCTTCTAAACTTTATAATAAGCTATATAAATCAACGCATTTCAAAGTTTATTTTAATGAGGTAAACGATGAAACTATAAATCTTATTTGTATAATAAAGGCCTAAACGAGTACAATTAACAATTCTTACGAACTAGAAATCTATATTTTATATAAAGCTTAATGATAATAGGTACAATAAAATTATTTGGGATTGTAGCAATTATTAGAATATTATTAACCAAAATACTTATCGGTAGGTATTCTATGTAAGTATAAAAATAAAGTAAGAACCTATAATATGCTTAGTTCGAATCAGAACAGCGATGGCTTCAATTTTCAGTTTTGCCCCGGTCAAACCTCGCGAAGTCTGCAAATCTGCATTTTTCCTGCGAAAAAAAACAATGATACTTAACGTCCACGATGTCCTAGCGCATCAACAAGCCAACAAGCCAAGTCCGTGAAATTGTGGAAACCTGTGCCAACATGACGGGAGTTGGATCAGCAACTATTTATAGATTTCTAAAAGAAAGAAATCGCGGTCCTTGCAACGAACCTCAAAAAATCACAAAGGAAAGGAGCCCTTAGAGGTTGATGAAGATTTTAAAAACGCAATAGGAAGAAAAGTATACCATTGTTTTATTAAGAAAGAAATACCTGCACTACATAAAGTTTCACAAGAAATCAGAGAAGACCATGGCTTACCAGTTTTAAAAAAATGGAAATTACGGGAAATTCTTCATAACCTGAATTTTCGTTGGAAAAAACACAATAGAAAATCTGAATTTATGAACAAAACAGGAATAATTTGTTGGAGAAGAGAATACCTACGAGCAATCAGAAAATCTCGAGCTGAAAAAAGAAATATTTTTTATTTAGGTGGACTTGGGTTAATGAAGGACACTCAGTGAACACACAGTTAACTGGATTACAACCCCCTTCAGGAAAAGGTTGCAGGCTAATTATAGCACATATTGGTAGTGAAAACGGATTTCTTGAGGGTGGCTTGTTGGAATTCGAAGCAAGATCAACTGATGATTACCATTCCGATGTTTTTGAGGAGGATTTCCAACAAATGATTGAATGTATACCAACAGAATTACTTATAGTATTAGACAATGCCCCATACCATTCACGATTATTAGAACGAGTTCCGACAAATCCATGGAAGAAAGCAGATATTCTGTAATGGTTAAGAGACAAAAATCTCAAACATAAAGATGGTATGTTAGAAGCGGAACTTCTCAAAATTGCGAAACAAAATAAATCACAGTTCAAGAAACACGCAGTCGATGAGATGACAAAGAACGGAATATCACAGTGCTTACATTACCTCCATATCATTGCGAATTGAATTCCATAGAGCCAGTTTGGGAACAAATGAAAAGTTTCGTTGTAAGAGAAAACACTACGTTCAAACTTCAAGAGGCAATTATTACTCGCCGGAATAGAGAGGACCAAAGAGGATAATTGGAAATATTCAATTCGAAATGTTATAGAAGAAGAAAATAAAATGTGGAAACTTGACGAATACCTGGAAGACCCTGTGGAAATAGAACCCTTAATTATCAATTTAAGAGAAGTCAAGTCTTTGAAGATGATTATTGTTTTTGTTTTTAATTAAAGTACTTATATATCGTGAATTGTGAATTTGTATATATACTAGATCTATCTATCAAAAAATTTTTGCTAGTAAATCTTGTATTTCTATAACTTTATTTTTAAGATAATTTTATTTATTAAACAGTAAATGCAGTTACGCTCGGACGGCTATGCTACCCTTCAAAATATGTAGCAAAATCCAGTAAAATGCATAACAAATCTCTTTTTTCTGGTTGTACCCCAATATGTATTTGGATCTACAATGAGAGAATTCTGCTATCAACTCCCAAGGAATAGACTATAAATTTTGAAAAAAAGGATCCATTTTGGACCAAATGGCATAAAATGGAGAGCAATTCAAATTTTAAATAACAAATTCAACTGTGCCCACTGAGTTCAATATTTTTGTACCAAAATTTCAGGGTGCTTTCGCTATAATAAACTGCATATTTTCTGAAAGTTTCACGCCTCATGGTCCACTTAGTCGACTTGTACAATAAAATAAAAAAAGAACAGTTTTAGGGCGGTTTTTCAATTTTGTAGGTTATGTACGCACTTGAGCGACTTAAAACTAACGAGGATTTGTTGGAAATTTCATTATGAAGAGTTTTGTTTTTTTTTTGTCTCGATCTGACTAATATAATAGAAGTTATTTACATTTTAAGCTCAAAAAATACGTTTTGAAAACTTCATTTGTTTATAAAGAGAAGAGCACAAATTTTTCGAGGTACAAAACTCAGAACAATACTCCTGGAGATACCCCAGAGAAGACAAAATGATAATATTGCTGTATTTAAACTATTCCTATCTCATCATTATTTTGACCTTTTTTTACTTTTTTTGTTTTTAGGCGTTCTATCCTTTATTTTTGAAAACGGTTCAAAACCTCGTATACTATTATATTTCGAAATTTTTATATTTGGAAAGTCTTTGAATAAGACGACTGAGTTTGCGATTGGCTTTATAAATTGTAGCTTCTTGTATATCGTGTGCTGTGCTTGCCTCATCAGTAGGGCCATCAACAATATTAGAGTTATAAATTTGTTTACGTAAAATGTGCTTGGGATATGCATTGTTAATAAAAATGTTGTACATATCGTCTAAGTTTCTTTTTCGAAGCCTATTATTACTAAAGGGTATGACCGTTTTCATTGCTATCACGGTGTTAAATTTTTGATTTTTTGGTTGCTTGGAGAAATAATTTTTAAATCTACCTGACGCTGTGGGTTTTTTATATCAGGTAAGTATAATACCATTGTGTTACATTCTTATTACTCTGGTGTCCAAGAAAGGAATACTAAAATCCTGCTCTATTGCGAGAGGGAACTGTATGAGGGTGTTAAATATATTAAAATGATTTAAAATAATTTCTGTGTTATCCTTGGGTACAGTGCAAATTGGATCATCAACATGCTTGTACAAGAAGCATAGGTTAAATGGTAATGGAGGAACCACCGATTCCAAAAGATGATCCAATACAATTTTAGCCATAATTGTATTGGATCATCTTTTGATGGTGAGACTAATAGGAGACTCCATTGGAGTTCCAAAAATTTCTTTGAAAAATTTTCGTTAAAACTAAAATACGTGTTGTTGAATGATTTGATGAGAACCAAGAAATTATGCTTTGAAATCGTGGTTTATGCTAGAATTAAATCTCACTTTTTCCAGAATTTTCAGGATTAAGTCTAGAGGTATATTTGTAAACAAAGATATCACATCCAAAGATATTCATACAGAAATAGCGGAAAATTATGTAACTTTGGATGTGATATCTTTGTTTACAAATATAGACTGAATCTTGAGTATTTTGAAAAAAAGTAGAATTTAATTCAAGGACAAATCACTATTTCATAGCATAATTTCCTGATTCCGATCAAATTCATCTTCAATAGTACGTATTTTAGTTTTAACCAAAAATTTTTAAAACAAATTTTTGGAAGTCCAATGGAATCTCCTATCAGTCCAATTCTAACAAAAATTGTGTTGGACCATATTTTAGAAACGGTGGTTCCCCAATTACTATTTAACCAACTCTTTTTGTACAAGTATGTTGATGATCTGATTTGCGCTGTACCCAAGGATAATACAGAAATCATTTCAAATCATTTTAATACATTAACAAGCATATACAGTTCACTCTCGAAATAGAGCGGGATTTTAGTGTTCTTTTTATGAAAACCACAGTAATAAGAACGAGTGACAATAGTATTATGTTATACCTCACTGGTATAAAAAACCCACAGCCTCAGGTAGATTTATAAATTATTTCTCCAATCATACAAAAAATCAAAAATTTAACACCGTGATAGCAATGAAAAACAGGGTCATACACATTAGTGATAATAGGTTTCGAAAAAGAAATTTAGACGATCTATTTCACATTTTTATTAACAATGCCTATCCTAAGCACATTTTACGTAAATTATTTTATAACCCTAAACACGATATACAGGAAGCTACAATTTATAAAGCCAATTACAAGCTCAATCGTCACCTTATACAAGGACTTTCCAAATATAAAAATTGTGACATATAACAGCATACGAGGTTCTGAACTGTTTTCAGAAATAAAGGCTAGAATGTCTGTTTTGTATAATAACTGCGTAGTTTACAGATTCTCTTGTTTGCAATGTGGAGCTTGTTACATTGGACAGACATCGCAGTGGTTAAAACAGAGACTCACACAGCACAGGAGTGAATGCCGACGGGGAAAAAATTCATGTGCCGTAGTGCAACATCATTTAAAAACAGGTCATAATTTTGACTAAAACAACGTGAAAATTTTAGGTGACGACAACTACTATAAAGGGAGACTTTTTAAAGAACATCAACTCAATCAACTATAAATCAGACACTAACCAACTTATTAATATCTACAGCAACATAATCAATGATTATTAATCATTTACAATTCCAACATTACAAACATTAACAGTTAAAGATTTGCCACCTCTTCGTACAAAATAAGTAAATAAAGTCTTTCTCTTTTGCTGTTTTTTCCGTTCATTTCGAAATAACGTTAGTACATATTCACCGAGGCAGTTTAATATCAGCTTGTGTAGAAAATCGAGATGTTGAGTTTTGATTTCGAGGCCTACTCGCATATTTGTACGTTGTTTTATTTATTTATTCGTTTGTTCATATTTGTTGTATATTTCAACATTTTAATGCTTAAAAAAAAATAACATTGTTTTTAATATTGTAGTTATTCTTGAAGAAGTTATCAAACGATAACGAAATACTGAGTATTGAAGAAGAAAAGAGTTTTGCTTACAGACCAGGCAGACTCCCGATAATCAAACACGGATCTATATATATATATATATATATATATATATATATATATATATATATATATATATATATATATAAATATATATATATATATATATATATTATATATATATATATATATATGTAAATGTATATATATATATATATATATATATATATATATATATATATATATATATATATATATATTATATAATAAAGAAAGAAAGCAAAAGATTGCCGTATCTACCAAAATTCTTAAAAATAAAATCTTAGTTGGGGAACTCGGCAAGAAGGGGGCGTGATAAGAGATCACACAATTTTCATTAAGCCAATATTTCGGTCCTAGATTGGGACCTTCTTCAGGGCAGAAATGAGAAGTGCAAAGATTTCGTTAGCCTGAATGGCCGTAGGTAGCTTATACATAAAAAAAAGTTGGTTAATCCATAAAATATATAAAATACATACTATAACACTGTAGACAAAATTATAAAACCAAATTTAAAACATGGATGTAATTGGGAACCTTGGATGTTGAGAACAAAGGCTTTCCTATATGGCGGTAGGTGAAATAATTAACAATGTTCTCAACATCCAAGGTTCCCAATTATATATATATATATATATATATATATATATATATATATATATATATATATATATATATGTATATATATATACATATATATATATATATATATATATATATATATATATATATAAATATATATATATATATATATATATTATATATATATATATATATATATATATATATATACATATATATATATATATATATATATATATATATATATATATATATATATATATATATATATACCAGGTGTACAAGTATGAAATGCGGATTTCAGACAGATGGTGCACCAATGCAGTTTGTGCTGTAAAGATTTGACACTGCGCCATTTTGTTGTGTCATCAACAAGTGTCAGATGCGCACAAGTGATAAATTGGAAAAGTATGTGCATAGTGTTGTGTTGTGTTCAATATGTCGAAATTTATACCGAACAAAGAGCATTCGCGGACAGCATTATTGTTTTGTTTTCATTTGAATAAAACTGCTGTTGAATCACACCTATTACATCGAGAAGCTTATGGTGAACATGCTCCATCGCAAGATACGTGTGAACAATGATTTCAGCGTTTCGAGGTTGCGTCAAAAACCGCCAAAAAAATACGAAGATGTGGAATTGCAAGCATTGTTGGACGAAGATGATTCGCAAACACAAAACCATACGACGAGCAATTGGGCGTTAGTCAACAAGCTGTTTCCAATCGGCTACGAGAGATGGGAAAGATTCAGAAGCCGGTAGATGGGTACCACATGAGTTGAACGACAGGCACATGGGAAAAAAGCGCAAAAACACGTATGACATTTTGCTCGCTCGGTACAAAAGGAAGTCGTTTTTGCATCGTATAGTTACAGGGGATGAAAAATGGATTTATTTTGAGAATTCCAAGCGAAAAAATCATGGGTAGACCCACATCGACCGCAAGACCGAATCGCTTTGGCAGAAAAACAATGCTCCGTGTTTGGTGGGACCAGAGGGGCGTGGTCTATTATGGGCTATTAAAACCTTTGGAAACGGTTAATACTAAACGTTACCAACAACAATTGACCGATTCGAATCATTCGCTGCTTGAAAAAAGGCCAGAATACCGAAAGAGGCAACACAAAGTCATTTTTCTTCATGACAATGCTCCATCACATACGGCAAAACCAGTTCGCGACGCGTTGGAAGCACTCAGCTGGGAAGTTCTACCCCACGCGGCTTACTCACCAGACTTGGCTCCTTCCGATTACCACTTGTTTGCATCGATGGGTTACGCACTTGCTGAGTAGCGCTTTGGTTCGTACGAACATGTGAAAAAAAGGCTCGATGAATGGTTCGCAGCAAAAGAGGAAGATTTTTACTGTGTGGTATTCACATATTGCCCGAAAGATGAGAAAAATGTATAACAAGCGATGGAGCATACTTTGAATAAAGCACTTTTTATCAGTCTTCCGAATTTAACATGTTTTTTTTAGAAAAAAAAATCCGCATTTTATACTTGTACACTATATGTATATATATATATATATATATATATATATATATATATATATAATATATATATATGTATGTATATATATATAATATATATATATATATATATATATATATATATAATATATATATGTATGTATATATATATATATATATATATATATATATATATATATATATATATATATATATATTTATATATATATATATATATATATATATATATATATATATATATAAATATATATATATATATATATATATATATATATATATATATTTATATATATATATTTATATATATATTTTATATATATATATATATATATATATATATATATATATATATATATATATATATATATATACCTTGTTATTCTACATATCTTTAACATAATTAATTAACATGTTGGTATTGTTATTCTTGGTTAATATCTAGAGAAAAAAAAACAAAACGTGCCAACTATCTGGGCAAAAGTTTACTTGAGTGCTAATCATCTAAGTTAGTTGAGACATGAACGAAGTGCAAACTGGTCTTTTAGAGTTTACATAAAATTAGAATGACGAATATAAATGTGTATAAATTCTAAAATTTGTATACATAAAAATGAATTGTTTTTGATAATATTAAAGGGGTAAATTAGTTTAAAAAATAAGTCTAAATTGTTTCCTGCCCTTTAGGAATATTGAACAACACCTATATGGCTACCAATACACTTATAGTATTGAATATAGCCCGACCATTCCTCTAGTTCCCAGAGTTAGTGAAACATATTAAATAGAAAAGTTGTAGCGTTTCTAAAGATAACTAAACTTTTAGTACGACTAGACATTTTTAACAAACAATATGGTTTTTCAGGCAATCCAAATATAAAAATAAAATTTGATAAAGCCCAACACTATTTACGAAACGTCATTAAAAACCTGTGTCTTCTAGCATAAAAATAACCTCAAACAAACCTTTATCTAAAAAATAAGCAACCAAGAATATATATATATATATATATATATATATATATATATATATATATATATATATATATATATATTATTTAAAAGTGAAACAAGTGCAGAGAATTTACAAGGTTTTATGTTAGTCAAAGAAGAATCCCAAGCGTAAATACAGGTCCGAGAATGTATAACTACATCTTTTTTTTATGGGTCTAGCATATGTGCTGCAGGGAAGAAGTCCCTAAAGCGCTACAGGAGCGATTCACGTTGTTCTTGAATCGCTGTAAATTGTACTCGGTGGGAAACACAGTCCTGGGCAAATTATTCCAAAGGGATGATGTTCTCCATATAAAAGACTGCGTTGTACGAGGAGTAACAAGCTGAACCTCATACGGATGTGAAGTATTAGCGTGACGTGTACTTTTAACATGCACCGCTCTGGGAGGAATTAAGCGGGCCACATCCTTCGAACACTTTCCATGAAAATACTTGTAGAATAGGCTCAAGTCGCCAAACGTTCTTCGATGTTCCAGCGAATCAAGGCCGCCGGTCAGTTCCGGGTTTCCATTTAGACGAACAGCTCTTCTCTGAACAGAATCCAACAAATGCAGTGTATGTTTGGAAGCAGAGCCCCAAACATGGGAGCAGTATTCCATAGTTGGTCGAATTTGAGCTTTGTAAAGAATTAACAGTTGTTGAGGAGTGTAAAGCTTTCTGGTTCGAAATAATACTCCCAACTTTTGAGAAGCTCTCTTTGCTATGCGTCCAACATGTTCATGCCAGGACATATTTGCTCCCAAATTAACGCCTAACAAATTGAGTGACAATATTATTCTTGGTTAATATATAATGGAGTGCCCCGACATAACTATGTCGGGTTCAGCAACGTTAACTTTTTTAGAAAAAATTGCCGCATGGGTTTTGTAGCGTTAAATTCCACTTGACTTAACTGAAACAACGATGAAACATATGAAAATGGTTGCTTGCAGATTAAAAAAACTACAAAAATGGATGGTAGGAATTTTTGGGCAATTTCAAGCTACTTTACTATTACAAAAACTAAACTACAAATAATTATCTCCTATTTTTTTGTTTTCTAAAATCTTAAAGACTCTAAAACAGATGCTATCGAGGATTCTCGTAAAATATATTGCAGAACCCAGTACTCAAAACAGTTTACAAAAACGTGGTTATTATCCATATGAACTTTTACTAGTTCAGTATTTAATACTGAAAAACAAAAAATTATATTTTAGCTTTTGCCAGGAGATATGAACAAGATACGCAATTCTTTAATACCATTGTTTAGAAGAATAAATCAGTTTTTAAAAGGGCCAACGTTCTGTTCGGGTTTGGTGCAATATATTGAACACTGGAGTAATATCATCAGAATTTTTAATCAAAATTTATACGGAGCAATATAGCTGCAAATTTTAACGGAAATTGTTGCAAATTCGTTACAATGAGGAACCAATCTGGTAGCAGGAAGGCGCACCGCTACACGATATTGTCGCAGTACCTGATTTTTTATATAAAAATCTCCTTTTACACATTGGTAGATTTAAAAATTACAATAACCGCCAAATAACCCAGATTAACTACGTGGAATATGGGGCTACTTAGAAGATAAGTAAGAGATGAAGGGGTTACATACACCTGGGCACTGCAAAAAGTATGTATATTTAAAAAAAATTAAAGGTTATTAAGTGAATAATACCAAAAATGGCGATTATCTTTTTTTGTATTTTAAATTATAAGAATTTTGGTTTTTAAATATGTTTTAAATGTTAACATTATTTTCTATCGAGTTAAATAATGAAAAAACTCCTCCTTGTCTGCATGATAACTTTACAAAAAATATTCCACTCTGTAAAATAAAAATCTTGTAAAATAATGTAGTGGTTAAAAATTGTCAATTCGTCGGTTTTTTTTTTTTTCAAAAATAAAAAAATTAGAGTTACTCGTAATAATTTATAAAAATTGTATGAACTTACGGCAGTCTCCCATTCCAGCTTCGTACTGTATGCCTTCTCTTTCTTGCATCTTGGTGTTATTTATAGTTTTCCATTTCCAAATTCTAACGATTTTATTTTCAAGAGGAACCGATTGACAAAAGGAATCCGAAACGCAGCTTCCGGGAGGCGTGGCATTGAGACAGGTAGCGGTCCCAATCCTACGCCAGGTTACATTTAATGCTATAACTTTGCAACGGAATGATATTTTCTTAATTTTTTTTGAATAATTCTTAGAAGTATAGAGAATAAAAATCCGTAAAAAAATCGAATTTTTGAAAATTCGAGGTGTATGTAAATCCTGAAGGAAACTTGACAGTGAAATAACTAAGAAAGAATTTTATTTAGAAGTTCGTAATTTTATATAATTAGGATCAAGAAATTATTTTGGTAGATACAGAAAGCTAAAAATGAGTTCATGGAAACATATTAAATAGAATGTGGACATGTTGAATTTTAGTAGTTTTATTATTAATTTATTTGTGATAATAATGAAACTATGTTTAGGGTCAAATGGAAACAATTCTTTTTTATACTTTTTGTTCTCAATTTTTGATAATTTTCACCTCTTCATATCATTATATTCTTTCACTTCAGTGTCATTTCAGTTTAGATGTGGTTATATATTTTTGAAAATGTATTCCATTTAGTCTTATATATTCCGATTATGCTTCAACGTCCGTATTTATCATTTTTGCCTAAGTCTTCAAATAAGTGAGTTATAAGGGTGATAAATTTTTATTCATTAACCCTGTACATAGCTTTGTTTTAGATTTCATAAAAGTAAATAGAAACTACAATCAGTTATGAAAAAAATTAACGATGGCGAATAATTTGCGTTTTGTGAAATCGAAAAAATATAAGTATTGTGACCATGGGGACTTTTTTTGTGCTTTTCAGAACAATAAGCCCAAAACTGTTAAAAAACGAAAATTGTTTTAGAATTTCCTGCTTTTGCAAATATCAGAAGGGAAATGTTCAAACAATTTATTAATGGCTGAGCCGAAAACGATGTGGGAATTCCCCAAAGAACATCTGTTCTGTTCGGCAATTACCTTAGAGCCTCCAGGCCCATCAAATTGTTATGATCGATGTTCAATATATTCTTCTGATAATTACTTACCTATGGGAAGGATAAACTTTTAAATACCAACATAAGAAAAAATTAACAATGGCGAATAATTTGCGTTTTGTGAAATCGAAAAAATATTAAACCATTGTGACTATCGGGACTTTTTTCGTGCTTTTCAGAAGAATAAGCCCAAAACCGTTAAAAAACGAAAACTGTTTTAGAATTCCTTGCTTTTGCAAGTATCAGCAGGGAAATGTTCAAAAAATTTATTATTGGCTGAGCCGAAAACGATGTGGGAATTCCCCGAAGAACGTCTGTTCTGTTCGGCAATTACCTTAGAGCCTCCAGTCACATCAAATTGTTATGATCGATGTTCAATATATTCTTTCGATAATTGCTTACCTATGGGGAGGATAAACTTTTAACTACCAACATATGAAAGTGTTAGAATCATTTATTACAACAAAGAAAGAAAACTAATTAACTGGAATATGTTTTCTTCGAGAATCAACAGTTTAAATGAGCAATTAAAAGAAAACGTAACTGGTGGGTTAAATTTTTTTGACTTATTTTTAGTAATATTTATTTACCTATCAACAGTGGTAATATTTTATTTCTAAAAAATTTTTTTGTTGAATTAACTAAAAGAGAAAAAAAAAACAATTTCAATTCATAAACCCTACAAAGTCTTCTCGTATCAATCAACATAATTTGTACAAGTTAAAGATAGAGCTTAAAAATAGAGATATCGGAGACCTTAATAAATACGTTGTATGAACTGAAATATTTAAATTATTACCCACTTATAATATCAATATATAGTTACCTAATGAGTACATTACTTATTTTAGAATACTGAATATGGATATAGATGAAATGGGGGAAGAAATACAGGGATCATTCCGAGTGACCACGATATTAATAGCCAACCTCTTATTTCAACAAAAAAAAAACAGTTCAATTTTTACGGAGAAAGAGTGGAGAATCCGACCGTCAAAACAAGTTTTTTTTTTATGGGTCTAGCACACGTGCTGCAGAGAAGAAGTCCCTAAAGCGCTACAGGAGCGACACGTGTGCGGAAAAAGCGATTCACGTTATTCTTGAATTGCTGTAAATTGTACTTGGTGGGAAACACAGTCCTGGGGAAATTATTCCAAAGGGATGATGTTCTCCATATAAAAGACTGCTTAAAAAGCGTTGTACGAGGAGTAACAAGCTAAACCTCATACGGATGTGAAGTATTAGTGCGACGTGTACTTCTAACATGCATCGCTCTGGGATGAATTAAGCGGGCCACATCCTTCGAACACATAGGCTCAAGTCGTCAACCGTTCTTCGATGTTCCAGCGAATCAAGGCCGCCGGTCAGTTTCGGGTCTCCAATCAGACGAACAGCTCTTCTCTGAATAGAATCCAACAAATGCAGTGTATGTTTGGGAGCGGAGCCCCAAACATAGGAGCAGTATTCCATAGTTGGTCGAATTTGAGCTTGAGAATTAACAGTTGTTGTGGAGTGTAAAGCTTTTTGGTTCGAAATAATATTCCCAACTTTTAGAAGCTCTCCTTGCTATGCCTGCAACTTGTTCATGCCAGGACATATTTGCTCCCAAATTAACGCCCAACAAATTGAGTGACGATGTTAGAGGAATGGAGTACCCCGACCTAACTATGTCGGGTTCAGCAACGTTAACTTTTTTAGAAAAACTGCCGCCGGGGTTTTTGTAGCGTTAAATTCCACTTGGTTACTGTCACCCCAAGATAAAATTTCTTCTAGGTCTTTGTTAAGTTGAATGACTTCCTGCTGTCTGCGGATATTCGTCTGAGTAGCCGATGTCTGAGCATTCAAAGTGAATGAAGAGATAAGCGTACTATCATCTGTAAAGCTGTAAATTGGATTCTCGGTCTTTTCCAGCAGATCGTTAATGTAAATGAGAAAGAGTAGGAAACGGTATGGAGCATTGAGGTACACTGGCGTTGATAGTGAAGGTGTTAGAAAGAAATCCGTCGACTGCCACTCGTAAAGAACGCTCTCTGAGGAAACATGAGAGTCACAAACAGAACTTTTCAGACATACCACAAGAGCGTAGCTTAGCCAACAATTCATCGTGCCAAACACGGTCGAATGCCTTGGATATGTCAAGAGCAACCACTCGAGATTCTCCAAACTGTTCAATTGCGTTGTTCCAAACGTGTGTTACATAAGTCAGAAGATCTCCTGTTGATCTATTTTTACGAAAACCATATTGATGATCGCTAATAATGTTGAATCTTTCAAGATATTTAAGAAGATGCTGATTGATAGCCTCTTCTATGACTGTCGATATTATTGAAAGCAGTGCGATTGGTCGGTAGTTATTTGGCAAGGTCTTCTTGCCTTTTTTAGGGATCGGCTGAACTGTGGCACCTTTCCAGCAGGAAGTAAATATTCCCTTTCTGTACGATAGGTTGAAAAGTTTACAGAAAACTGGTGTTAGTTCCCTCGCACAGTTTTTGAGAACTATGGCAGGTATTCCGTCAGCGCCAGAAGCTTTTTTGGTGTCTAGCTTCATTAAAATACGTTTTATGGTACGCTGTCTGAAGACAATATCGGGCATCCTTGACTGCACTACGGGAATAGTAGGTGGTGTTTGTCCTTGGAAATCGACAGTAGGATGTGAAGCAAAGAGTTCAAGTTGCTACCACCTCCGGTTTAGTCGGATATAAAATCAATTTCTTTATTTCTTTTGGTATAGCCTATGAAATACATAATTTTAAAATCCTATGACAAAAATGATTTCTTAACAATGTATATATACTTCTTTTTAACAGTTTTTTGAAGAAATAGCAGTTGAAAGCATCAAACAATGCATCAGTATTATATTATTTTTGTCAGAAAACAAAATATAATTATTATTTGTCCTGGTATTAGAAGTATAAATGACTGTTGTCATAAATATATTACTTCCTGTTCAACCGAAAACTACCAGAAAGTTTTGGGTTAAATAATTTGAATAATTTTAATGAAATGGCATACGATTTGTTAAATATTTATATACTACACAGAATTTTGAATAATTTTTATGAATATTTTTCTACACTTGAAATTAACAGTTTCTGAGAAAATGATAATTAACGATTCTGCTGCACTCTACAATTCATCCAATCCATCTAAACAATACTTTAATGCTGTGCTAGGTGGCTATGCAGATTGAAGGGTGGGTTATTGGATTTCAATAATTTTATTTGTTTTACCGTACCATTATCACTATGTAAGCTATTCTTTTGCACCTTTTATTGCTTTAATTTTAAATAAAGTGCCTGTTTTTACCGGAGGGTATCGAACTAATATATTTTCAGTATACGGAAAGGCTCGAAAAAATCGAGATGCGAGAGAATTGTATGCTTAACGGTATCTAGAGCGGGATCCACCATATGACAATTATCTTTTTTAGTTAGAATAGGTTTGATATTAATGTTTGACTTAGCTTTATAGGAACTGAGTAGCAGTCCACTGTTTAAATTTATTCAACTTTTAGTAATCGTTGGATCTGTACCACTGGTAAAATGATATGACCACCAAGGTCAACAGACCATACATCCCTTGATTTCTTCTACTCAGGGCACATTAAAGGATATGTATACAAGAGAACCGCAGGGAATATTCAAGACCTTAAAAATAAGATTACTCAACGCTACTTCAAATGGAAAACTCCCGAAAATGGTCAACATTTAAACTACGGATAATTTACAGAAGATGACACATGTTTTGGAATTAATTTTTTCTCTAAAATTCAGAAATGATATAAATACAGGGTGTTCCATAAGAAACAGCAAAGATAATTTCGTTTTCGGCTAAGCCGAAAATGACAGTCACTCGCTTATACGGTGTAATTCTGCGCTTGCTTGAGCTATATGATACGGCGAAATTTGAACTTGATATATTTTCTTATGTTAAAAAACGAGTTTGACTAATAATCGAAATAAAACGAACAGAATTTTGTATTTTACTACAAATCTAGAATATGTTTTTTTATTTATTATAAATATAACAGTATTTCTATTGCCATTACAAATGACGAATTTGTCAATACTCTAAAGTTATTGTATTTACAACTCAAGGGAAAGACAAATTTATGTTAAGAAATTTGATTGCTTCTTTTTATGATGGTTTTTTTACAGCCTTCGAACGTCATAAAATAGCTAACCCAATAAGTTTTATGTTTACAGTTTTTATTATGCGAGAATCCATCTAGACAAATAGGCTAGATGAATTTATTATTTTTCGGCGAATATTGCCCCAAATTTATGCTTATGAGTTTTCAGTAAATGCTTTTAGTAAATTGGAAAATTATTACTGTTTTCTGATAAACACTCGCTTTTAGTAATATATACGAGGCAGAGGTTGATTTACTCATGTACCACTGGGGTTATAAATAGCACCCCCATTACAGCAATGAAAATAATTCTATGACTAGATATCTACATCAAAAGGAAGACTATCGAATGAGGACTAATAAGGTATAGCAACGACAACTTGTATAATTCGGTTATAAGATATTCGTGAATCTCATCAACGCCAAACTGTTGGACATGCACTCCTGTACGACGACGTCGTATGACTTTGAAAAACCATCCAGAATTATGTTCGACTCAAATCTAAACCTGGACGTGGCACATACCTTGAATTAAAGGGATATCGACCAATCAGTATTTCCCTATTTTGTCTAAAAGCACTGGAAAAGTTAATAGATAGGCATAGGTGGCTTTTAGAAAACCCTATGCGTAAATATCAATCTTATTGAGTACCACTGGCCAAATCATTGCTGCATCGTAAAGAAAATATCATACAGAGAGCTCTTGACAACCCCTCCTTTATTCAAGTGACCCAGGCTTAGGAAATATTGTATCGAGAACACTAGATGTAGGTGAATAAATAACAATCTTGAGGCTGAAAAGACCCAAGGATGCCGACAAAAGGGAGTGTTATCGCCACTTCTATGGAATTTAGTGGTGGATAAACTGCTAACGCTGCTAAAGCCACAATGCTTCAGCACTTAGGGATATCCTAATGATATACACAAATATGTTGCAGCGCTGGTGTGAAAAAGTAAATCAATGCAGAAAAGATTCTTTTTTACCGTTTACAAAAAGAAGAATCTAGAGTAACTACAAAAATATAAGCATTTTTGAAAAACGGATAAAAACTATTAACGTGTTCACGTATTCGGGTTTAATAATGCAGAATAAACAAGTTACAAAAAACCCTCAACAAAGCAAAAATGTGGATTATGAGATACAGGAGCTTATTTAGGAAAATCTGGTGCCTAAAAACCACTTGAGGTTATGAAAAATTGGATGAACTAACAAGAACTGGACATATTAAATGTTAAACAGGATCAAAAACTGCAATTGGGATACCAGAACAGGTGGTGAAAATGGCAGTAAGTATACAGTCACATCAGTATCATCTAAATTTATGGTTTACATAATCTGTCCAAAAACATGCAAGAGAAGTAATTGGCGGCCTTTCAAAGAAGCTAATACTGACGTCTTACTCTTACCACAAGCTCATATGAAACTAGTGGTGAGACTAATCACCGGTCACTGGTCTCAGTGGCCCCACAACATGTGGGCTAGCTGGTAAAGAGGAAGAAACCTCCATTTACCTCACATTCTATACGAATGCGAAGCATTGTCTCGCAACGCATACAAACTTTTTGGAGATATACATCCTGGCGACAAATTACCATATGAAGAACTTGGAAGAAAGCTAATACAGATATTCAAGAGAGGGGATCATAATAGGCCAAGAGGTTGCAGTGTATAAACAGGCACAATCATCTATCTTACCGACAACCAACAAATTTACAGGATCAGAATAATCCAAGAAAATTCTAAAAAAGTCAAATGCATACGTACACCCATATTCAACGCGTGAAGGAACTCGTATACCTGGACTCACTTATAAGTGCATACGAAGGAAGCTCAAAAGAAATAAAACGACGCATCTTAATAATACGTAACGAAGTGAAAAGTTGCGGAAGATATAGAAGGACAAGCAAATAAATACCAACACCAAAAACAGATTGGTCAAATCACTTATACATCCAATTTTTCTATACGGCGCTGAATCGTGTGGACTATAAGAAGAAAAGGTTGGACCCATTTGAGATGTAATGTTGGAGGCGAATGCTTCCTGGAAGGCAAAGAGGACCAACATCTCAATCCTCAACGAGCTGCTAATACCGGAAAGGCGGCGGCAAATTCTTTCATATATTGGCCACATATCCCATAAAAACGAGAAAAGTTTAGAAAATAATAGTATAGGGTACAGTTGAAGGCAAAAGACCAAGAGGTAGATTTCCACCACGTTGGAACGATCAAGTGAAACAAATGACCCATGCCTTACTAGAGGAAACCATTCAGACCGCCCAGAATAGGGAAACATGGAGATCTATTACACGAAAATTCTTCATGAGATCACGAAGCTTCAGCCATCAAGGATCGACTGAGAAGAAGAAGATATATATATTATATATATATATATATATATATATATATATATATATATATATATATATATATATATATATATATATATACATATATATATATATATATATATATATATATATATATATATATATATATATATATATATATATAGTTATGAAACTAGTTGGGGAACTCGGCAAAAAGGCATCAACAGATGTTCACACTATATTCATTTAGCCAATATTCGGTCCTAGGTTGGGACCTTCATCAGGACACAATCTGAAAAAGAGATAACGAAGCAACCAATAAAGAAAAATTAGGCACAAAGAATTGGTATTGTTGAGTCTAATTTTTAATTATTAATTTTTAATTTGCAATTTTTAATTTCAATCTTATAATTATTAATAAAAAACCTATTGTAGTTTAAAAATATTATTATTCTTAAGAATCATAAATTATTATTATTATTATTATTATGAAGAAATGTCAAAACAAAATGCAAGTGACTCACATGTAGCATGCAAATTAATCTAACAAGAATGACCATAAATAACAATTGTCATAACAAAAGACCAACACTGAAATAAAACAGCCACTATTCACTAACATATTAATATAAAAATAGATGGCAGGTGGATAATTAATTTTGATTTTTCAGCATCCAAGGTTTCTAATGGCATCCTTGCTGTAAATGCCATATTTTTATATTAATATGTTAGTGAATAGTGGCTGTTTTATTCAGTGTTGGTCTTTGTTATGGCAATTGTTATTTTATGGTCATTCTTGTTAGATTAATTTGCATGCTACATGTGAGTCACTTGCATTTTGTTTTGACATTCTTCATAATAATAATAATAACACAGCCCCACAAAAAAAAGTGGGGTATACTTTTGATGCGACATATCAGATCCATAGTATTTTTGCCCGCTGATCACGAATCTGACGTCAGAATATCGCCATCACATCTCAGTTTTTTTCTAACCTCAAAAAATAGGTAAAAATTAGTAAAAATTAAGAAAATATACTCCGAAAAAAAATTGATTCAAGCTTTTTCATGAATCCAAAGATGTATTAATATGTATTCGGACACGCTAAGCTAATATTCATCGGTTGGATTAAGCCATACAGTTCTGTTTTTCTTTCTAACCTCAATAAATCAGACAGATATAGTGCTTCTCGAATGCAAAAAACGAATTCAAATTAAAATTCAACCGATTCTTACCAAATTTGGTACACGTGGTTTTTTTGGGTTGCTGATCATGAATCTGAGGTCGAATTTGCAAAATTCAAAATGGCGGATCCAAGATGGCGGACAAAATTTTTGAAAACCAACCAATTCCTACCAATTTGGTATACAGTTGGGGAATCCTCAAACCTGATACTCTTAAACCCTAAACCGTGAAACTTTAGACTCCCACAACCCTGTAACCTCAAAAAATAGACCTCAATAACCCTGTAACTTTAAAAATGAGACCCAATAAACTCAAAACCAGGACTTTTAAACCATATACTCTTAATAGTAGACCCTTAAGCCCTAGAATTGCGAAGGTTAGACCCGCGCCTAACTTTCCTTTTTTTGGCTGTATCTTGTTCTTTTTTCCGCGAATGACCTATTCAAAGGCTTTCTGCCCAAACGCTTTTGAGGACTTGTTTCTCTTTTTAGCGACCAGCAATAGTCTGCTAGCATATGGTCATCCCATCGTCCTTGATACCGATTTTCTATGATTTTCAGATCTTGGTGAAAACGTTCCTCTTGCTCCTCACTGTAGTCACCAAGATTATCTGGGAAATCATCGATGTGGGAGTCCAGGAAATGTAATTTTAGATTCATTAAGCAACCTAATGTTTGAAAATTTTTTACCATTTTCTCGACTATTTCTTTGTACTTAGGACTTTTATTATTTCCCAAAAAGTTTGTTGCGACTTCTTTAAAACTAAGCCAAGCAGCTTTGTCAACTTTATTCATTTTAGTAACAAATAATGAATCTTGAAACAATTTTCTTATTTGTGGCCCGTCAAATACGCCTGCCTTAATTTTAGCTTCAGAAAATTTCGGAAATTTTTTATGCAAATATTTGAAACATGGGCCGTTTGTATCTAATGCTCTCGTGAATTTGCTTCATAAGTCCAAGCTTAATGTGAAGCGGGGGGAATAAGAACTTTTCCTGGATCTACCAATGGTGGAAACAATACCTTATTTTCACCAGGAGTGAACGATTCTCTTGTAAGCCAAATTTTTTTTCTTATAATGACTTTCCCTGTCTCTGCTATTCCACAGACATTTATAACAGGGATAAAGTGTAAACCCTGGACTGTTGGTCAAGCAATATTGTTACAATTTTCAGATCTCCACAAATTTTCAAGTTATGATCAGCATATTTTATTTTTATCAAAAGCTGCTTCATTTTTTCATATTGCTCTTCCATAAACTGTGGAATGAGCAATCGGAATGGGAGCGTAAACGTTGGTATTATGCAGCAAAACTGCCTTAATGCTCCGTTTAGAAGAATCAATGAACAGTCTCCATTCTTCAGGATCGTATGAGTTATTTTGAAATTCATCCATTAGACCTTTTACATCGGTACAATATGACAGTGACAATTCCTCGTCCATTGTGAAATATTTTCGAAATTCTTCATCTCTGTTTCTATAATAAGAAATCGTAGCTTCTGGCTTAAGTAAATGTCTTTTCTTTAAAAAGGAAGCAAGATGCTCTGAACCATCTTTGGATAAGCCTAAATCTCTTACTAGATCACTAAGTTCTGACTGTGATACGAGTATTGGTTCAGGTTTACGGTTGTATGGTAGAAATTCTTTATCTGCGTCACTAGTATATGATAGGTTATCACTAGAACATTCATTAGTAACAGCGTTTGAATCTTTTTCGACAGTCTCAATGTTTTCGGCATGAACTGATAAGGTGAAATCATTTGTTTCCATAACATCAGCATCAAGTAGTTCAGGAGGCGAAATTAGTTTTAGTTGGTCTTGTTTACTGTCGAAACATCGTTATAAGTAATAGTGCTTTTATTTTTTTCGGTTATGCCTAGATACAACATTCATACAAAAGTAGCAATCATTTTCACTGTATGGTCTATTCCATATTGCTGGTCTGGAATATTTAATCGCCTTCTTATCGATGTACAACATTATTTTTCAAGAACTGCAAATGATGTGGGGAACCCAATCTGTATCCTGGTACTGTATTTCAATGTTAAAACAATCCTTATATAAGGTTTTAATCTTATCCGTTATCGGTGACCCCCATTTTACTCAATACGTGGTGACAGCAAATATAACAAAATGAATCACTGTTTTTATCGCACTTATGAAAAAAAGTCGTTGTAGCGTGAGACCGTTTTCTTGTAGCATTATACTCTACA
>CM032452.1:26526374-26832466 GCA_019049505.1 Pachyrhynchus sulphureomaculatus | reverse complement strand
AATACTGAAATTCTTTACTGGCCTCGGTTTCAGACTTTTTCGGGAATAAATGTGCCGTGAAAGGTGTAAGTAATTACCCATGGTTGTGATGATGATGATGATGTTATTGAGTCCGGGCCGCATCGACTACAGAGGTCATTTAGCGGAGGAAATTGTTGATGTTGCCTTTGATCTGTTCGTAGGAACCTATAACGCGTTTCAGGTTTGAAGGTATGTTGTGTTTGTCTCTCATACTTTTGTAATGCGCTGTCTCAAATATATGTAGGACAGTAAGGGGTGCGTGGCAGCCTGTGCATATAGGAGATGGTTCCTGTTCATGAGATGGGAGTGGGTGGCGTGTGTATGACCTATCGCTAGTCTTCTTCTGTGCACGTTGTCCTTTTTTCCCATGCTGGTAGAGTCGAGTAGGGGGTAGACTTCAGGCTTGATGGACCATAGCTTATTATTTAGGATCTTGTAAAGTCCCAGTCTAGTTGAAACAGTGTTTTGTGGAAAGAACTAAGATGCTTGCTGAAGTCGGAGTAGTGATTTTCTGTCATGAGTGGAATGCCCCACTCGATGGCACGTTTTGCAAAATGGTCTGCTCTGTTATTACCTTTATTGCCGATATGGCTGGGGCCCAGAGTAGCGTGATGGATCTGCGTTTTAGTGATGCAGTGTATAAGAGATCATAGATGTGTCTGATATAATTGTAATCTAAGTTTCTTGAACTGATGGCCGATAGGGCGCTGAGGGAGTCTGAGATTATGAGAATTGGTTTCTTGAAGGGTGTTATTAGCGAGTATTTGATGGCTTTTTTTAGAGCTAGTAGTTCGGCTGAAAAAATGGTAGCGTGTTTTGGGAGTTTGAACATTTTTATGAAGTTGTGAGAGGTGAATGCAGCGCCGACCCCATTATCGGACTTTGAGCCATCTGTAAAGATTTGTGTGTGGTTAGGATAGTTTTTGGAGATTGTTTCCAGCATTAGTTTATTAAGCGTTGCATTGGAGAGGTCGGTCTTGTTGTATTGTCTCATGGTTAGATTTACAATTGGTTGTGGAGAGAGCCATGGTGGGAAGGTGGAGAAAAAGGGGGTATTCGTATTTTGGTTGGAGTAATTTGTATGATGTAATTAGGTTGCTAATTCTTTTAGGGATTGAATTTGGGGGAAGGTTTATGTTTGTTCGGTGGGAGTTAGTTAGGTTTAAGGAAATTTGGCGTGTGGGCAGAATAGAGAGGATGAGTAGTATTTAAGGAGGGAGAGGTTTCTGGTGTGTTGTAATGCGGGGGGTGGCGACAATGCAGTGTATGCTGGAGATTGGAGATGAGCGAAAGGCACCAGTGGCAAGGCGAAGAGCCTGATTTTGAATCGGGTTGAGTTTCTTTTTGGTGAGAGTACTAGCCGAGTCATATATAAAGTCGCCGTAAGAGAGTTTGGGGAGAATGAGTGATTTGTATATGTGGGAGCAGTAATGATGGAAAGTCGGCTCCCCAGGTCAAGCCCGAGAGAAGGCGCAGAAGGTTTAGGTCAGAGGCTGTACGTGTTTCTAAGAGCATTTATGTGTGCTTTCCAGTAAGTCTGTTGTCAAAGGTGAGACCCAGTATCTTCAGTGTGTCAACTGTTGGAAGGGGGTTATTATCAATATGCAGGGGATTCATTCTGGGGCAGCTCCTACATTTGCAGAAAGTGAATTTGGGAGGACTTAGTGTTGAGAGAACGAGTAACCATGCTCACTGGCCCAAGTATGAAGAGTATAAGGGAGTTTTGTAAGTTGTTAGAGCATTGATTGGATAAAGAGGAGGAAGAGTAAAGGATGATATCGTCAGCAAATATCTTGTATTTGACGTTGGGGGGAAGGCATTCGGCTATGGATGAAATAGCAATGTTGAAAAGCGTAGGGCTAAGGACTGAACCCTGAGGGACCCCTAGGTTCAAACTGAAAGTATCAGAGTAGGTGCCATTTGCTCTGACCTGAAAAGTTCTGGGTTGAATGTATGTGAATAAACTTAAGAAGGGAACCCTTGAATCCATAGGCATTGAGTTGATTCAGGATGATGTTCTGTCAGTTATGTCGAAAGCCGAGTTTAGGTCGATTGATCTTAGTAGTGAATGTTTGTTTTGTTAGGAACGCTCTTCTTATGTCAGTTTCCAGCGTAGATAGGTGATCCATCTGTGACCTGAACCTGCGGAAGCCGTATTGGAACGGGGACAGTAGGCCGGACGATTCCAGTAACCAAGTCAAACGATGGAGAACCATGCGTTCCAATAACTTGCATAGTTGATTTGTAAGGATATGGGTCGGTAGCTATTTGGGATGGATTTAGGTTTGCCAGTTTTATGGATGGGAATTACTATGGAGTGCAGCCAGGAATTGGGAAATACTGCTTTAAGCCAGATGTAGTTGTAAATATTTAAGAGACAATCAAGCATAGCAGGGGAGAGATGGCGTATCATTTCAGCATGTATGTTATCCGGACCAGGTGCAGATTTTTTGGATTTTCGTATAGCATTATGTAATTCGTGTATAGAGAAAGGAGAGTTATAGTGGATGTTGCAATCAGTATTAAAGGAGTTAATATCTGGCTTAGAAAGAGACTTAAATGTGGGGGGGAGAAAATTTCCCAGTCCGCTTTAGAGAAAGACCATTTGTTTGAGTGCCTGAGGTGAAAGGGCATGTAGGTTGATCGGGAAAACGAATGATGATCGGGAAATGGTCGCTGCCATGGGGATCGGGGGAGATATCCCATTCCAGAGAAGAGGAAGAGGAAGGACTGCATATGGAGGGGTCAATGGATGAGAAAGACCCCGATGAGGGGCTTAGGTAGGTGGGGTGTGGGTTGATTTAGGATTGAGAGGTTGTGACGGGAGATGAGGTCAGCCACCATTTTTACCTCTGGAGGAAGAAGAACACGAGCCCCAAATAGGATCGTGGGCTTGAAGTCGCCCAATAATAGGAAAGGTGCGGGTAATTGGAAGATAAGAGTAGCTAGAATTGTTTGGTTTATTTGTTGAGAGGGCGGAAGGTAAATGCTGCATACTGTTAAGGGTATGTGAAATAATACTCTAGCAGCGATCGCCTCCAGAGGAGTGTCTAGAGGTATCGGGGAAAAATCTAGGGAATTGTGAGTGTATAAAGCGACTCCGCCCGATGCTTTAATTTGTTCGGTTCTGTTTTTATGAATGATGTAGTTTTTTGATTGGTACGTGACTGTTTGATTTGAAGTTGGTTTCTTGAATGGGTATTAATGAGGGCTTGTACAAGTTAATGACAAGAGATAGATCCCCCTTTCTTGTGGATAAGCCATTCACGTTCCATTGAATTATAGGGGGGAAGGTGATTTTGCTAGAAATTTACTTTTTTCTTGGAGTTTGATTCAGGTTGGGGGAGAGAGGATCAAATTGAAACAAGTTTTCAGGGGTGTTTTAGTCCAATATGGACTCAGTGGATGAGGTGGGTAGTTGTTTTTATTAGAGCGGTTCTACCTCTTCTTAGGCGGATCTTTAGGGGATTGTGAGCTTTGTCGGGAGAGTGAGAATTTGGAGGTTTGAGATTTTGGGAGAGCAGATTTAGATTCCTGTTTTGAGGAATTTTTGGAATAGGGGGGTGGATTTAGGAGGGGGAGTAGGATTTTGGGAGCTGGGAGGGTAGATTGGTGGGAGTTTGAGGAGGGAGTGGATGAGATGGGAGGGTTGTGGGGTTTGTTTGGGAGAGAGGGAGGGAGATGAGGTAGAGGTTGATTTTTGTGAGGGATTTGGAAGGGGAGTGTCATTTATAAGATCACATTGCGTCGAGGTACTGACCAGTTTGGGTTTTGTACCCTTGGTGACATCACTGAATGAGAAGGAAAGAGCAGGATTCTGTGTAAAGTATTTGCGTTTGGCATCAAAGTAGTTTATTTTTTTAATGGTCATGATTTTTTGAATGTCATACTCGATTTTGTATTTGGTGCAACCTTTGTACCTTGGAGAGTGTGCTTCGTTGCAATTTACACATTTGGGAGGTAGTGTGCATTGTGTGCCAGTGTGCTGGCTGTGCCCGCAGGAGGGGCAGACGGGGTTTTTGGAGCATTTGGTTGCAGTATGTCCGAATGTTTGCCATACAAAGCATCTCATAGGGGGAGGAATGTGTGGTCTCACTCTGATGGAGTACCATCTCGCGTGAATTCTTTTTCGGAAGTTGGTGCAATTCGAATGTGAGGATAAACGTAAAGGATGGTTTAGAGTTGTCTTTCCTCTGAAGGATCCTGTATAGTTCCGAGACACCCTGCTCTTTTAGGTTTTCGACGATTTCCTCGTCGGAACAGTACTGAAGGTCGCGGCAAGTGATGACGCTTTTGACTGAATTTAGAGATTTATGTGCTATTGTAGAAACATTAAAGTCATGCAATTTGTTAAGTTTTCCAGCAATTTCAGATTGTCTTTCGTTACTGACCTTAATAATTAGTGAACCATCAGCTGCTTTTTTGATATCGGCTAGTGATCCGAATGTTGCTTGGAGCGCTTTGTGGAGCAAAAACGGAGAAGTTGCCTTGAAGGAGCCGTTTATCATTGTGATTTTGAAGAAGCGGTCATAAAATTGATTGACTGGGGAATTTTGGTTTGACTCTAATCTCGGTCATTTAGAACCGGTATTTGGACCCCCACTGATTGGGGGGAAGTTAAAATTATTTAATTGTAGTGCCATATTGGTCCCACGAGTAGCCTGAGAAGTATAACGTCCGCCCCAGCAGAGCTCGGATACTGGGGTAAGGCTGATTACAACGGAGGGCGCCCGGTATCCGAGGGAACCGTTATCGACCCATTATGGCGCAGGGCCATTCATCTCCTCACCACGGTTTCTAACAGCTTGAGATTGCGCGTTTTACATATCTACACAAGACAAACAAAAGGGACTGCACCGGACGACACAAACATGACTCGGGAACCTCGGGGTCGTCACTCCCCGCACTAGTGAAGGAATCCCACACTAGCCCCTGAGGGGCCCACGGTTGTGATTTTTTCCTCTCTTCTTTTTCTTCTTCTTTCTAGGACAAGATCTTGTTCTTTAACATAGCTTTACGTCTCGGTGGATGTTAAGTCCCAGCTATCTTCCGCCTTTCCGGGGGTCTTCCTGGTGGTCGTTTCCAGTCAGGATTTCCCATTAAGACTTGTTTGGCTAGTCTGTCACAGTTTATGCGTTGGACGTAGTCTCGCCAGAGTCTTCTCGTATTGTCGTATTCCTGATTCTATCTCTTAGCGTCCTGCCCGTCATTGCTCTTAACATTTTCATTTCGGTTGTTCTCATTATCTGCTTGGTCTTTTGTGTTTCGCTTCTTATTTCTGCAAGATAAGTTAAAATAGGTCTTACACATGTTTTGTAGATTCGCGTCTTGCTCTCCATTCTTCACGTATTTATTCAGCCATATTACGTCTTTTAGTTGTTGTTCTTCTGTCACGTCTCGGTTACTGGTTATGTTACCTATTTTTTCATCCACCATCAGTTTACATCTAATTGGCTCTTTGGCGAACACCATTGCTTTAGTTTTCATATTGTACTTCTTAGCGGATGTATTCGATCTAAAAAGCATTCTTTGCAGATTATCCTGGTTGTCTGTTGTTAGAGCCACATCATCAGTGAAGCATATTTGGCTCGTTCTATTTCCTATTTTGTATCCGATGTTCTTTATGTCTGTAATTATTTCGTCCATTGTAATATTAAATAATGCTGGACTGAGAGTGTCCTCTTGTCGTATACCTTCTGTCACTGGAATTATTCTGTTATTTGATTGTTTACTTTCAGTATTATGGTGTTTTTTAGGTTTAGTTCTTTTAATGTTTTAGTTATTGCTTCGTCCATTCCTCGTCTTCTTAAGATTCTTAGTATGTACGTGACCTAGTTTGACCCTGTCGAAAGCTTGATTAAAATCGATAGCATATAAATAGCGGTTTGTCGAATTCAATGCTTTTTTCTAATAATTGTCTGATGATAAATATGCTGTCTGTGGTGGAGCGGTTATTGCGAAACCTTTGTTGTTCTCATGTGGGTGTCTACTACTCGTTGAGACAGTATTTTTGTTAGTAGCTTGGCAGTACTACATAACATTGTTCGTCTTTTGTGTATGGGAATCGTTATACTTTTCCTCCATTCATTTGGTACTGTTCATGTCTGGAGGATCTTTTGGAACAGGATTATTATCTTTGATTAGGTTTTGGATTAGGATTTGGTTGTGATTTCTGTTTGACCAAAATATTGACTCTTATATTGAAAATAAATTTGCTCCGTACCAAAGTTTCATCAAAATTAATTACTCACGAATAATTTCTTCTTCGAGATCATTCATTCTAAGCAACTCACAAAGGTGCTGCAGGTTTTGCAGTGTTGGTATAGGAGGGAACATAGAATTGACTTCAAAAGAATTTAAAACTTTGGAAACTGGATATTTCGTTTTTTTTAATGAATTCTAAAGAGGTTTACTGAAAAAGTATTTTCTCTTAAAGGTAAATTTTCAAATTCTTTTACCAGCCACTTAGAAATTAAATATGTGGGTGATTCTACCGTCGATACAATAGATCCTATTGCTTTTCCAGGTTTATGAATTTTGGGCAAAAAATATCACTTTGATATGGTCGGATTACTTACATTTAATTTAATTTGGCGAGTCAGAGATAAAGTTCTTACATTTTTTCAAAGAGTTTTTGCCTTCTGCTGTCATTTTAAGTCTATATTTTACAGTATCCACCTCTAGAGAAAATTTATTTGAAATAGTAATTGACATCTCTATCAGCACACTATCGTAACCGTAACCAAATATTAAAAAAATATAATATATTGTAGAAGTTGTAATTCACAAAAGAAAAACGAAATAATTAAAGAATTGAGAACGAAAGATGTTTTCTATATAAAAGCGCATAAAGGCAATAAGCTTGTTATACTGGACAAAAAAAAGAATACTTTGAGCATGTAGATAACCTAATTGAAACAGGTCGTCATGAAAAATTAATAAAAAAATTAATTGCCTAAAATGACCTAGAGAGTCATAAACTCTTTGAAGAAATGTAAGAACATTATCTTCGACTAGCTAAAATTTAAATTAAATGTGAGTAATCCAAATATACCAAAGTTGTATTCCTTGCCCAAAATTGATAAACCTGGAAATTTTCAAAAATTTAATTTGAGTATTTTCCAGACGGGCAATATATGACACTTGCCTAGGATTCCAAACAACACTAACAAAAGTTAATTTACTTAAAACAAATCAATAAAAGAGAGATAATTGACTTTATTTTCCTGAAGCCCGACATTTGAGAGTAATATACTCCAACATTTTACAAATATAGTTGAAAACAAAATCAATGTGCAAGTCGAAGACCGGTTAGAATCAAATATTACTTACAAATCTTTTGCTTAAATGATTTTTTTTATCGATCACCTACCCGCCTGAATAGTGATATTACCTTCTTTCATATCCTAATGATATCAGCGAGAATGTCGTAATACCCATCAAGGTTGTTCAAGTACCGAAACAAAAATTTCTGTATTTCACAGCATCTTTTAGACAACGCGGTAATGCTGCCTCGGACGTTATTGATTTTCTGCGAACAACTACTACCTATGTATAGTATTTTTCACGATCTAAGAAAGCTACCTATACCCATTCGAAATTCAACAAGATTCGAAAGTGATTAATTTATGGCTGTTTAATGACAAGGCATCATGCAGAGTGGCACTATACCTGATTGTATAGTTGTTGGGATTAAAATTTTATTGTGATAAGACAGTTGAATTTTAATGTTTTATGTACAGAATAATAGACAATATAGTAATTACACAAATATATTAAAACAGTGTGCAGTGTCCTCGAGTACATTTGTTACAATTTTAGTTATTAATTAATATCTAGTTCAATTTCGCTATCCCTACTATCTTGCAAATCAATAATAATTTTTTTTACAGGTTCTAAACTATTTTATTTATGTACATACATCTATATGAGTGTTTCTCCAATTTTCAACGGTTACATTTTGGACTTCTATCTTTATCAACTCAATCACACTATTGTTTAAAGTGGGTGTATTTTTGTGAGCACGTATATTAGACTTTATTTTATGCCATATCAACTCGTTCGCATTAAAGATACAATAATATGGTGGAAGCCGAATTATTTCGTGTTTTGCTTCCTTTGCAATTTTATCACAAACATATTCCTTTGAAAAATTGTACTTTTTAAAATTTCTAACAATTGTTTAACTGTATAACTTCATGGAAATATATGTCACGTTCACACAAAAAAGTTTGCATTTCCCTTTTTCTACTGGTGAAATTTGGTACCTTATTCATTTGGCGACTATAATAGGATGCATTATCCATCACAATAGAGCTATTTGGTGGTATATTCGGCATTAATTTTTGTTGAAGCCAATCTTCAAAAACTTCAGCAGTTTTATCACAATGATAATCCAAGCTGAAATTTGAAATATTCTTGGCTGCTAAAAATAGACATTTTGGTATCCAGCCTTCTTCTGACCCCGCATGTAAAATAGTTATTCTTTTACCTTTATTTGATGGAGCTTTGGTGTGGTTTTTTTTTTTTTGATTTATCAATCCATCCTTTACTAGGTGTGTCGTGGGTGTCATACCAAGTCTCATTTAGGTAGATTATCGTTCGATTTTCCGATCTAGCTCTATTTATTTTTTCAAGATATTCTATTCTGAGTTGTTGTAAGCGCCGCGATTCCATTTTAACTTGTCTTTTGTTTTTTTTTTTGAATAAAAACTCCAAACGACGTAGAATACGCCATAAAGTTGTAGTGGAACATTTTATGTCACAGGTATTCTCGGACAGCCTCCGTGAAAGTGACAATAACATAGGAACTTTTTGTTCTGCATACATTTAATAAATTTTGCGGCGGATCAAGTTTTCTTTACAGAAATTAATACATTTTGACACACCTTTGTCTTTTCGCGTTTTTTTTAGGCACTATCGAATTATTTACAATTTTCCAAAATGTACTTTCAGGGATGCTTGTTAAAGCTGATGTCTCCATCAATGAAAAGTACTTTTCGTGGCCTCGCTCCATTAACTTTAAATAAACCCTTTTAACTATCACTGTTGCTTCAACGGGCAAACATTTGCGGCTTCTGATGGAAAGGGCTTCGGACATTTTAAGACACTATTGAACTTTATAATACACACTATTTCAGTATAATACTGCAGATAAAATGAAAAATATTCTTTATATTTATAAACAGGAAGTAGCCAATAAGATGTTAGTTTGAAAGGGAGGTATATATATATATACATATATATATATATATATATATATATATATACATATATATATATATATATATATATATATATATATATATATATATAATATATATATATATATCAATTACGATCCCGTTACGGCCAGGTACGTGCGAAGATCCTAACGGTAGTTTAATGTTTTTATTGCATCAATTTGCCAAATCACTTTCTTAAATCTTGAAAAATACTATACGTGGCCATGTCAAATATGCTTAAATAATTTAATAGATCATTATACCTACCAGCGGGATTGAACCCTCGACCTTCTGCAGAGTAAGCAAGGTACTACACCACTGAGCCACGAGCCGCCACAATATAATATTTTTAAAGGTATATTTCTAATTTCATACGTTTATTTTATTTAGTTGGTGAATGTCATAGGGGTACACTGATTCTTATTCAAAGGTAAGTGTTCTCGAAAATTCACGTAGGTGATCAGTTTGCCCTGCAGTTTATTGCAATTCCCTTGGCTGGTAATGGAGGTAAAGACTTTTAAGTTATCTGTATAAAGAAGAAATTTACAATGATGGAAAAAAGACCTTGTTTTGAAAATGGAGTCACTAAGTGTGATCCTTGAGGTGCACCGCACGTAGGTATAAATGACTTGAAGCAAAATCCTCTTATTGAAACATATGACGACCAGTTCTTAATGTAATACTGAGTCATTTTAATAGACCATTTCTCACACCCACCTTAGTTAGGCAAGTTAGTAAAATGTTGTGATCAATTTTATCGAATATCTTGCTGAAGTCAGCGTCCATTTAGATCATTTTGTCCATAAGGCAGTGTACAATTTCCGTAAATATAAGTAAGTTAATTTTTTAGGAGCGACTTTGAAAGAAGCCATGAGACTCCCAGATTATTATAATTTTAACCAGGCTTAAAGAATGTACTAATTTGTTCAGTAGATTAGATATTATCAAAATTTCTCTGACGGGTCGATAATTTTGTATATAATTTTTTTGTCGGCCTTGAAAAATATGCATAATAACTGCAGCCGATCAGATAATTTGTTCACTCTTAGAGACATATTAAAAATTATTGTTAATTATCCACGGAGGGCAGTGGTGCACTTTTTTATAAAACTTGAAGACAAGTTGTCAGGCCCACTACCCTTATCAGATCGAAGAGCCAGCAAAGCTTTCAGAACCTCACTTCCTGCAATTTTCTGCAAAATAACACTATTTAAAACCCTGGACGTGGTATCAGGATCAAATTGATATTTCTCCGGCACAAACATTCTCTCAAAATATCTGATGCACCTCACTAGCCAGCTTACTAACATATATTATGTTGGGAATGTGGAATTTTTGGCACAATAATACTACTTGTTATGTATCACCACTACACCAAACACTTTATTTTTGCACTCGACGCGAGTTTTGCTAACCATGTTAGTTGCATCAAGAGCGATGATTGAATCTCAATCATCGCTCCTGATGAAGCTAACAAGGTTAACGAAACGCGCGTCAAGTGCAAAAATAAATAATTTGTAGTGATATGTACTGAGTATTTACTAACATAGAGTACGGTTTTTTAATAGTATTATAGGAATAGAAGGTTTTATTTTAGGTTTAGAATGGTACATTTTGTTGTTTGATGCTTTCTATTTTATCCATCATTGTAATGACTAAATAAAAATTATTTTGCATTATTGACACACATTTCAAATATAATTTTTTAGAATGAAATTTAGCTTATATGATTCTTAACACAAATGGCTCTCAGAGTGCAGAATTTTATTTAGATTAATGAATAAAGTCTATTAAAATCCAGATTTGTACAAGAAAATGTCTGTCTCTAGAACAAGAAATAACAGAACGACACTTCAAAAGAATTAATGTAACACTACAAGGTATTGGACTACTGGAACGGGTTTTAAGTAATCCCGCGATTAAATCTTGAGCACAATGCATTTGATTCACGAAGTAAAGGGCCCACTGGGCTTGGAATAACGAATTACAATGGTGAAACAATAATCTAGGAGTCAGTAATAATAATATTAAACTTTATTGATCCAGGAGACCATACACAGGACAAGTCAGGCACTATTTTAAATGAATGAGAAGAAGTATTATAAATGAATTTACATAAATGTAATAAAGCAAACAAAAGTTAGCAACTTAACATTAATAGCCTCTATCTGTTAAAAAATCGTTTATACTATAGGAACATTTTTCCAAAAAAAAAATCAATTAATGTTCTTTTATACAATTTTATATTATCAATATTTCGAAAACTAGGGGGTAATTTATTGAATAGGTGAATGCCCATATAACGGGAATTGTTTTCCGTTGTGGACAAACTGTGGACTGGAATAGCATAGTTATCATCATACCTTGTATTATAATCGTGATACTAATTGTTAGTAACGAAATTCTATGATTTTTGCTTCACAAATAACAAAATTTCAAAAATGGAAATACAAGGTATTGTGAGGATCCTTAAATCCCTAAAAATCCGTCCACAGGATGCACTTCTCTGAGCGTTAACTATTGCTCTCATAGCTCTCTTTTGTAACCGAAAAACCCTGAGTATATAAGAAGAACAGCCCCAAAAATTTAGGCCATACTTAATTCTTGAATAGAAATGTGCATAGTAATAAGACAACAAAACATTTCTATTAGTCAAATCTTTCAATTTATATAATGCAAAACCCGACGATGATAAAGTCCTGAAAAGAACCTCAACATGGCTTTCTCAACTTAAGATATTTTCCAAATGGATGCCTTATATGAGTTTTTCCAATTGAATTTATAGATTTCATTACTCTCATGTTTTTATTGTTTTCAGTTACATTCTTAATAAGTCCTTACGTTTCTTGAAAAAGGTATTCATGCAATAAAGTTTCTCATTTTGTAAATAGTTTATCAGGGTTTCTCCTTTTTAATTGGCTGTACCCAATCCAAAATATCCCCTATTCCTAATATTGTCGATGTTCTTGTCCCCCACTTTGGCATTAAAATCACCTATAATCACACACTAGTGTGATTTTTTCCGCTTTCCTTGCCACTTACGGAAATTTTATACCGAGGATACTTAATATAAGGAGGGGAACAGGTCCTGATGAATTGATTATGAGTTTCTAAAATCTTGTTTCTGTTTATTGTTTATTTTTATCCATTATATACACACGCAGAAGTTGTGCCTGCACATACCAATCGTCGAACCCAGTCTATTTAGTAAAGTTTTAGCAACACACATTTTAGAAAAAAATATATTTTAAAGGTAAGGACGCTATAGATGTTTAGCAGAATAGTTTTCAGTGAGGTCTAACTTAGTTGCCTGTGTATAAAATACACATGATTCAGTAGAAAACAACTTGGAGATGTGCACCGTAAATACTCATGTTTCCAAAATTTTTGATAAATTTCATCACCCAATAAAGCTCAGAAATGTCGATATTGTTAGTTTTTTGACTCTTGGGAAGTTATTTAAGCTACATAACATTGTTTTTAATGGGGTATTGAGGAAGGTAACGATGACTTCTGGGATTCCTCAGGAGATTCATCGGCATCCGCTGCTATTCAACATCTTCCCAATGATGGCAACTATTTTACTTAAAGTGATTATTTGCTGTATGGTGACCACTTTAAAATTTTCAAATTTATAACAAAATGCCTCAAATTTTGATGAATTAGGGAGAAATTTGACAAATTTGTCTAATTACTGCACTATGAATATTCTTAAATTTTTAGGGATTTAAGGATCCGTCCACAGGAAGCACTTCTTTGAGCGTTAACTATTGCTCTCATAGCTCTCTTTTGTAGCCGAAAAACCCTGAGTATATAAGAAGAACAACCGCAAAAAATTATGCCATAATTAATTCTTGAATAGAAATGTGCATAGTAATAAGACAACAAAACATTTCTATTGGTCAAATCTTTCAATTTATATAATGCAAAATACGACGATGATAAAGTCCTGAAAAGAGCCTCAACATGGCTTTCCCAACTTAAGCTATTTTCCAAATGTATTCCTAAAAATTTTACTTCATCGACTGGTTCGATACTTTTTCCTTGAATTTTTAATAGACAACTTTCAGATATTGATATAGATCGGGGAGTAAAATAAATGAATACAGTCTTTTGTGTATTTATACACAATTTATTTGCATTAAACCATTTTAGAAATTTATTTAAAATATCTTGTGCACACACTAGCACTTCTTCTTTACTTTTGTGAGAGCAAACGTAACTATTATCATCGGCAAACATGATGAGATTATGTTGCTCTCTATATTAGGAAGATCGTTCACAAAAAGCAAAAACAACAGAGGTCCTAAGACAGATCCCTGGGGTACACCTATATTTATCCGTAATATGTTCGACTTTGCTGTATTTATATGTACGAGGTGAGTTCTCCCAGTTAGGTAACTCCTAAGTAGTTCATTAATTTTTCCCCTCAAACCATACACATTCAACTTATCCAGCAGAAGATCGTGATTTACAAGGTCAAACGCTTTACTTAAGTTCATAAATAGGCCTAATGTTTTCATTGTCAGATCTAGATTTGTGCAAACTTTAATAATAAATTTCGTAAATTGCCGATATTGTGGATTTGCCCTTGAGAAATCCCCATGCAAGATGCCGTACTCTATTACAAATGCTAATATTTTATTAACCATTACTGTTTCCACAATTTTTAATAATATAGCAGCGCGATAGGCCGGTAATTTTCAATACAATCTTTTTTACCCTTTTTATACACCGGGATAAATTTTGCAATTTTCAACGCCCCAGGAAACACACCCTCGGATAGTATCATATTTATTAAAAATGTTAATGGACTTGCTATAAGATGAACAGAAGTTTTTAGCATTTTAGTATGAACTTTATCAACTCCAATGGAATTAGAATTTTTTAGGTTATTTATAACATCCACCACATCTTGCTTATTTATTGGTGTCAGGAACATGATATGAAGCTCCCGACAATAGGGCAGTGAACAGCTGGATTTAGCATTGGGTAATGTCTCGTTCAATTTTTTAGCAATATTTATAAATTATGCATTAAAAACAATTTGCTATTTCAGAAGGATTTTCATCAACTACATCATTACTTACAATTTTGGTAATTCTATTGGTTTTTTCTTTTTTGTTTCGTATATTGTCATTGATAATTTTCCACGTTACCTTAGATTTATTATCTGATTCAAAATATGTTTTAATGTTATATAGTCTTTTTGCTTCAGAAATAACTTTTTAATCTATTTTATTGTAGCTTTTATAATAGCTTAAGATAACTGCGTTATGATTACTGTCTATTAATACTTTGTACCAACTTTTCAGATTTTGTGATGATGTACTAATTTCTCTTGTAGCACGTCAGCTACTAACTGTCATTGACTTATTATAGATATTCCCTGAAAGTAATTGGAACGGAAGAACGAAACGAAACAAATAGATCAGAACGAAGGTAGTAACAGTTGTGTTGCCATTTTCAGGGTTAATAACTTCAGATAAAAGAAATAACCCTAAGTGAAAACAGTTACAGCCAATAACAACGGTAAATGACGTTGCTTGTGAACAACGGTAAACCATCTGACTACGATCGGCGATCACAATTCCTGATGACGATAAACGGAAACGTAATTAACGGCAGTAGACGGTGACCTCAAATCATGACCGCTAACGGTTAATTTATAAGGCTCTGACTTCGACAGGCACTGAGGCACGGCCAGCAGTTGTAATTTATTTATTTTTATTTAATGGAAAGCCTATTGAAACAAAGCACAGCACATACAACAAATAATTACAAAATCGGATAAGGTAATTTTAGAAATAGAATAGAATTAGATTATAAGTAAAAATAACAGCACTCAAAGGATTGAGGGAGTTAAACTATTTTGTTTTATGTGTCTCTTGAAGACAGTAAATGCCAAGCGAAATAAGCTAAAATTGAGATCAGTCTGATTTATAGTATTGTATATTTTGACAGTAATGATTAAGAGGTAAAGTAAAAAGTAAAGACGAAAAAGTCTGTTTATTACGAAGAATATAATGGTGTACATCAGCCTGAAGATAAAATAATATAAAATTTTACAAGATTTAAGAATATTTAATAGTGCAGTAATTAGACAAATTCGTAAAATTTCTCCCTAATTCATCAAAATTTGAGGCATTTTGTTATATATTTGAAAACTTTAAAGTGGTCACCATACAGCAAATAATCAAATTAAGTGAAATAGTTGCCATCTTTGGGAAGATTTTGAATAGCAGCGGATGCCGATGAAACTCCCGAGGAATCCCAGAAGTCATCGTTGCATTCCTCAATATCCCATTGACAACAATGTTATGTAGCTTAAATAACTTCCCAAGAGTCAAAAAACTAAACAATGTCGACATTTCTGAGCTTTATTGGGTGATGAAATTTATCAAAAATTTGGAAACGTGAATATTTACGGTGCACATCTCCAAGTTGTTTTCTACTGAATCATGTGTATTTTATACACAGGCAACTAAAATTTTTTTTCTAAAATGCGTGTTGCAAAAACTTTACTAAATAGACTGGTTCGGCGATTGGTATGTGCAGGCACAACTTCTACGTGTGTATATTGTAACATTCATTTTTTCCTAGATTTTAAGACCATATAATGTTACTGATTTTTCTCTTAATAATGTACTTCTTTTCATTTTTGTATCGAGCGGTATATTAATCAGAAATGCTTAGCCGCTCGGTATATAGTGTGCTGTGCGGGTTTGCGACTGAATCTATCGATACGCCGGGATTGGTCAAGTGTTTGTATCCGGAGTTTTGGTTCCGGCGTCGCCATATTACAGACAGAGTGCCCACGGCTTATTTAAGGGTCCGGAGGACAGGAATCTTGGCTAATTTCCACCAAGCCGCCGAGTGTGAGTACCATCAAGCCGCAGCCAGGCTGAGAACACCGAGCCGCCGCCAGGCAGTAACATCAAGCCGCAGCAGGCTAATTTCCACCGAGCCGCAGTAGAGGCATACGACAATACCTACGAGAGCCAAGTGAAGCACGAGTTTTTTTTTCATAAAGCCGTAGTGGGCGTTGTGTGTTTTCTAAATGGAGTAGCTAAAGTAGGCTCTCCTCAAAAGTGTGAAATCGGTTTTGTGTAGCATTGAAGGCCTAGAAGCCCATAGGAAGACCGTAAGTTACCAGAACTACATCAATAAATATATTCCCCGCAAATAAGTGTTTCAACAGCAATTTGAACAGAAAGATCGCGAAGTGAAAATCACGACTCTTCGATTTCGGGTGTAGTCAAAAATTAGAAGTAAAATCTCTGATTTAGGGACTCTAATTTATAAAAAACTACATTTAGGCTAGAACTTTTATAATTTTTTTAAACAGCAAAGGTTGGAACTTTTATTTTAAATCATGAATAAATTTTCTTTTTTTTTGTTGATTAAAGCTAGTGTCTCACTGAATACCTATTTTCCTTTCAGGATAAGAAAAGTTGTACTAGTATAATTCTTTTTAGTAATATCCATAAAACACTTCAGTATTTTTTTCATTTTTTTAACTGAAGTTAAAAAAAAGCGACAATATTTCAAAAGTTACAAAATAGCGCTGTCAACGCGGGGCTTTTGGAATTTTATTTTTTAAAGGGTTCAGTGTACTAGCTGTAGAACAAAGTAAAAAGCTCTAACTTTTCAGATATTTTTATTTCATAATATTTAATTAAACGAAGCTACACTATAGCAATAAGACAAAAGCAGGAAATTTGTAGAATTATTTATTTCAATTTATCTGATGGTGGTTTAGATATTTGAATTTTGTTAATCGACTCTAAGATAAGAGATTCCTACTTTTTTCTTAAAAGCTACTTTTATAGTTCAGATTAGCAGATGTGCTGGTTTACTTTAATTTTTGCAGTGTTAGATTTATTTTGCGGTAAACCGAAGAAAAAACTGTACTTTTTTTCTCACCGATGTTTTGCATGAATATTAAAAATACTTTGCTGATACGAAACGATATTTGGAGTTTTTTTTGTTGAAAATTCTTAACATATTTGGTAAAAGAATTTTAATACAAGGCAATACTTAGAAATTTTTTTGAAATTGTTGAAGATTTTTTAAATGTTTGGTAAAGAAGTTTACATATTTTAAGTGCCTTTACATATTTCTTATTTTTTTTGACTATTGGGAGCACAGGAGAAATATTTTCACGACCTTTTAAACAATTTTTTTTAAACTTTATACATTTATCATGGAAGCTTTCAATTTTAAAGTCAATCACCTACTGGAATATGAGTTAGACTATGAAATGAAAATCCGTCGTATTTTCTCAGAACGTCCGGTCGCGGATATAAGGTAAGATTCCAACGAGGATCTTAAGTAAAGAAATAATCCAATAGATCAGATTGGACTAAATAGTTACAAAAGTTTCTGATTTTTTTTAAGTCTAATAAAAATCCTCCTTCTCAAGTTAAAACTCCTGCTTCTCCAAATGGTCACATATCTCCTTTATTCGTGCATAAATATTTAGATAATAGACCGCACATAAAGATAAATCCATTAAGTGTCCATTTCTCGGCTTTATTTGACTCTCGTGCAAATACCTCAGTAGGTCAGAATGGTATTAAAATTTTAAGGCGTTTAAGTATAAAAATATGCCATGTCGAAAATAGAAGTGTTACCACTGCAGATGGCAGCCGTCTAAAAGTTTTAGGTACGGTTGAGTTGCCGCTAGTCTACAATAGTCATTGTTTAGTAATCTCTGCTCTAGTAGTACCTTCTCTATCACATACTTTGGTTTTAGGATGTGATTTTGCACAAAAATTCGGAATTTTAGTAAATTTTAATTTCACCGACGTGCGTAGTAGGATACATAAGGCTTATGAACGGAACAGTAAGTCTTACAACCTTAGAAAAAGGGATTTTGCCTTTAATATAGGTGATCACGTTTGGCGAAAAAATAAAATTCTTTCCAGAGCAGCCGATAAATTCACATCTAAGTTGGTACCTAAGTATGTGCATTGCGTGATAAGCGAAAAGATTTCAGATTTAGTTTATGGTTTGGTTAATTTAGATGGGACTAAAATAGGACGATGGCATATTAAGGACTTAAAACCATTCAATGAACCTAACCCTAATGAAAGTTTGTCAGAAGAAGAATAATTTATATTTACATTATCTTAATTGCTTTACTTTATTTTTTTTTGTTGCTCTGTAGAGGTGACGACCTCGTTTTTTTTGACTGTTATAAAAGTTGAGCAGAGAATAGCTTACTTTTATTGTTTAATGCTAAGGTTTTGGGTATTGGCCATATCCCAAACTTAGGTTGATTGTGGTTGATGTTTAGCATCGACTCAGTTTTAGCGAGCTTGCGAAGGAGTCACACTCAGGATATATCATAAGACTGGTATGTCGGTGGTCGCGGGATTTGATTTGCTTATGACCCCAAATAATATCCAGTTCTTGACACTTGGAAGCGAAATTTTGATTAGAGGCAATCCAAGGGGATCTTGAGTTAGGACAAGCGCAAGATGTAGCTCGTGTAGTGTGATGTAGAGTCAAAATTTTTATGAGCAATTTCAAAGTTTGTTACCCGAGTGGGTGTATTTCTATTACCTTAGTGGTATATGTTGGGTGCAATTAAGAGTAAATTGATTTTGGTTTATCCAGTAAGTCTAAGACTTGGATTATTTTGATTTAGATCTTCTTCTGAATTGACAAACTGAGGGTATCTTCTATTCTTCTCAGGGCCGTTTAAACGTTACCTTTGAGTCACAAACTTTTTAAAATTTTTTTTGCATAGACTCATAGGCGTCTGATGAGTTTTTTTCGGTCTACTATCAGATTGATAGGAAATTGAAGTCCTGCAGGAGAACTAAAGGCTGATCATTTACAAGAGATGAGAGCAGAGTAAGACAGTCGTTTCACAAAGAAATGATCAAAATCTGATGCCGAGATGAGAACCTTGTCAAGAGAGGCTAAGCGCAGTGAAGGAAGATTCCTAACCGAATTTTTAGATTTTCACCAGATAATCTAGAAGTTTGGGCTGACAGAAAACGGTTATGCCTGATACCTGTAGCAGTTTCTTCTAGAGGCTATTGTCTAGGAAGACGATTAACACCATGATCGAATATTTTAGCTGTCAACGATGTTTTCTTCTTGTTTCTGATTAAGCTGGAAAAGCTCTTGTCGTCTTCAAAAGTTTTGTTGCATGGCCACCGAAAAATAGAGAAATTTTTGCTTCATGTAGTTTTTTAAGCTCATTTTCGTTTTTTTGGAAATTTCCGTTAGAAGCTTGGTTAGGCTAACCTTGTAAACCTTTTAGGTTGTATCCCATGAGTTATTTGTTTTTACAGGCTGTGATGCACCGGGTGCTAACAGATGCCGTTACGACGTTTGGCAGGGAGTTAGTCTTCCTAAGGAACAGACTGATTGGAAGGGTAGTCTATGGAGGGTGAACGTTTGACCTTTGGGACCTTTAGAGGTTTTGTTACTCAATGGTTATTTCTATTTGAGCCAAAGGAGAGCCTAGCTACTGTAGTCGACCTCAGCTCCAATTAGCCTATTAGTGGTGACAGGCTGTTGGCAGTAGTGTGTTTCGGAACACCCTATTGATTAAATTTTTTTTGACTTATGGTGGTGTGGTAGACACCGTTTTAGTTAAGTGGATGCTATAATCCACTCCCTTTTGTTGGTGGACACCAGGGTCACCATTTCCGTATTTTCTTGTCTCCACCCTTCAGTATATCGTAGTGAGGTGTTTGTCTCCTGTTATGTGGGATGGATTGAATGTTTTTCGTTGTTGTTCTAGGGCGAGACCAGTACACGAGGGCTCTTCATGCAACTTGGAGAAGCGCAATGCTGGTTAAATTTTATATCTCTGTGTAGCCACCCTGAAGAATGACGGAGGGCGTTTTTTCTGGCTCATGTTTCTAGGCAGATTTGTCACTTTGGTGCGATGTGCTGAAGATTTGATTAGCTTTTGCTAAGAGCTTTCACCAAGCTCAGTATGGAGTTACCATAACCAAGAGTTTGGGATTTGAACTCCTGTATATATTTCTGTATATATTTCTGTATATATTTCTGTATATATTTCAGTGTATGTTGGTTGCCTGAGGCATGTGCTCAAAATGTGTGATTTTGAGTCGTTTTGTTTATGGACTCCTATATATAGGATTATGACTTTAGGGAGGTCCTATTTAGAGACTAGCTGTCTCACATAGTTATGCTAGGAATGTTTCCTTGAATGTTAGTTGCGCGTGGACTAATCATTCTGTTCTTTGTGAACATCGCTTTTGAAGCAGGATCATTCAGTTAGGTGAATTTTAGCTTTTATAGCTATTCACTGTGTTTAGCGTGAATTTTAGCTTTTGTAGCTATTCACTGTGCCTATAGTGATATTGTTAGCTTTTATAGCTGCTCACTATGTTAATGGCGAGATTGTTCTTTTAGAACGCAGACTTTGTGTAGTCGAGGACTATTTACAGAGTGTTTTCCTGGCGAGGAGCCGAGGCTTTTTTCTGGCGATGTACCAGAATGTTTTCTTGGCGAGGAGCCGAGGTGTTTTCTGGCGATATACCAGAGTGTTTAGTTGGCGATGAGCTGACGTGTTTTCTGGCGATCAACCAGAGCGTTTTCCCTGGCGACTTTAGCATGTCTGGATGTCTTAGGACGTCGACATTGCGCGATAGAGTGCGATTATCTGGCGATCAACCAGAGCGTTTTCCCTGGCGATTTTAGCATGTCTAGATGTCTTAGGACGTCGACATTGCGCGATAGAGTGCGATTATTTTCTGATGCGACTAGTAGTGATACTAGATTTAGAATGTTCTCTTAGCGGTGAGCTAGAGCATTGATGGCGATTTTTTCCGAGCGTTTGTCTGGATTTTCATCCAGGTGTTTTTCTTAGCCTTGTGCTAAATGGTCTTACAAGACTTTTAGTGTTAGTGTTTGCACTAGAATCACTTATTTTTTTGTTTTTCTTTATTTAAGAATTTTTATAAATTTCTTTTGCCGAAATAGAAAATTTTCAGACAATCCTTAAAATATTTTAAGGGGAGTGTTCATACTTTGTTTCAGTTCATTTTTTTTGATTTAGACAAGAGTCTAGACAAAGTTATATTTTTTTTTTGTTTTGGTAACAATAACAGAGCTGATTCTTTTATATAAGAAGGCCGCGATTGTTACTTTGAACAGGTATTTCTTATGTTCATGCAAGGATTTTTATTTACTTTTTGATGTACTTAACCTTAGTGCTTAATTAAGTTAAGTCTAGTTATAAGATTCTTGTGTACATGCAAAGATTTTCATTTGGTTTTCATTGTACTTAATATTAGTGCTTAATTGAATTAAGTCTAGTAGTAAGGTCCAAAGTTTGTAATTTTGTTTTAAGTTCTGACCTTAGTATTAAGTGATAGTGTACCACTTTGTACCTTTTCATAAGTAGCCTTAGTTTAATAGACTAGTGTAGTCTATTTCTTTTTGGAAGGGGGTAATGTAACATTCATTTTTTCCTAGATTTTAAGACCAAATAATGTTACTGATTTTTCTCTTAATAATGTACTTCTTTTCATTTTTGTATCGAGCGGTATATTAATCAGAAATGCTTAGCCGCTCGGTATATAGTGTGCTGTGCGGGTTTGCGACTGAATCTATCGATACGCCGGGATTGGTCAAATGTTTGTATCCGGAGTTTTGGTTCCGGCGTCGCCATATTACAGACAGAGTGCCCACGGCTTATTTAAGGGTCCGGAGGACAGGAATCTTGGCTAATTTCCACCAAGCCGCCGAGTGGTGAGTACCATCAAGCCGCAGCCAGGCTGAGAACACCGAGCCGCCGCCAGGCAGTAACATCAAGCCGCAGCAGGCTAATTTCCACCGAGCCGCAGTAGAGGCATACGACAATACCTACGAGAGCCAAGTGAAGCACGAGTTTTTTTTTATCATAAAGCCGTAGTGGGCGTTGTGTGTTTTCTAAATGGAGTAGCTAAAGTAGGCTCTCCTCAAAAGTATGAAATCGGTTTTGTGTAGCATTGAAGGCCTAGAAGCCCATAGGAAGACCGTAAGTTACCAGAACTACATCAATAAATATATTCCCCGCAAATAAGTGTTTTTTCAACAGCAATTTGAACAGAAAGATCGCGAAGTGAAAATCACGACTCTTCGATTTCGGGTGTAGTCAAAAATTAGAAGTAAAATCTCTGATTTAGGGACTCTAATTTATAAAAACTACATTTAGGCTAGAACTTTTATAATTTTTATAACAGCAAAGGTTGGAACTTTTATTTTAAATCATGAATAAATTTTCTTTTTTTTGTTGATTAAAGCTAGTGTCTCACTGAATACCTATTTTCCTTTCAGGATAAGAAAAGTTGTACTAGTATAATTCTTTTTAGTAATATCCATAAAACACTTCAGTATTTTTTCATTTTTTTAACTGAAGTTAGATCCTTTCTATTTTAAAATGAATGGTGCCCAAAATTTGTACGACTGAAGTTTTTTTAAAAAAATAGAAAATAATTCCAAAAAGACGTATAACAATTATCTCTTACCCATATATCTCTACCAAGGAAAACTGAGCTAGTGTTTGTTTAATTTCTTTAGTTCTTTTAAAATCATTATTCACTCAATTCATTCTCAGAAATTAAAAAGAGGGTCGCAAGAAAATTGTGCCCAAGCGTGGGAAAAACAGTTTTCACAGGGTACAAAAAGACGCCGCAAAAAGCGACCAATTAATATACACGGTACAAAATAACACCTCAAAAAGGGACCAAGTTATAAGGTTACAATATAAAGGATAAAAATAAACAATAAACAGAACAAGATTTTAGAAACTCATAATCAATTCATCAGGACCTGTTCCCCTCCTTATAATAAGTATCCTCGGGTATAAAATTTCCGTAAGTAGCAAGGAAAGCGGAAAAATCACACTAGTGTGTGATTATAAATGATTTTAATTCCAAAGTGGGGGACAAGAACATCGACAATATTAGGAATAGGGGATATTTTGGGTTGGGTACAGCCAATTAAAAAGGGGAAACCCTGATAAACTATTTACAAAATGAGAAACTTTATTGCATGAATACCTTTTTCAAGAAACCAAAATGTCGTAGGTGGACATGGAGAAATCCCGACCTAAGAACCAAAAACGAAATTGATTACATTATTAGTAACAAAAAGTACATTATATCAGATGTAACTGTACTTAACAAATTTGACGTATGCAGTGACCACAGATTGTTAAGAGCAACGTCAAGCATCAATACCAAAAAAGAAAGGGAAAAACTAATACAAAAACAATGTGTTCCAACCTCCGAAGAAATAAAACATAATAAAAATAAATACGAGGAGAATCTAATTAAGAAACTTTTACCTAGGGACAAACTTAAGACAATGTAAATAAATGATCGAAAAAAAACAAAACTTGTACCGACATCCAAACAGTAACTAAAAAGACATGCACTTCGAGAAAACGAAAGAATCACAAATAACACAAAATACTAAAAACTTAAAGAAAGCACGAAGAAATACGGAGAAGAGCACATCAAGATAGATAGAACCAAATAAGCAAATCAAGAGGAAGATAACAGAAGACGTAAGGACTTATTAAGAATATAACTGAAAACAATAAAAACTTGAGAGTAATGAAATCTATAAATTCAATTGGAAAAACTCATATAAGGCAAATGAAAAATACACAGGGAGAGGTAAAAAGTGACAAAACCGCAATTAACCTTATAGTAGAGAATTTTTACAAAGGGTTCTACTCCTCAGTAAATCCAAAATCAGACAATGTATAAGCGGTTGAAAAATTTACAAATATTGGCTCAGAAGAAATTCCAGATATTACAGAGGATAAAATTATATTGGTCCTTTCCCAAATGAAGAAAGACCGAGCTACCGGAAGAGATAGAATCACTAGTAAAATGATTCAACTAGGAGGAGCTACCACAATAAGATCCATGGAAGTCCTTTTAAACAAATGTCTACAAAGTAGTATGATCCCCGACAATTAATTAAATGCTCAAGTAATTCTTCTATAAAAAAAGAGGACAAACTAAATATAGAAAAGTATCGTCCAATAAATCTCCTCCCACACTCATATAAATTACTAACAAAGATAGTAACCAACAGACCCAAAAACAAATTAGATGATTATCAACCACCATAACAGGCGGTGTTTCGAAAAGGTTACACTACCATCGAGCAGATACAAAACATCATAATTCTAATCGAATAATGTCCCAGTTCATTTAGCTTTTATTGATTATAACAAAGCTTTCGATTCTGTAGGCAGCTTCAGAAAAAGTTGGGCTGACTATGAATTTAAGAAAAACTAAAATCCTAACTCCAGACGAAACACCAATCTAAGTTGGAGGCAGTAAAATACAAAAAGTAAAAGAATGTGTTTCCCTAGGTCATGAAATAAAACGTGCTAAAGCCGAATTCAGTAGGAGAATTAGAATGACATGAGCAGTCACTGGAAAACTAGATCACGTCTTAAAAAGTCCTGATATCCCGATGAGTCTGAAAATCAAAGTTTTTAATACGTGCATTCTCTCTGTGATGACGTATATATTAGAAACCGCAACATTCACGGTGAAAAGAGCTAATAAATTTCGAACTATCCAAAAAGCTATAGAACGAATTATACTGGGAGTAACGCTTTGAGACCACTTGCATAACGAGGAAACGTGTCTACGAATCAAGGTCGAGGATGTCATAAAGCGTGTGGAACTCTAAAATAGACTTGGGTAGGACACGTCGCTAGATAGGGGGTGGATAAGACGTGGACGAAACACTTAATACAGTGGAGACCTAGAAGACACAGAAGAAGTGTGAGAATGCCATCGAAAATATGGATCGATGGTCGGCAGGAACTGACACCATATAGCCAAGGATACAGTGGATTGAAAAACATGCTAGGCGGCCTACGTCCAGAATGGATGGCAAAAGGCTGCTAAAAGAAGAAGAACGCTGTATCATTTAAGGATGCAATCTAAACTAATACACTGTTCGAATGAAACGGAAGTACCCAGAAATGGTGTGTTGCTTGATTTAAAAAATCAGAAAATAACTTCTAGAGAATAAAATTTTTAAAGGCGTGTAAGTAAGAAAAATACATTGAACTAGAAAAAGGTAATTACTTTTACAGCCTCGTTAGAAACATTATTTTTTTTCCTAAGAAGTGGTGTTTTATCCCCACCCCTTCTGGTAACTTACAGTTTTTGTTACGTCGAATTGGATTATTGCATATTTATACATTGCATGAGGACAGTCTACATAAAAAATTTAAATGTTCTATTTTATTTTTATTTATTTAACAAGCAAAACATTTTTATGAACATTAACTTTTTTCGAAAAAACCACGAGAACCAAATTTTCCATTTGATGGCAAGAAAAATCACGCATACGCTGCGCGCTGTGTGTACAAGCTGCAGACAACTTATGCATTTGTTACATATAGGTATGTAACAACTTACTGGCGCTTAATTTATTAAGCTACTCTAAAGAGGAGCAAAGAATACCTTTAGAAGGCGGTAACTTAATAAATTCGAAGTCCACCTAGAAAGAATATATCAGGAGCATTAAATTTAAACAGAAAAACTGAACAAACGGTTGTTAAAACAAAAAGCAACGATAATGTTACATTAAAAACAATAATAAAAATAAAAAAATTAAAATTAAGAAAGTTTAATTTCGCTATCTGAGTCATCAGAGGTATCGCTGTCATCTTTAGATACTAAGATAACTATAGGGTTTACTTGGACATCCAAAACTTTTTCTCTATCCCAATATTCCAAAACTATTTTTTCTGTATGCTCTACTATTTTTTTCTAGTACTCTTCGATGATATGATCTAGAGAGTCTTTCCATGCCATTTCAGGTTCGTGAGATGTAGGTCCTTCGGTAATATGCTTTTCATAATAGGATTTTGCGCCTGCCCATATTAATTCTTTGGCATTAAATTGGCAATGGTAAGGCATGACCCTGTTCCCTTAAAATTTCCTCAACCGCGTATATTTTAGGTTTTCTAAAAGTCTTTGCCATTAAGAGTAATTCTGTTTTTAATAAATTTGAAGAAGGGTTTTGATTTTGCTCCACTAACCATTAAAATATTTCAGTTTTTTTTCCACGATGAATTTGGTTGTTTATTCAAAATTCTAGAATGATATGAAGCATTGTCCAAAACGATTAATGAGGGTTGATCTAAATTTAGAATAAGCATTTCTTTTAGCCACTTTTCGAATGTTTTATTATTCATGCTGTCGTTGGTAATCGGCGCTTTTCGATGTAGTTGAAAATATTATATTGGCCCCAGGTACAAATCCGATGTATGAGCTAGCATGCAAAATAATAAACCTCTTTCCAGAACTGTACCCTTTCTTCCTTTTTACTGATTTAGCCGAATTATCTGCCAGAATTGGGACCCACTTCCGTGTGAAAAAACCTATGTTTGATCCAAAAAAAAAACTTTTTTAAACTGTGAATTTAAATTTTCAACATACTTCCTTAAAAATGTTACTCGTTGACTGGCAATATTGGGGAGTTTACACAAATATTTTCGGTTGCAGTCTTTTTTATATCGAAATTTCAAATGACAAAGACTTTTAGTCCAATTTCTAAAATCTCTTTATCCCGTAAAGTATCTTTTAAAGTCGTAAGAGTTATGGTCATGTTAGATTTATATATGTCGTAAATCAAATTTCTTACATCCATTTTCACGAATTCGCTTAAATCCTTAGTTTTTGACCTTTTCTTTCTCCTTTTTTCATATTTTTTTGCGATTATACCGCTGCGATCTTCATTAAAAATCCTTTGTATGGTTCTAATACTTAAATTTAAAACTTCCGATACTTCTTTCTGGATGGACTTCGGATTTATTAATTTACTGTAGATTTTTTTGCTCCTTTTCAAAGTAAGCTCGTTAAATTAAACACTATTTTCTTCGTCTGGGGTTTTAATAAGCCCCCAAAACGCTTTTTGGCTTCGATTATTATATGTATAATAAAATTTTTTGACACAGTTGAAAATTAAAAAAAAATTGGCATTGACATTGGCCGTTTTTATTCATTTTTAACATCCAAAAACATTTAGAGACATTTACAAGAATATTTTTTACTAAAGTATTCTGTATATTCCTATTCGTTAAGCTCTGAATGCCCTCAGATGAGAAAGCAAAAATAATGGCACCTACTAAGTTCAAAAATATTTAAATATTATGTATATTATATCATAAAATAAAATAATCCAATCATTATTCCATGGCATATGAAAAATACTATTTTTGCTTTTGTCAGTGTGTTCTTTTAAACATTTTTTGAACAATTTTAAAAGTAATATTTGAAGTTTGAACGCACTGATATTTTTAATACTTAACGATTCTGAACGAGTTTTTTTTCTCAAAATATTTAGATGGTTGCTTGCCACTGGAAATTATAGTTGGCTTTCTGTCTTGGACATAAAAAGTCTATTAGACATTCTCAATTTTCCAACGTGCTATTAATTAAATTCATGCTGACTGCAACTTTAACAAGGACGACAACAGAAAAGTTTATCGCAGCTAAGACGATACACCCGATTTATTAGAATGCCGTCGACTATATTCAAATTCGCTAAGGATTTGGAAGTATAATGCAATATTTGCAGTTTAAATCAATTCTTTTCCTGGGTTTTATTAATTTGAAATTACCATAATAATTAATGTACTTTTTTAAAGCATTACCTTTTAGTAACATTGTCAGCATATGTCAATTATAGACAAGTTAATAGGCTATTTATATCACAAACAAAAAATCTCTCAGAAGTACACACCATTTTGTTTTACTCGCTTTCATTTTAATAATCACGTTATTATTCAAATTTAACAATTTCATTCGTTAATTATCTGTTTTTTGTTACCGAAATTGACTAGAGGGCAAAGCAAATGTGTAGAAAAATACATCGAAATTTAGCAATGTCCCTCCTGTTTACTTCGTATAAAAGTAGAATAACATATATGGATGCAAATTTGTAGTTATCCACTGAATGAAAACATTTAAATACAAATTGAGGTAATCTAAGTGCAATACAAAAATCAATGAAGAGTAGTAACAAAGATTATAGATTCATCAAAACTACTTTCCAGCTTTACTAAGTTGCTGGTCGGGACAGCCTACAAAAATTTTTAAAGAAAATATTGACCAGACCAAGTGACGAAAAAATAAAGAAACGAGTATCTGAGTCAGTATTGATTGTTACTCTAATCAATCTAATGTCTGTCAAAGCGAGGCTCCTGCATTTTTAAAAGAGTCAAATAAATTTTTAAGAAGGCTCAGCTAATCTTGTAGAAGCTAATTTATTAGGCACAGCGCACAGCATAAATTAAAGTATATGCAAAAAAAAACTCTAACCTAGTTCCCTGTTGGTCCAGAAAGCATAAACTAACTGTTATCTTAAACGGGAACGTTAGACATCATACAACATCAATGTATTGAATAGATTATTACTCACCTCAGGCCCATTACTTTCATATTTATGTCCAGTATTTAAGACAGACAGAATACCTTTCTTTCAAGAAGATTTAGAATTTTCTTACCGACTGAAAGCCTAAGATCGAACGATAGTAGAGCGACAGAAAAGACTTTTATGATGAAGCTTCCTACCGCAGTGGTGACTGGGGTTCAGATGAAGATGATGACCTCTAATTCTAAAACTATAATTTCATGAAATTTTTCATCATAAATTTAATCACTAAATAGAGATCAGAGCTGATGTTGCTAAATATTAGTATATAATAAATACTTTACCCGAAGCAATCCAGTATAGGGATAATTTTTTTTAGAAAAACTTTAACCACTAATAATTTCAAACTGAATTTGACAAATGATTTTTCGGCAAGCTAGCCTAAATACCCTTATAAGCCGCGTTAACAAACATTTCGGGTAACATCGGCGTGAGGAAACCACTGGACAATTAAAACTTTACGTTTTCGAGTTTCTTACTGCAGTTTATTTGGAAAAGGTGCAGTGCAGAAGTTTATAGCTATCTATTTAAGCAGGAACGAATATTCTGCAATGTCTAACAAGAAAGGTAGAACCGCAGATACACTGCCCCAATTAAAAGTATGTATGTAAGTTCGTTACACGAACATTTTTTTTTAACAGAGGGTGAACAGCAGTGTATTTTTTGTTAATGTAATGACGAAGAATTATATGTATAAAATATAAAATTCGTTAAGTGTGCTACGCACGGCAACAACAAATCTATTTCACCCTCGTCACTTGGCCTTTATTAGGGTGGATGTTTTGCTATTGAAAAACAAAATCTCTATTTGAAATTTCGCCAATCAATATAGGGGAGCCCAAAATTGTAAACAAACATAAAGAATTCTTTGTTTACGGGTAAGGCATGTGAGCCGCATAATAATCCCTAAAGCCTTTTTGCGTTTTTTAGGAATCAGCTGAATTCTAGCGCATCTATAAATATGGAAAAAAATCGAATATCGCGCAGTGATAAAATTCTTTGTTTTGGAAGATTGAAAGTGTTAAAGGAGTCTGCTCCTTCATTTCCAACTGTTCATAGATGGATTCTAGAGTTTAAATGTACAAGCATCATGTTCAGAATAACCAAAAACTGCAACATTGAAGAAACTGTTGTGCAAGTACAAGATATGGTAACCATCGATTAACTGTGAATTATTTTGCTGAGGCTATGGGGATCTCATATGGATCAGTACAAGAGATCTTAACTAATGTTTGTGTATGAGAAAGCTATTCACAAGATAGGTGCCGCATTTGCTAACATCGGAACAAAAACGTACTTGAGAAAAACTCTCTAAACAACATATGGCTCATTTCACAAAGAATAAAACTGATTTTGTGCATCGATTCGTAACTAGGGATGGGTTGGTCAGTATGATCCTGAACTGCGACCATAAACCGCACAGTGGCCTGAGCACGGCTGTTCAGCTCCAAAGTAACCAAAGTGGTCAAAGTGGTCCAAAAAAATTATGACATCAGTTTTCTGGGATGAAAAGGAATTTTGTTAATTGATTACCTTTATACCGCTAAAACAATCTCAGAAGAGTATTATTGCAACCTTTTGACCAGCTGGATAAGAGAAGGACAAGTATGCAGAAGAAAAAATCTTTGATCATGACAATGCACCTGCTCACAGAAGTGCTTTGGCAACGGCAAAACTGGTCGGATTAAAGTAAAAATTGTTGGAATATCCACTCTATTCCCCAGATTTGGCTCCATCTGACTTCTGTCTGTCTCCAACCTCAAAAGATTTCTACGTGGGAAGCGTTTTTCAACAAATGATGAGCATCCGTAAATGGGTATTTTGAAGGTTTTCCGGAAAACCACTTCAGAGATAGGGTAAATGAATTGGAAAATCGTTAAAAAAATGTATTGAGCTTAAGAGAGATTATACTGAAGAATAAGTGTATTTCGACTCATTAATTCATCTTGTTTCATCTCCGCTTTCAAAACTTATTGACTGACCTATATAAGAGATAATGTTGAAGTTTTTGGCAGAGCATTATTACAGCTTTCTAAATACTTTAGAAGAAAAATTTTTATTACCCAGATAATGTTCGACTAACGCAGCATTAAACCCAGAACAAATGTTCACTTTTGGGCTGACAAAAATCCTCGAGCGAAATGGGATATAAGACACTCTAGCTGTTAATCTGTTCTGGTTTTGATATAGTATTTTTCAAGATCTAAGAAAGTGATTCGACAAATTGATGCAATAAAAACATGAAACGACCGTTAGGATCTTCGCACATACCTGGCCGTAACAGGGTCGTAACTGATATGTAGTATATGCCTCCCTTTCAATCTAGCATTTTATTGGCTACTTCCTGTTTATAAATATAAAGAATATTCTTCATTTGATCTGCAGTATTATACTGAAATAGTGTGTATTATAAAGTTCATAGTGTCTTAAAATGTCCGAAGCTCTTTCCATCAGAAGCCGCAAATGTTTGCCTATTGAGGCAAAAGTGACAGTTAAAAGTGTTTTTTTAAAGTTAGTGGAGCGAGGCCACGAAATGTACTTTTCATTGATGAAGACATCTGCTTTAACATGCATCCCTGAAAGTACAGTTTAGAAAATTGTAAATAATTCGATAGCGCCTAAAAAACACGAAACGTCAAAGGTGTGTTAAAATGTATTGATTCTGTCAAGAAGACTTAATCCGCCGCAAAATTTATGAAATATATGCAGAACAAGAAGTTGCTAAGTTATTGTCACTTTCACGGAGGCTGTCCGAGGATAGTTGTAACATCAAATGTTCCACTAAAATTTTATGGCGTATTCTAAGTCGTTTGGGGTTTTTATTCAAAAATAGACAAAAGGCAAGTTATAATGGAATCACGGCGCTTACAACAACTCAGAATGGAATATCTTGAAAAAATAAATACAGCTAGATCGGAAAATCGAACAATAATCTACCTAGATGAGACTTGATATGACACCCACGACACACCCAGTAAAGGATGGATTGATAAATCTAAAAAATGCCACACCAAAGCTCCATCAAATGAAGGTAAAAGAATAACTATTTTACATGGTGGGTCAGAGGAAGGCTGGATACCAGAACGTCTGTTTCTAGCAGCAAAAAAATATTTCAGATTCCAGCTTGGATCATCATTGTGATACAACCGCTGAAGTTTTTGAAGACTGGCTCCAAAACAAATTAATGCCGACTATACCACCGAATAGCTGTATTGTGATGGATAATGCACCCTATCATAGTCGCGAAATGAATAAGATACCAAGTTCTACCAGTAGAAAAAAGGAAATATAAGCCTTTTTGTGTAAACGTGATATATATTTCCATGAAAGTTATACAGTTAAACAATTGTTAGAAATTTTAAAAAGGACAATTTTTCAAAGGAATATGTTTGTGATAAAATTGCAAAGGAAGCAGGACACGAAATAATTCAGCTTCCACTAAATTATTGTATCTTTAATGCAATTGAGTTGATATGGCATAAAATAAAGTCTAATATACGTGCTTACAATAATACACCCCCTTTAAACAGTAGTGTGATTGAATTGATAAAGACAGAAGTCAAAAATGTAACCGTTGAAAACTGGTTAAACTGTATCCAATACGTCAAAAAAATTAAAAACTCATATAGATGTACGTACATAAATATAAATAGTTTAGAACCTGTAAAAAAACTTATTATTGATTTGCAAGATAGTAGGGATAGCGAAGTTGAACTAGATATTAATTAATAACTAAAATTGTAAGAAATGTACGCGAGGACACTGTACACTGTTTTAATATATTTGTGTTTTTTTTTATGGGTCTAGCACACGTGCTACAGGGAAGTCCCTAAAGCGCTACAGGAACGACACGGGTGCGGAGAAAGCGATTCACGTTGTTCTTGAATCGCTGTAGTTTGTACTCGGTGGGAAACACAGTCCCGGGCAAATTATTCCAAAGGATGATGTTCTCCATATAAAAGATTGCTTGAAAAGCATTGTACGAGGAGTAACAAGCTGAAGCTCATACGGATGTGAAGAATTAACGCGACGTGTACTTCTAACATGCACCGCTCTGGGAGGAATTAAGCGGGCCACATCCTTCGAACACTTTCCATGAAAGTACTTGTAAAATAGGCTCAAGTCGCCAACCGTTCTTCGATGTTCCAGCGAATCAAGGCCGACGGTCAGTTCCGGGTCTCCAATCAGACGAATAGCTCTTCTCTGAATAGAATCCAACAAATGCAGTGTATGTTTGGGAGCGGAGCTCCAAACATGGGAGCAGTATTCCATAGTTGGTCGAATTTGAGCTTTGTAAAGAATTAACAGTTGTTGTGGAGTGTAAAGCTTTCTAGTTCGAAATAATATTCCCAACTTTTGAGAAGCTCTCCTTGCTATGCCTGCAACATGTTCATGCCAGGACATATTTGCTCTCAAATTAACGCCCAATAAATTGAGTGACGATGTTAGAGGAATGGAGTGCCCTGACATAACTATGTCGGGTTCAGCAACGTTAACTTTTTTAGAAAAAACTACCGCCTGGGTTTTTGTAGCGTTAAATTCCACTTGGTTACTGTCACCCCAAGACAGAATTTCTTCCAGGTCTTTGTTAAGTTGAATGACTTCCTGCTGTCTGCGGATATTCATCTGAGTAGCCGATGTCCGAGTGTTCAAAGAGAATGAAAAGATAAGTTTACTGTCATCTGCAAAGCTGTAGATTGGATTCTCGGTCTTTTCCAGCGGATCTTTAATGTAAATGAGAAAGAGAGTAGGAGACAGTATGGAGCCTTGGGGTACACCGGCGTTGATAGTGAAGGTGTTAGAAAGAAATCCGTCGACTGCCACTCGTAAAGAACGTTCTCTGAGGAAACATGAGAGCCACAAACAGAATTTTTCCTACATACCATAAGAACGTAGCTTAGCCAACAGCCCATCGTGCCAAACACGGTCGAATGCCTTGGATATGTCAAGAGCAACCGCTCGAGATTCTCCAAAGTGTTCAATTGCATCGTTCCAAACATGTGTTACATAAGTTAGAAGATCTCCTGTTGATCCATTTTTACGAAAGCCATATTGGTGAATCCTTCAAGATATTTTAAAAGATGCTGATTGATAGCCTTTTCCATGATTTTCGCTTTTATTGAAAGCAGTGCGATTGGTCGGTAGTTATTTGGCAAGGTCTTCTTGCCTTTTTTAGGTATCGGCTGAACTGTAGCACATTTCCAGCAGGAAGAAAATATTCCCTTTCTGTAGCATAGGTTGAAAAGTCTACAGAAAACTGGTGTTAGTTCCCTCGCACTATACAGGTATTCCATCAGCGCCAGAAGCCTTTTTGGTGTCTAGCTTCATCCGAATACGCTTTATGATACGCTGAATACAAATCGGGCATCCTTGACTGCACTATGGGAATAGTAGGTGGTGTTTTTCCTTGGAAATCGACAGTAGAATGTGAAGCAACGGGTCCAGCCAACAAGTTCGCTTTCTCAACAGGTGTCGTGTGAGTGGTGGTATGGTGGATTTGGTGAAATTTTGACTAACTGCCTTAGCGACCGACGAAAAGGACCTTGAATTGCCGGGACAGACGAGAAGTTTGTTTCTAATCCGTTGATTGTGTACCCTCTTTGGTTTCGTCGATAATTTCTTTGCATCTGTTTCTTGCACGAACAAATGTGTTACGATTTATGGTGTTAGGATTTTCACGCCATTGTCGGTATGCAAAATGTTTAGAAGCAACAGCTTCTTTGCATTTTCGGTCAAACCAAGGCTTGCCGTTGGAAGAGCATTTCTTCGAAAAAGGGATGTAAGCCTCCATACCGGCCAAAATAACATCGGAAACCTCCCTGGCGCAGTCAGATGGGTGGTCGGATCGAAAACAAACGTCTAACCAAGGGAAAGTTCAAAAATATTCCATGAGATCTTCCCATTTAGCAGACTTGTAGTGCCAAATCTTGCACGGTTTAGGCACCTCTCTGTCATTGATTGGTAGAATACTCGATGTCGAAAATAGTTTATGATCGGAAGAACCTAACGGCGGATTTACGCTGACTGTGTAAATCTCCAGATTGGTGGTTAAAAAGAGATCAAGAAGACTGGCAATCTCTCCGTCTCGATCAGTGTTGGTTCGTCAATAAGCTTAAGCCACAACTGACTGAAAATGATTCGGCTTCACGACCTTGTTCGTCGGTAGTACTTGAATATTTAAGCCAGTTGATGTTGTGGACATTAAGTCGCCCAGGATGGCAATTTCGGCATTTGGATAGTTAATTTGTAAATGATCGATGGTGTCTGCAAGGGAAGCGAAAAGTGTTCTAAAGTTAGTATCACTTGGTGGTCGATAGAGGATACAGATGAACCTTGTGGTTGGTTGAGTCGTTATTTTTAACCACATAACATCAAAGTTTGGGGGCTCCAGAGCCTCTTTCTGGTTGGCAAGAGAGGTCGCTTCTGACATAAAAACAGATTCCAAAGTTGCGCCTAAATCGGGAATTAGTATATTGTGTATTATTCAGTACATAAAACATTAAAATTTAACTGTCTTATCACAATAAAATTTTAAACCCAACAATTATACAATCAGGTATAATGCGGCCCAGCACGATGCCTTGTCATTAAACAGCCATAAATTATTCACTTTCGAATCTTATTGAATTTTGAATGGGTTTAGGTAGCTAAGTCACTTTCTTAGATTGTGAAAAATACTATACAGGTACTGAAAGACAGAGTAGCGCAGGTAAACCTGCGACCGACGATGATTTATAAGTCACAGCTTCTTTTAACAGCGACTTAGTTTGCTCCTTCACTCCGTCTGAAATATCCGAAACTACTGCTGCTTAATAATCGACAACGGCGCCTATCACAGCCAAACAACGGCGACGCGAGAGTACAAAATCGTGTAACTATGAGTCGTCGGCCGTCGGTCGTCGGCCGACTGCGACCGTTTTCTGTAACAAACCGATAGGTCGGGCAGATCTGCGACATCTGCGTATGCAGCAAGTATTTAATACAGCGACTAGAGTCGCTGCTTTGCGAAGAATTGGGTCGCAAGTATCACTAAGTCACAGGTAAACGTCACAGATATGATATCACTCATCTCTACAATAGAGTAACAAGACCAATATTTTTAATAGAAATTTACATGGGAATGTACGCTGGAATATAAACGTCTGGACAAAATTAACGCAACAATCTGAAAATTAATTTACCTTTTTCTTATGTCAGTTTTAAAGTTTATCGAGTATTTGAATAGTAGGTTATGCATGTTTTGTTTCGTTGTTCATGACAGAAATCAAAACAATTCGTTTAGATTTACAGTTTTAAAGAATTTTTTAGAAGATAAACAATTTTCTGTAATAATGCGATAGATTTTCTTCAAAAGTAAGCTTATAAATTTTTCCCTTTTTCAAAGTAATACGTTTTTGTGGTAGACTGTTTTATTTTTGACCCCGATGAATTAGATAAATGAATCGAACAAGGAATTTAACTGAACACGAGGTAGTGCGAGCCTCAGTTTTATTGGACGAGGGATATTGTCAGAGTTATGTTGCCAATTTGTTAGGCAAACATCGTTCCACAATAAGTCGTATGGTAAGATGCTTGAATGAAGTAGGAACTTATTCTAGAAGGCCAGGGCAAGGGCGAAAACGATGCACTAGCGACCTAGATGAACGTTTTATAAGACAATATGCTTTAAGAAACAGGACTGTCACTAATTCTATAATAAGAAACGAACTCGGAGCTGTTCGCAATGTCACAATTTCTTCTAAAACAGTTAGAAGACGGTTAAATGAAGCTGGATTAAACCGTAGGAGACCCGCCACTGCGCCCTTGCTTACTAGAGAGAACAGGGTTGCCAGGTTACGTTTTGCTCGAAATCACGGTCTGTGGATGATTGGAAACAAGTTTTTCTTCACAGATGAAACTAGGGTTAGTCTAAAACATCCAGATGGTCGTGAGCGAGTATGGCGAAGACCAGGAGAGAGGTTTGCTCCTTGCAATATCTCTGCAAGGATTCCATTCGGCGGTGGCTCTGTTATGTTCTGCTTTGATGCTCGCACAGAGTTAGTTCCTATCCGTACGAGATCCATGAATGCTGACTACTATCTTGAGAATATTGTAATAGAACATGTGATGCCTTTCGGTCATTTTGTGGGGCCCAATTTCCTGTTTATGCAAGACAACGCTCGATCTCACGTGGCTAGGAAGGTACTCGATTATCCTAATCAAGTTGATATACCGATTATGCAATGGCCACCAAAAAGCCCGGATCTGAATCCGATAGAACATGTATGGAATCACCTTAAAAAAAATGTGAAACGTCATATACCTGCACCTAGAAACCTGAGGGGACTTGAAAATGCAGTTATCACAGAATGGGAGCAAATTCCTTCAGATTTTATCCAAAATTTAATTAGAAGCATTCCTAGGCGCATAAACGCTGTCATCCGAAGTAGAGGAAGCAATACACGCTACTAGTGTCCCAGTTACACCATTAATTGTGCTACTAGTGTCCCAGTTTATTTTTTTCATTATTACATAATTTCAACGATTTTGTTATTAGGTCTTAAGAATAATTTTAATTCGAATCTTATAGAGAAATTTGGTAGCTAATTCACTTTTATAGTATCCGAATAAGTTTATTCTAACTTTTAGTGTAACCAATGTTCATAAGAAATTATTAAAATTAATTCATTATAGAGATTTGTATGATTTAATATATTGTTGAGTTAATTATGTCCAGCAGTGTATACATATATATATATATATATATATATATATATATATATATATATATATATATATATATATATATATATATACATATACTAGGCTGGTTTGAAAAAGTCCGTGCAAAGTCCGAGAGATGGCACCACCGGCGCGTATCGAGGTCATGTTTAGTTAGTAGCATCTCTTGAATGAACACACACCAAGTTTCAGCCATATTGGTCTATTTCTTTGTGTTTGGCATTCGTGTGAATCAAGGAAGTCGAGTGATTTTCAAGAAATGGACGAAAAAGAATTTCGTGTGGTGATTAAACATTACTTTATGAAAGGCAAAAACGCCTCAGGAGACTAAAGAGAAGCTTGATAAACATTATTGTGACTCTGCACCTTCGATTAGAACAGTTTATAAGTGGGCACAAGTGACGCTGAACGGTCTGGACAGCCTGTGGAGGTTACGACTCCAGAAATCATTGATCAAATCCATGATATGGTGATGGATGACAGAAGAGTTAAGGTGCGTGAGATTGCTAGTGCTGTGGGCATCTTGACTGAACGGGTACATAATATTTTGCATAAACATTTGGACATGAGAAAGCTATCCGCAAGATGGGTGCCGCGATTGCTCACGCTTGACCAAACACGGAATCGTGTGAAGTGTTGCAAGGATGGTTTGCAGCTGTTCCAGAAGAATCCGGAGGACTTTAAGCGTCGTTTCGTCACTGTGGATGAAACATGGATACATTACTATACTCCTGAGACCAAACAACAATCTAAACAATGGGTTACCAAGGGGGAATCTGCACCAAAAAAGGCGAAGACCGTTCCTTCGGCCGGAAAGGTTATGGCGACTGTCTTTTGGGATTCGCAAGGGATAATCCTCATCGACTATCTGGAAAAGGGTAAAAAACTATTACAGGTGAATATTATTCATCGTTATTGGACCGTTTGAAAACCGAGCTGCAAGAAAGACGCCCGCGATTGGCCCACAAGAAAGTCCTTTTCCATCACGACAACGCACCAGCACACATCTCAGCAGTTGTGGTCGCAAAATTAATGGAAATAGGATTTCAACTCGTTTCACATCCCCCCTATTCTCCAGACTTGGCTCCCTCGGACTACTATTTATTCCCCAATTTGAAGAAATGGCTGGTGGGACAAAGATTTTATTCAAACGAGTAGGTGATTGCAGACACTAATGGATATTTTGCAGACTTGGACAAATCCTATTATTCGGAAGGGATCAACAAACTAGAACATCGTTGGACGAAGTATATAAGCCTAAAAGGAGAGTATGTCGAAAAATAGAAAAGGTTTACCCCAAACACATAAGTAGTTTTTATTTTTGTACGGACTTTTCAAACCAGCCTCGTATATATATATATATATATATATATATATATATATATATATATATATATATATATATATATTACACACTTATTATATTAAAATTGATCTATCACTCTAGCGAAAGTAATTGAAGAAAAATATTAGTATACAGCATTTTTCGATAACACATAAAACTATGAGTAGCTCAAAAAACTTTCAAAATTTAATTTAAATGTACCGCTGCACAGTGGGAAAAAATTCGAGCCACTCTGCAAATCTAATTCTATGGCGGTAATCTTTTCTTTTAATCTTTTGGGTATAACGTATATTTTATGCTGGAAGTGCTAAAAAATGTGAAAACTGTCAAGGTACTGTTTTGAAAAAGAAAAGAAGCCATTGTTGTCAGCATAGACGTACTTTATTCAAATAAAATTCGTGTTTGAGTAACAAAAAAGAAATAAATTTAACACTTAATGTTGAAAAGTCAAAAAAACATAGGTCGCTAAACTAAAAATCAGAACTCTAAGCAGTTTACAAACCATTTACCACGGACAATTGAGTCTAATAATTGACTCTAGTAATAATGGTATTGTAAGTGTTTTTTTGACTTTTCAACATCAAGTGCGTAATTTATTCCTTTTTTGTTACTCGAACACGATTTTTATTTAAATAAAGTATTTCTGTGCTGACACTAATAGCTCCTTTTCTTTTCCAAAAAAGTGCCTTGACAGATTTCAGCACTTCCAGCATATAGTATACGTTATACCAAGAAAATTAAAAAAAAAAGATTACCGCCATTGGATTAGATTTGCGGAGTGGCTCGGTTTTTTTCCATTTTTTTTTTTATTCCCACTGTATGCCGCCGGTGCATGGCTAACCGTGAACGTAACTTCCAGTTACCGATAACTAACTGAGCTATCCAATCCGACGAATGATATTTGTTATTAGTGTAGTTAATATTATGTATCATCATACGTAAGAAACAAAGTGTTTTTTTTCTTATCAAGTAAAAATTTTAAAGTAAGAAGTGCATTAAACACGTGAGGTACTGGTTTAAGAATTAGATACGATACAAACAACATATAAATATCACTAATTCAGTTTAATTAAGAAAATCGCATAGAACTAATTGTCACTAATTTTGAGCAACATCAAGAAAAAACTTAAGAGACTTTCTAAAATCACGACTTTGAAATATTTCATGAAAAAACTTCTTGCAGCATATTTTTTAACGATGTGAAAAACCATAAAATTGATTTGACAAGTATGGCATCTCTCGTTAAAATGCCGTCTCTCATTAATTCATTGCAATGTTCCAGTGGCGGCCCAACACTTTTCTAAATTACATAGTAGAGCGATTTTGTTAAATTTTAACAATGTTCGAATCGAAAATTAAGTTAGGTATGTCTCCATTTGACGTCACTGATTTCAATTCATTAAACTATTTTTATAACATCATTTATACACTTTGAAATGAACTATTTTGTTACATTTTTTAGTGTTCCGTACGGGACGGCTATGGGATCAATTCGGTGTCTGTTTGTCTGGTCTGTCTGTCGCACCCGATTTTCTCCGAAACTGTTCGACATAGAAAGTTGAAATTTGTCACAAATATAGGAAATAACGACCCAATCACAGCCGTGTAAGTTTGAAAGTTATATTTTGACTTAAGGGGTTTTGGGAGGTGAAATCAGAAGTAAATAAAATTGTATCAAGTGGGGTGTTAAATAAAAGCCTGTGAAAAAACGAGTTCAAAAATATATATGCAGTTAGAGTTACTTTCTTAACCCTAACTCTAAGAGTACTAATGAAAAAATTTCGAAAAAATTCTGGAATGAAGAATATTCCAGACTTTTTCGAAATTTTTTCATTAGTGCTCTAGATCATAGGTTCCTAACGAAGGAGGTACTGCCCCCAGTGGGCGCTGGAGCCTTCCACGGAGGCAGTAGCGGGTCCAGAATGGGGGAGGGGGTTAAGACAGTCAAGGGGGACGGGCGTGGTGTACCTACCTATTTAGGAAATTAATATAATAAAATATTTTGAAAATACCTTCTGTTTTCATGAATAAATACTGTATCTAGGGACCTAAAATTTTTATCTTATTGTTATCGCGTAAATAAGGATTAAAAAAATTAAATTAGCATTAGGTATACATACGTCTAATTCGGTTTAGTATTGTCGGTGATAAGTTTATGTAAGTTGTACGGAAAGGCGCGATTCCTGCAATCAAGCATGTGTCGACAAAAATATGGGAGCTTGTAGTGACTTGTTTACATAGTAAGTGCACAGGCATTTCAAGCAAGCAAAGACATACAAGTTGATGACTGCACGAAATCAAATCTATGAGAGGCAGGGATAGTTCTAGAAATGTCGTATTATTTTGGTCTGCTTCGCCAATAACCCATATTCGTGAGTGAAAGTGATAGAAGTCATTATAGCCATTATTTTTATAATTGTCTATACATCTGTTTGTCTAATTTATTTAAACCCTGAAGAAATACCGGTAGAGGGTAAGAATATATATTTAATACCCTGAACAAGTTTTTTCAAGAGAAAGAAATTCCTATTCCTAATATTTTGTCAGCTGCTATTGATAGTGCTCCAGCAATGACGAAGCTTTACAGGGTGGTCCAAATTGGACACTTTTAAAGGTAAAACCTTTTATCTAAAGGAGATAGACGAAAACTGATGTCTGTGTCTGAGGCTCAATTTTTATGATAAACTCAATGTGAAAACCACATATCGATATCTAGTACCGTTTCAAATATACAGGGTGTTAGTCAAAAAACTGCATTTTGAAAAAAATGTTTGTAATTCTTTTCCTGTAGAAAATTTTTGATTTCTGTAAAAACATTCTCAAAACACTTTTTCACGTGGATTTCAACAGCGTAAGTTACATTTTTTTACAACTAATATTTTAGTAGTTAAGTTTTTTAAATGGGATACCCTGTATATTTTTCCTTATCCGAAGAGTGCTTTAAATTACCATTCTAAAAATATAGCACACTTTATATTTTGCTTAAATCTACTTCAAAATATAAAAGTTTTCAATTTTTACGCGAGTTTTAAATACACATTTTGTGAAGTAGGCTTTGGACGGAGCGGCCATATGGTTTAATTCAATTATTTACTCGTAGTTATCAAATTTTATTTCAGGATCAGTTATTGAATTGTCAAATAAATCGCAATGAAGTTTGAAAATTACGAAAAATTGGATATGATAGTGTGTTTCATACAAACCGGAGAAAATTTGGAAGAGGCAAGTAATTTGTACCACGAAGAGTATCCAGAGAAGCGTCAACCTTTCAAGGATATATTCGCTCGATTGCAAAATAAGCTTATTATTATGCATCAAACAGGGATAAGGAGTTAAAAGAAACAGTAGTTTTAAGAACTATCGGAAATAATCCCAACACTTCAACCCGACAGTTAAAAGAATCCACTGGACTATCAAGAACTAAGGTAAGTCGTACTTTGAAGAAGCACAAATTCAGGCCATATAGGACAAGGAAAGTTCATTACCTTAGAGACGGAGATTTCTGGAGAATTGTAATCATGTTCCGAATTTTTCATTAAATTGCATCTGGACAGACAAAGCTTATGTAAGCAATGCAGGTATCTTTAACCGTTACAATTCTTATACGTGGGTACAAGAAAATCCTCATTTAGTTGGGGAGCAAAGAAATCAAGGCAGGTTTGGATTTAATGTGTGGGCAGGAATTTTTAGAGGCAAGGTTATAGGCCCATTTATTTACGAAGGACACTTACCTCTCAGAGATACTTAGAAATTTTAAGGCAGCAAATAGAACCTCTTGTTGATGAACTGCCGTTAATGGACCTTAGAAATATACTTTTTCAACACGACGGGGCACCCCCTTCGTGACGCTACAGTTATCAGTAATTTTTTATCGGCCAATTTCGACAATAACTGGATAGCCAACCAAGGTCCGAACCGTTGGCCGGCAAGGTCACCGGATTTAACACCCATGGACTTCTATCTCTGGGGAAAATTGAAAGACCTAATTTTTAAATAGCCGACAAACACCAGGCAAGAGTTAGAAGTCATAGTGATACAAAGTTTTGCAGCTCTCACTCCTCTTGAACTAATCAACTCTGTAAGAAGTGTCCAGAAAAGGTGCCGCATATGTGTAAATGAAACTGGTCGACATTTGGAACATTAGAAAATTGTTTTGTTTTAGTTTGCTCTACTCGGAATAAATTGCTTTATTGTTGTTTTGTTTTCTTTTTTCTACATAGTTTAAAGTGCTACAGCATTCAGTAAATTTCATTGCAGTTATGACTCTTAGAGTTACTTCTCGGAATTTTTTTTTTACGATTTGACTGCTATCGGTAAACAATTGATATTGCTGCTCCGTCCAAAGCCTACTTCACAAAATGTGTATTTAAAACTCTCGTAAAATCTGAAAATCTTTATATTTTTAAGTAGATTTAAGCAAAATATAAAATGTGCTATGTTTTTAGAATGGTAATTCAAAGCTCTATTCGAATATATACAGAGTTTCACATTTAAAAAAATATTAGTTGTAAAAAAATGAAACTTACACTGTTGAAATTCGCGTGAAAAATGTTTTAAGAATGTTTTTTTACAAAAATCAAAAATTTTCAATAGGAAAAGAATTACGAACATTTTTCCAAATCCAGATTTTTGAAAAACACCCTGTATATCTGAAACCGTACTAGATATCGATATGCGGTTCACCATTCAGTTTATCATAAAAATTGAGCCTCAGACACCGACATCAGTTTTCGTCTATCTCCTTTAGATAAAGGGGTTTTACCTTTAAAAATGTCCAATTTGGACCACCCGTACATTGTATTATTCATCGTCAGCATTTGGTTGCAAAAAATCTGAATGAACACCTGCATACGTCGCTTCATTAGAGCAGTCAATAAGATTAGAATTCATTGCATGACAGATTATTTGGCTAACTTTGTATTGAAAATTATCCTGATTACAATCGCTTGCTGCTGCACAAAGAAGTTCGTTGACTCACAAAAGGTATTTATCTGAACTGTTTTTTTTTTTCAATCTCTATGACTCAGTACTGGACTTCCTTGAAAACAGAGGCCAAAATTTACGTGAAAACCTGATTACATCCAAAAGTGACATCGCTTATTTGGTAGACCTGTTTAAAATATTTAGTGAAGTCAATTTACAATTGCAAGGTAATGAGCTGAATTTAATTAAAACGAAAAACGACATAGCTGCTATGGTGGGAAAACTTCTTCTGTTCAAACGAAATCTAGGTAGAGGTGAATACAGCCACTTTCCCACATTCAATGAAAATTATAACCTCACGTTTGCGGCCCTATTTTGTATAGCCCCAACTTTCTTTATTTTTAATAAATATTTTATTTATTAAGTAGAAGCCGTTATTTGCCCCTTATGTATATCTTAATTTTTGAGAATGGATTGAGTGGATATTAATACTGATAGAGCAAAAATTTAGATATAAGCTAGCTCAGTTTTTTTTACCGGTAGATTACATGGAGATCGAGATAGATTTTGTACGCTTTTTGAAAATAGTCTCTATAGTTGTTTAAAATTTGTTTGTATAGTTTTGGGCACCATTCATTTTAGAATAAAAAGAATCTAAGTTCAGCTCAAAAAATGAAAAAAATACTGAAGACTATTTAGTGGTTAATATAAAATTAAGTTGGGTACAACCCTTACGTCTTGAAAGAAAGAGCAGGAGTTAGTGAGACACTACACATTTAAATAAAGAAGGGTATATTAACAAAATAAAAATTCTTCCTCTTATTACACTCTGAAAATTACATAGACTTAATAAATAAACTTTTTATACTAAGAGAGTGCACACTATTGCATAGAGTCTTTGAATTAGGATTATTAAGTTTTTAATAAAAGGCTTTAAAAAACACAATATAAAAGTTTGAACAATCGTCTTCGCGTATTACACGTGTTATGTAGTTGTTGGAAACACACTTTGTAGACAGGAAGTGAGATATTTAAACTGGTGTGCTTATGACTTACTGATTGGCTCCTCCTCGTGGGTTTTCCATAATCTGCTTGGCCTCTCCTGGTGAGATTCTCATCAAAATATTCTCTCAGCCATTACTCTCCTATTTTTATTTCGGTAGCTAATCACCTTTTGACCGGAAATGCCTTAGGATGAGCAGAATATTTTAAGATCGCAAAAAGGCATCAAACTTGAGATCTAGAAACTACATCCACTTGGTGATAAAAAAAAACGCCGTTACTGCACTACGGCATGACGGAAGAACAAAGCCACTACGGCATGCTGAAGGAAAAAGGCCTACTACGGCTTGATGAAGGAAAAACCACTACGGAAAAAGCCCTTATAAATTCGAAAATGGCTGCTTAAATATCTTTGTCCCTTCCTATTCACTTCTTGGGTCACTTCCGGGACGCAAATTTTAACTAATCAGACGCATTCAATGCAAATGAAATACATTAAGTCAGCAACACGTTATACACGGTTAAGTTACACTGTTCAAAAATTTAAATCACTGTGTTAAGCTACACTGCTCAAAAATTGCTGCCTAATCAAATATAAAAATGTAATAAAATATATATTGTAGAAAGAAAAGTAGTGTCGTAACATAATCTTAAGATCTAGGAAAAAATGAATGTTACAACCCTTATTAGTTTATTTGGTATATAAAAACAAAAATTGGAAACAAACTTTATTGAAAACTTTCTGGGATGTGTTTTGTGAAGTCACTGATTATTTTATACTTTCTTAGCAAAAATTTTTATTTTAAAAGCAGTCACAGTACGAAACACTAATTGCGCAAGTCGGACGCCTTGCACTTGGCCGGTTATTTTAAAAATATTAACGAATTAAAAATTCCTATGTATTAAGATCTTTATAGTAATAATTTGACTCAAGTCGAGCCCTCACTAAAATCGATATCAAAGCAAGCCCGGCCTTCAATAATCTATTAAAGTAAGGCGGACACCAGGCTTTTAAGGGAAAAATATCCCCAATTAAAAAAATAATCTATTTTTATTTTGCTAGGATTCCTTTCCAGAACTCTTCAACAATTTTATTATTTTTTTAATTTTTCTGTCTATTACTAAATGTTTATAGAAATCTTTACCTCGTTACTTTCCGCACTGTCCATTTTTTCTTCTCGTTTTGCAGACTTCAAAGATTCAACATTTCGCTCCTCGTCGTGAGCTTCTGGTCTCCGTTCGTCGTCGTCCTCGTCCTCTTCCTCGTCCGCCATCCCGTTAGTTATCATTTGTGTATTACAATTGTCATGTTCTTCGCCAAATGTCACGTGACCGCTTTGTTTCATCGGTGAGTTGTGGTTAGGACTTTTGTTCTCAGCTTCTGTAGAAAATGAATAAAAATGAATTAAATTTTTGTCCTTGAAGCACACCTCGCATTAATTATTATCATAAAAATATCAGCGAGGAAGTTGTAATATGTCCTACTGTGGTACCAAATGCTAAAACATACAAAGTGCCCAAAAACATTAAAGCGAGGAAGTAACGCGGATAATATCACTCACTGGTGGAAAATTTTTTTATCAGGCATATCCCTGTTAAATATACTTTCTAAAAAGAAAAAACTAAATTTAATTTACTTACACTAGAAAATTACTTATGCATTATTACTCAAAATTTAGAAAAGGAAATGATACCTTACGGTAAGACATCAATCAAAAAACATTGGTAAAGTTCTTTCAAAGCTGTACCGTTTCACTCTTAATCACTTTCGTCTTTACTACTTGAGAGTGGTAGGCCTGCAAGCAATGGCTTGCCCATACTAAATCCTTAGGCATAAAAAACTAAACGAAGTGTTTACATGAAGGTGAAAAAGACTTCATTCAGAGAGAAGTATATCAAATGTTCAAAGAAAACAGTATCCCCACACTGGATTATTTAAAATGAAGTTTAAATACCGACGAAACCAATATAGCATTCAGCAGAACTAGCCTCTACAACTCCCTACTTAAGATGGGTTTTAAATATCAATCAATAGACCAGAGAAAAACTATAATGAAATTCAAAAAATTAAGAAAATGAAGGTTTGTATATTCGCAAACTTGGTTCGACATTCACGATACTACACACAATAATACATGCTAGTTGAGAGAACGGATGAATTTCTAGTTGTCTATTTTCATAAAAAAAATATTAATGATTCGAAATTAGATTTTCATGAAGAAGCTTTTTGAAAGCTGGTGAAAAAATTGCCTCTTAAAAATGTTCCAGAAAACAGTGTTATCGTCTTTGACTATGCTCTTCATCACAGTCGACAAATTCAGCCGACACAAAACCCGAACTAACCTGAAATACGAGAATTAATGGTTGCAAAAGACATATGTTATATGAAGAAGAGAATTATAAAGGAATGGATTTGGTTCAGATACTCAAATTTAATACTAATGTAAAAATTATTTGCGACAATATTGCAAAAGAAATGGGTCATAGTGTTTTAAGATAGCCATCATATTACTGCATGTTTAAACATATAGAACATATATGGAACCTGATTCAGCAAAGAATAAGAGCTGAAAATACAATGTCAATGTTACAATTAAGAAAACAGGTTGTAACTGAAATCCCAGTGAAAAGTTGATAAAGTTCTGTAAATCATATCATGAAAGTTAAAAATTCCTACATCTATAATATTTATAAAATACAACGTCTCTCTGTCTGTCTGTCCGTTAGTGTGCTTATCACTGGAGAACCACTTATCCGATTTACGTACTTTTTTTTAAAAAACATACATATGTTCTCTGGCCAGGTTATAGGGCATATTTTATTACGATAGGTAGCATAAGGAATGAGCAGTGACGATAATAGTGAATGAAGTCGGAAAAAAGTTTGCCACTAGCGCGTTCCCTTGAAATACGCAGCCTAAACCATTAAATATGGAACAATATTATGTAGCAGAAAATATCTATAATCTATAATATATAAAATGCACTGTCTGTCTGTCTGTCTGTCCATTAGTGCGTTTATCACGCGAGAATCACTTATCCGATTTACGTGTATTTTTTTAAATTCATACATATATTCTTGGGCCAGGTTATATAATAATAACCTATATCTATAATATATAAAATGCAACGTCTCTCTGTCTGTCTGTCCGTTACTGCGCTTATCCCTCGAGAACCACTTATCCGATCTACGTGATTTTTTAAATTCATACATATGTTCTCTGACCAGGTTATAAATATATATTTTATTACATCTATAATATATATAAAATACGTCTCTCTGTCTGTTTGTCCGTTTGTGCGCTTATCACTGGAGAACCACTTATCCAATTTACGTGCTTTTTTTTTAAACATGCTAAACCATTAAATATGGCACAATATGATGTAGCAAAGAATATCTATAATATATATAAAATGCAACGTTTCTCTGTCTGTCCGTCCGTTAGTGCGCTTATCACTGGAGAACCACTTATCCCATATACGTGCTTTTTTTTAAATATACATATGTTCTCTGGCTATGTTATAGGATATATTTCATTACGTTAGGTGACATAAGGAATAAGTAGTGACGATAATAGTGAATCAGGTCGGAGAAAATTTTGCCGCTAGCGCGATCTCTTGCAATACACTGCCTAAAGCATTAAATATGGATCAATATCATGTAGCAAAGAATATAATATATATAAAAATGCAACGTCTCTCTTTCTGTCTGTCTGTCCGTTAGCACACTTATCACTCGAGAACCACTTATCCGATTTACGTGTTTTTATAAATTTATGCATATGTTCTATATAATTCGATATAAGCCTAGATAATGGAAGATAAGGTGAGATAATGGGAGATAAGAATAAATAATGGGAGGTAAGGAGAAATAATGGGAGATAAGGAGAAATATTGCGAGATAAGTCGAGATAAGTCTAGATAATGGGAGATAAGGTGAGATAATGGAACATAAGGGGAAATAATGGGAGATAAGGAGAAATAATGGGAGATAAGGGGAAATAATGGCTGATATTTTATTACGTTAGGTAACATAAGGAATAAGCTGCGACGATAATAGTGTCTGTATAAAATAATACTCAACCAATTATAATAAATTTAGATCATAACTGAAAGAGTACAGGATATAAATAAATGTTAGTATTTTTTTTTTACTTTCCTTGGTATCTTTATTTTTCTTATACTTATATTGCTTATTAGATTTGAAATAATATACCAATTAAAGTTACTTTCCATTTTTAGTTTTCTTGCTAAAGAAAAGTATTGTATATCGTTATCCGAGATTCATGGATTTCTTCACGTTTAAGGATTTTTAGACCACGAAAAACATACTTGTCGGTTTGTTGGCACGATAACTCTCGAACAAAATGAGATATTAATTTCGAACTTGGTACATAGATAATATCTAATCAGTGGATGAAGTCTATTGTTTTTGAACGATATCGCTTGAAGCGTAGAGGGATAAATTTTGTGCGGCTTTGATAGTAATATGATAATTTTTCCTGCTTTTTTTTGCTGAGATAATACACACACACCCATATATATATATATATATATATATATATATATATATATATATATATATATATATATATATATATATATATGTGTGTGTGTGTATATATATATATATATATATATATGTATATATGCATATATGGTAAGATATAACGCATACCTCATATCTGGTAGTCTATCGGAGGCTGACTCGCTGCAGCCATAAATGCCTTTTGGCCTTGTGAACTGAATTCTTGATAATAGAACTTCAAAAAGAGCTGACAGACAAATCAGAAAAAAGGCCAATATCCAAAAGACCAAAAGTTGGTACCAAAAAAAGATTTGGAAACACCTTGAAAGAGAAAACTGTAGCAGAAAGGGCAACTGGTAGATACCATAAAACGATAAAAGTGATAAAACTGTCAGTAAAACCCCTGTCGACTTTGTAGCATATGGCCAGAGATATACGGGAGTAAACTGTGCTGCAAAATGGCGTCGGCCCGCTTTCCATGGTTGAGTTTTTTAATCCATGACAGAGAAAATCCTGATTTTTAGATGCAGCGTCTTAAAAAACAGGTGCACAGAATTATGGTAAAATACCGAGGCTCTTTATCGAAAACTGATTGCGCGCTGCAGCTGATCTGCCTACAGAGAACGCTGCTTTCAACGTTTACGAGGGCCTACTCGATAGTGCAAGCAGAAATAGGAAACTTGAAAATTTAAAATATTTATAACCAAACAGATGCATTGACATTATAGTGTACTACAAAAAAGAAATATTACACCTTATTACGTACTATAAGAAAACTCTAAAAAAATACTCAATTTAAAGATAATAACCGGTCAAATGTAAGGTGAATTTGCGCAATTAGTGTTCCGTACGTTGATTGCTTCTGAAATAAAAAATTTTGTTACGCAAGTATAAAATGATCAGTGACTTCACAAAACACACCCCAAATGAGTTTTCAACAAAGTTTGTTTCCGATCTTTACTGAAAACTGATGAACTTGAAATTTTTTGTTTTTTTTATATACCAGATAAATTATTAAAGGTAATGCACTCGTGATCATTTTCGTTCAATCTACTTCCCGTAGAGTATATTCCAGAATTTTTCAAAAATTTTTGGTTCAGTACTTTTCGAGATAAAGGGTGGGGCAGCGATTTTTCGCGATTTTATCAAAATAATACATAGAAAAGTGGGCGCATGTAAGACATTATATATTGTTTTTACAAGCTTTGTTTCCGATCTTTACTGAAAACTGATGACCTTGAAATTTTTGTTTGTTTTTTATATACCAGATAAATTATTAAAGTTAATGCACTCGTGATAATTTTCGTTCAATCTACACCCCGTGGAGAATATTCTAGAATTTTTTCAAACTTTTTGGATCAGTACTTTTCGATACAGAGGGGGGAACAGCAAATTTTCTCGATTTTTTCAAAATAATAATACAAAGAAAAGTGTGCGCATGTAAGAAATTATATATATATATTTTTGAACTCGTGTTTTTACAAACTTTCATTTAACACCCTAGTCGATGACCTAGTAAAAAAAAATTGTTTTTACTTCCGATTACACCCCCCAAAACTAACCCCTTAAGTCAAAATTTAACTTTCAAAACTATACGGCTCTGATGAGGCCATCAATTTCTCTATTAATACTAAATTTCAACTTTCTACGTCAAATAGTTTCGGGGAAAATCGATTGTGACAGACGGACAGACAGACAGACAGACACCAAAGTGATCTTATAAGTGTTCCGTACGGAACACTAAAAGAAGAGTCCTTTCGGACAGGAACATTTCGAACAACGAGAAATTGTGAGTATGTGTGTGGTGTATTAAAAGAAAACTAATCATGTGTGTAGAATCTTTTATGAGTAAGTTCACTTCTTGTAAGAGTCAAGAAGGTTTATTTAGAGATAGGAGCTTTCACAGGTCTTCATTTTAGAATTTCTTCTACTCTTCGAATATGTTATTGCTTTATCAGATTTATAGGAGGACGTTCCGCTATAGACAAAAGAAATAAACATGTTATCATTCGTCTTCTATACGATCTATTTTGCTACATCTATACAGGCATATTTTTCCCTATTACTATTATATATGAAAATATTTGGTAACTTCTACTTTTACAGAATCTGTGAGAAATTCGACGAGGTAGGTTAAGCCATATTAGGCCAGTACAAAATGAGATTGTTAACTCTTGAGACTCTATATTTATGGTGCGCTCAGTAAGTTAAGTGACGAGACTAATAGAATGAGTATGTCAATAACAATGTCGGAATCGGCAATGGGATTTTTTTTTAAACAAAAAACCAGCTTAGGCTTTTGTAACATTAAATTCGACTTTGTCATCATTTGACAGACCAATCAGGCAATAAACTGCCATAAGCCCGGAACCTTCGGTACAGACTAAATTAAGGACAGTTCAGCAGCATTAACAAATGCTCGATTAAATAAATTTTAAAAATGCTCCCATAGTTATTCAACCATCAATACCCAGTAGTTTGTTGCACGTTGCAAAATTTGAACGTAACGATAAAGATAGAATGACAAAAGAAATTATAGTTAAAATTACAATAGATACTCCTTAAAAAAAAGAAGAAACATGGATTGACCCCAAAAGTATTAAAGTGACAACTTTCACGTGTAAGATCAGTGACAACCGTAATAAACAACGAGTCGGGCCTATATAAAGAAGAGAGAAGAAGAAACATAATTTGAAACGTGCTACAGATAGAAAAAAAATATTTGTATATGAGAACGATAACAAGGTTACACAGATTCCAGATCCAGAAGTTACAGATAATTAAACGAAATCGAACTTTGCCGTGCGGAAAAGCCAGAAATTGGAAAAGTCGTTAAAATTGATACGCAGCGCTTCGGTAATTGGTTTGGAAAAGTTCCTAGTAATCTCGATGAGAATTTTCCGGTTTATTTCTGGAAATAAATGAAAATAATCTAAATGGAAATATTGATGAGAAGGTATATTTGACAACTACAACAAAATTTTAATTAAGTGAATATAAAGTTTAATTGTAAGATATAAAAATCGAAATGGTTCGTTCATTATTTTCCTCCTGAAAACGCAAGTCCCAAATAAATACTGATTTTATCACGAACTGATAGAAAATAGTTACAGAGTGGGAGGACTTTACCACGAAATACTGACATTTCTTCCTACACACTGGGCCTGCAGAAAATGAAAATAATAAAAAAGTATTTTTTTTTATGGGTCTAGCAAACGTGCTATAGGGAAGTCCCTAAAGCGCTACAGGAGCGACACGTGTGCGAAGAAAGCGATTCACGTTGTTCTTGAATCGCTGTAGATTGTACTCGGTGGGAAACACAGTTCTGGGCAAATTATTTCAAAGGGATGATGTTATCCATATAAAAGACTGCTTGAAAAACGTTGTATGAGGAGTAACAAGCTGAACCTCATACGGATGTGAAGAATTAGCGCGACGTGTACTTCTAATATGCACCGCTCTGGGAGGAATTAAGCGGGCCACATCCTTCGAATACTTTCCATGAAAGTACTTGTAGAATAGGCTCAAGTCGCTAACCGTTCTTCGATGTTCCAGCGAATCAAGGCCAACGGTCAATTCCGGGTCTCCAGTCAGACGAACAGCTCTTCTCTGAATAGAATCCAACAAATGCAGTGTATGTTTGGGAGCGGAGCTCCTAACATGAGAGCAGTATTCCATAGTTGGTCGAATTTGAGCTTTGTAAATAATTAACAGTTGTTGTGTAGTGTAAAGCTTTCTGGTTCGAAATAATATTCCCAACTTTTGAGAAGCTCTCCTTGCTATGCCTGCAACATGTTCATGCCAGGACATATTTGCTTCCAAATTAACGCCCAACAAATTGAGTGACGATGTTAGAGGAATGGAGTGCCCCGATATAACTATGTCGGGTTCAGCAACGTTAACTTTTTTAGAAAAAAAAAACTGCCGCCAGGGTTTTTGTAGCGTTAAATTCCACTTGGTTACTGTCACCCCAAGATAGAATTTCTTCCAGGTCTTTGTTAAGTTGAATGACTTTCTGCTGTCTGCGGATATTCGTCTGAGTAGCCGATGTCCGATCGTTCAAAGTGAATGAAGAGATAAGTGTACTGTCATCTGCAAAGCTGTAGATTGGATTCTCGGTCTTTTCCAGCAGATCAGTAATGTAAGTGAGAAAGAGAGTAGGAGACAGTATGGAGCCTTGGGGTACACCGGCGTTGATAGTGAAGGTGTTAGAAAGAAATCCGTCGGCTGCCACTCGTAAAGAACGCTCTCTGAGGAAACATGAGAGCCACAAACAGAACTTTTCCGACATACCATAAGAACGTAGCTTAGCCAACAGCCCATCGTGCCGAACACGGTCGAATGCCTTGGATATGAATATGAGCAACCCCTCGAGATTCTCCAAAGTGTTCAATTGCATTGTTCCAAACATGTCTTACATAAGTCAGAAGATCTCTTGTTGATCTATTTTTACGAAAGCCATATTGGTGATCGCTAATAATGTTGAATCCTTCAAGATATTTTAGAAGATGCTGATTGATAGCCTTTTCCATAACTTTCGATATTATTGAAAGCAGTGCGATTGGTCGGTAGTTATTTGGCAAGGTCTTTTTGCCTTTTTTAGGTATCGGCTGAACTGTAGCACATTTCCAGCAGGAAGGAAATATTCCCTTTCTGTAGGATAGATTAAAAAGTCTACAGAAAACTGGTGTTAGTTCCCTCGCACAGATTATAAGAATTATGGCAGGTATTCCGTCAGCGCCAGAAGCGTTTCTGGTGTCTAGCTTCATCAGAATACGTTTTACGATATGCTGTCTGAAGACAACACCAGGCATCCTTGACTGCACTATAGGAATATTAAGTGGTGTTTTTCCTTGGAAATCGACAGTAGAATGTGAAGCAAAGAGTTCAGCCAACAAGTTCGCTTTCGCAACAGGTGTCGTTGCAATAGAATTATCTGGCCGTGTGAGAGGTGGTATGGTGGATTTGGTGAAATTTGTTTCTAATCCGTTGATTGTGTACCTCCTTGGCTTCGTCGATAATTTCTTTGCATCTGTTCCTGGCACGAACAAATTTGTTACGATTTATGTTGTTAGAATTTTCGCGCCATTGTCGGTATGCAAGATGTTTAGAAGCAACAGCTTCTTTGCATTTTCGGTCAAACCAAGGCTTGCCGTTGGAAGGGCATTTCTTCGAAAAAGGGATGTAAGCCTCCATACCGGCCAAAATAACATCGGAAACCTCCCTGGCGCAGTCAGATGGGTCGCCGGATCGAAAACAAACGTCCAACCAAGGGAAATATTCCATGAGATCGTCCCATTTAGCAGACTTGTAGTGCCAAATCTTGCGCGGTTTAGGCGCCTCTCTGTCATTGATTGGTAGAATACTCGATGTCGAAAGTAATTTATGGTTGGAAGAACCTAACGGCGGATTTACGCTGACTGTATAAATCTCCGGATTGGTGGTTAAAAAGAGATCAAGAAGACTGGCAAACTCTCCGTCTCGATCAGGGATCCGTGTTGGTTCGTCAATAAGCTGAGTTAAGCCATAACTGATTGAAAAAGATTCTGCTTCACGACCTTGTTCGTCGGTAGTATTTGAATATTTAAGCCAGTTGATGTTGCGGACATTAAAGTCGCCCAGGATGGAAATTTCGGCATTTGGATAGTTAATTTGTAAATGATCGATGGTGTCTGCAAGGGAAGCGAAAAGTGTTCTAAAGTTAGTATCACTTGGTGGTCGATAGAGGATACAGATGAACCTTGTGGTTGGTTGAGTCGTTATTTTTAACCACATAACATCAAAGTTTGGGGGCTCCAGAGCCTCTTCTCGTTGGCAAGAGAGGTCGCTTCTGACATAAAGACAGATTCCAAAGTTACGCCTAAATCGGGAATATAAGTCGTACCCAGGATAAAGATAGTTGTGTTGGTCGATGAACTGACCTTAGTTTCACAGAGAGCGAGTACATGAGATTTATTTGATTGCAGGTGTTGGTGCACTGAATTTATATTCGTGTTTAAACCTCGTATGTTGCAAAAATCCATTTTGAAATTCTGATCTCTGCATGTCGACGCCCCTGAACCAGCCCCCACCCGGAGATCCGAACGGGGGACTATTTTACCTCCGGAATTTTTTTGTATCCAGGTGCCTCATTATGCTATTTGGTCCCACAGTCCGGGACATTGGCACAGCCACGAAACGTTAAGCAACTTCACGCAGCCTAAACCGATGCGATGGTATCACACCGGGCGATACTGGTGGGATCTGGGCATCTACCATCTAGGGTCAGTCCAAAAAGTCTCCATACACCACCTACTTTCTAAATTATTTTTCTGTTATGTTTAACTAATTAATTGGAACTATAAGAAACATGTTTAAATTAATATTTGAGACTTAACCAACGAGAATTAGTATTAAAAACTACTACGGAAAATTTTATTTAGAAGTTACTTCATTGTTATAAAAATGTAAATAAAATTAATGTCAAAAAAAGTCTTCATACACTCAAGAACTGCACTCAAAAAAACACATTATAATCAGCCACATTTTATCGAGCCATTGCTCGCTAATCTGAAAACAAATGAATAATTTTCGGCCATATTTTATAATTTGTCACTTGTAGCTAGTAATTTTACAGTGTGTTTTCAAAGTTGTTGTTAAAATTGAGCGAGAGAAACTGTGAAATTCCATTTCAAGTTCAAAAAATCATAATTGATTTTTGGAAAGATGGAAAATCGTACAGAAATATACGAAAAATTGTTTAAAAGTCTCATGCTACTGTTCAGTACATGGTGAACCAGTATAGATCAACGGGTTCCTGTAAAATTCGACCACGCTCCGGTCGTCCCAAGAAATTGACTCCACGTAAAGAGGCCGGTATTGTTAGACAAATAATTATAGACCCCAAAAAAAGTGCACCAACATTAAAAGAAGAAGAACGGGAACTATTTTTGAAAAATGTTTGTTCAAATTGTTTACACAGGGCAGGGTATAAGGGTTAAAAAAAAAAAAAAAAAAAAAAACACAGAGCAGGCTATAAGGGTTGTGCAGCCAGGAAGAAGCCGTTAATTTCGGAAGCTAATCGCAAAAAGCGGTTAGCTTTTGCTAGGGAATACGTTACTAAACCTCCTGAATTTTGGGAATCCGTAATCTTTAATGATGAGACTAAAATTAACCTTTTTGGGTCTGATGGCAAAGAAAAAAGAAAACCGCATTCGATATTAAAAACATTTGTTCCACGGTGAGACAAGAGGGTGGTAGTGTTCTGCTTTGGAGATGCATGTCCGCTGAAGCGGTTGGAAATTTACATTTTATTAATGGTACCGTGGGTAGCATGTTTATCTGAACATTTTGAGAAACAATTTACGAGAAAGTGTCCAAAAATTAGCACTCTATAAAAGATACATTTTTCAACAGGACAATGATCTGAAACATGCCGCAAACTTGGTGGGAAAATGGATGATCCATAATGTACGACAGCAACTTCATACACCTCCGCAATCACCCGATGTTAACACCATCGAGCATTCATTGGGAGAAACTTAAACGGCGCGTTCGCAAATATAATGCTTCAAATAGAGAAGAATTAAAAAACAAAATATTGAACGAATGGGAGAACATCCCGTCAGAAATTACTAGAAAGCTGGTTGCAAGCATGACAAAAAGGTTGAAGGAGATTTCAAGGCCAACGGCGATCTCACTAAATACTAGTTTAAACGAAGTTTTTATTTTCCGTTAAACTCCGTCAAACTATTATTATTAATTGTTAAGTGTATGGAGACTTTTTGACATTAATTTTGTTTACATTTTTATAACAATGATGTAACTTCTAAATAAAATGTTCCGTAGTTGTTTTTAAAACTAATCCTCAAATATCGATTTAAACATGTTTTCTCATAGTTCCAAACAATTAGTTAAACATAACAGAAAAATAGTATAGGAAGCAGATGGTGTATGAAGACTTCTTGGACTGACTGTATATGTGTATATATATGGGTCACTCCATGCCAAATCGACCACTTTTGACCCCGACCCCTTTCGATTTGGCTGAAAAATTTTTATCTTTTTTTACCCTATGAAAAACGGTTCTCAGAATTTTTTCAAATTTTTTTACCGACATCAAAAAAAGTTATGAATTTTTCAAAAAAAAAATGGCTCTTTTTTTCAAATTGCCATAACTTTGTCAAAAGTTGGCCGATCGAGACTTTTTTTTTTCAAAATTTTCGTAATTAATTGTACTTTTTAAAAAAAAATACAAAAAAATTTTTAGATAATAAAATCTATGAAATTTTTGCCTTTTGTGAGAAAAGCCGTCAATTTTTTATTTTTTTTTCTTAAAAAAACTTCAATCAATTCTGCAGTTATCCCCGCCAATCCCAGAGTGGGCCGAATTTTTTTTATATATTTTTTTTAATTGAAAAAAAAAATTTTCAGTTTTTCACAATTTTTTAATTTTTTTTTAGAAACTTTGTTTACATAATAAAATAAATGCAAGTAAATAATTTCACGGTATATTATACTTAATTTATAGTCTAAACTTACAACTAAAGACTAGGATTCTACGTTAACATTCAACGTTTTTAATACTAATTCAACAAATAATTTATTTCATTTTTCTTCAGCCTTTAAATATTTTATATATTCTATGTTCATTCGAATTTGAAAAAATTCTACCATATAAACAACCATCTGTGTCTGGAATTACACTGTGTAATTGCTGAGTTCCCGTAATTGGTTTTGTTTTCAAAAATCGCTCATTCAGATCATTCACAGCTTTATTGTAATCCTCTCCTGGGGAAAACTTAACCGTTATATTTGGAAGGTTATCCGGTGCAGAAGCCCAATCAAAGAGTTCATGAGGTGTAGTTATTTGTTTATCAACCGCTAGTTGGAGACTTGCTCTCGCTGTTAGTCGTTTGATAGTGCCACCAATACCGTCGTACGGACCTTTCTCATGGACAGTCGCGAAAAAATGCCAGCAGGTATGCCAAAATCACTTGCATGATTTTGGCATACCTGCTGAAATTGACAAAGTTTTTAAAGTTTTTGATTTATTGAGGAGCCCCATTCGAAAAATAATAAACCTTGTTAACACTTTCAGAAAAACTTTTCACAAAATCAGTAATTATTCCGATGAAAACATGAACAGCGACGGCATCATGATTATTACAATCTGAAATAATCACTAGACTTCTGTGTTCAAGTTCATCATTTACTTTAAAATAAATAACCGGAAAAATCGTTGCTTGATTATTGTTCCAGTGAAAACCAGATGCCGCATTCTGTACTTCGAAAGCATAATTTTCTGCAAAATCAGAAATAATGATAAATTCATTTGGTTTTAATCATTCTTTCAAAAATTTGGCTTGTTCTTTAGAGATGAATGAGTGAGGTAAAAGAGTTGTCAACTCACTACAAAAATCTTCCACAAATTCATCTGTTGGCTTAATAAAAGTTTCTAAATTACTTCTTGGCTTCAATATCCAATACTTATACGTGATATTTTCGATTTCATTGTTATCGAAACTTGTCAGTAAAGTAATTCATCTACTCCTGGACAGTTTTCACACCAACCTAAGTAACATTGAAACGACGGAGCCTTACATATAATTATGCTTAAACAATCGCTATAGTGTTTTATAGGTTTTTTCGTATTTTCCGTTAAATAATGAAAATTTCCACCTAAAATGAAAATAATTCAATTAACAGAAAATTCACGTATTTATATACATAAATTAATTTGATAATTACCAAGCATCATTAACTTAACATTCTGATGAATTGTACAAACACAGATCGTATGTATTCCAGTTACTCCTGCTAACACACAATGTTTCGGTCGCAAAGAGGCGAATTTCGAAAATCCAACTTCCTCTGCAGGGTATATTTCACGAAAACATTGGTATAGTTCTTTTAAGTTTGAAAAGAGTCTTTTTTGGACGTGTACTCGATTGCCATCATCATTTCGAATTGAAACAAAATCTTTCATGCCTGGCATCGGAGCACTATACTCATCATCGTTATAAAAATTCACAATTTTTAATTTTACTTGATCGGAAATTGTCCTACCTATAAAAAAAGGTGTTAAGAAATTAAGTCTTCAGTGGTATTTAAAACATTTATTTTACGTTATATATACCTAATTTCGATTCAGGTGTTGAAAGTATCCCTTTTTCTTCAATCAAGTTCTTAGCTACCCTTGACATATGCCTTGATGTATTCATAGTTCCACAAATACGTCTTTCACTCCATTTTCCGGTAATAAAGTTAAAATTTGTATTTTCGAGGATTTTTCTGTTTTTTCATCGTTGAATTTAGAGTGCAGCATTTCAATTAAAGAGCGAAAATTGTCACCATCGTCATCAATTAATTCCTCATCGGTAGAAGAGAGTAGAACCTTTTTCAAACTATCGGAAATCTGATTTATCTTGTTGTTCGAAAAGTGATTATCATTTAATTTTTTTGATGGAATCGGTGATTGATTTAACAATTGTAATGCATGATTTATTATTGGCAATTGAGTTGCAGCGCTGACTTGTGATGCAGAGCTTGATTGTGAATCTAAGGATTCGCTATTGAACAACATGGAACCTTAAAGAAAATAATAAGGTATGTAGTTAGAAATGTATTTAAGTAGCCACAAACTCATATGCAGAGAAAGAACCTTCAAATAAATAACTTAAAAAATCTTATGGAATGATAACTGCAGATCTGTGGCAGCCATGTAACTGTCACTATCAGTCTGATTATGATTATCATTGTCACTTGAACTATTTTCATGGTCACTTACATTATTATCATTATCATCAAAATTATTATTATCACTATTATTTGTTTGTTGCTTAACTAACTCTGAAGTTTTTTTTGGACACGAACTATATAATAAATAATTATCACTTAATTCCAACGTAATTTTCATAATGACAGTCGCTGGACGTAAACCAATTTGTTTGAAATGATATTCGAACCCAAAAGGATTACAGCCATAATGCAAGAAATGCTCCGATAAAATTATTGAAAAAATGATACAGATACATAGGTTATGTTTTGGATCTCAATATAAAGTGGTGGTAGGCTATGATATAGAATAGATTCGCGTGGATCTAGTGAATTGGCCGTAGGTAAGTCTGCGATTGTCATGCCCTAGCTTATCGATCTAATTAATGTGCTGAATTTGAATACTATTTATGTCAGATTAAAATTTATTATAATATGATTAGGAAATTATTTTATAATGTGAAACACAATTATAGTGAACAAAATTATTCAAACGCCAAAGAAAAATGAAATAAATTATTTGTTGAATTAGTATTAAAACAGTGAATGTTAATTGTATCAAACGTAGAATCCTAGTCATTAGTTGTAAGTTTAGACTATAAATTAAGTATAATATACAGTGAAATCATTTACTTGCATTTATTTTATTATATAAACAAAGTTTCTAAAAAAAAAAAAAAAAAAAAAAAAAAAAAGTTGTGAAAAACTGAACTTTTTTTTTCAATTAAAAAAAAAAAAATAAAATTGTGAAAACTGAAATTTTTTTTTTTTTCAATTAAAAAAAAAATTGAAAAAAAATTCGTCACACTCTGGGATTGGCGGGGATCACTGCAGAATTGATTGAAGTTTTTTTTAAGAAAAAAAAAACAAAAAATATAAAATGGCGAAGTTCAAAAAAATTGACGGTTTTTTTCAAAAAAGGCATAAATTTCATAGTTTTTATTATCTAAAAAATTTTTTGTATCTTTTTAAAAAAGTACATTTAATTACGAAAATTTTTGAAAAAAAAACGTCTCGATCGGCCAATTTTTGACAAAGTCATGGCAATTTGACAAAAAAGAACCACTTTTTTGAAAAATTCATAACATTTTTTGAGGTGGGTAAAAAAATTAAAAAAACCTGAGAACTGTTTTTCATAGGGTAGAAAAAGATAAAAAAACTTTCAGCCGAATCGAAAGGGGTCGGGGTCAAAAGTGGTCGATTTGGCATGGAATGACCCATATATATATATATATATATATATATATATATATATATATATATATATATATATATATATATATATATATATATATATATATATATATATATATATATATATATATATATATATATATATATATATATATATATATATATATATATATACAGTCCCTGGCCAAATTATTAGACGCACTGCAAGATTTCATGTAAAATATTAATTACCGAGTGATATTGTACCGTTTTATTATTTTAAATTGATTTGTTTTTTATTTTTATATTATCCAATCAATTACCTATTTATTTGACATAAATAAAACAGTATTAATTTAGAAAAGCATAAGTTTACTAAGTTTTAAAGAAAAGTGAAATTAATGTTAGTAAAAGTCAATATTTAGTTGAGCCACCTTTAGCCGCTATCAAAGCTTTAATTCTGCGCGGCATGCTATCAATGCAAGATTGTACTGTCTCCTGCATTTGAGGATGATGATTCCACACATGAATAATCTTTTCTAGGAGCTGGGTTTTGTTGGTAATCACATCTTTAGCCACTTCTCTTTTCATCAGCTCCCACACATTTTCAATGGGCTATTACCCGGCCAATCCAACAGAGGAATATTTTTTTCTGCCAAAAAAGCTTTAACAGACCGAGCAGTGTGGCAGGGAGCTCCATCTTGCATGAAAGTGAATGGTTCCCCATTTGGAAACCATTCTCTGAGCTGCGGAATCAACCGATTTTGTAATACTTCTTTGTACTGATCTTGCCTCATTATTCCTTTGACGACGTACAGACGTCCAGTGCCCTTGCCGCTGATGACTGACCAAATCATCACTTTGGTGGGATGTTTAACCGTCGGGACGACACAATCAGGATGAAACTTTTCTTCATGACGACGACGCACATACTGAGCTTCATTCTGCAAAATTTCGAATGTGCTTTCGTCACTGAAGCAGACCTGTCAAAAATAGGAAAAATATATAAACTTCCATGTTTATTTGCTTTATTTAACTGAAAATGATAATAATGTATCAATTATTGATTAAATTGCTGTATCTTACCGATCTCCAGAAGTCCACATCTTTGTCTTGCCATTGTTTGGCCCACTTCAGGCGCTTTGCTTTCATTGCAGCTGTTAACTTGGGCTTCCTGGCGGGGCGACAGGCCTTAAAATCTAATTCTTTCAATTTTCTTCGAACAGTGCGCTCAGAAGCATTTACGCTAGCATCCTGGAGTTGTGATTTTATTACCTTTGTGGTAGCAAATCTGTTTTCTACACAAATTTTCTTCAAACATCTCTCTGACCGTGGAGTGAAAATTGGGTTTCTACCGCATCTTTTCTTTCTTTTCGGGCTTAATTCCTTCCCTGACTCAATTTTCTTTTTTATGCGTCCTACACTAGCTTCAGAAACCTCGAATCTTCGTGATATTTCTCGGTTTGTAAATATTTTCACAATCACAAGGGCCTTCACTTCAGCTTTTTTACGTGGTGAAAGATCGCCTTTTCTACCCATAATGAAAATAGTCCAATTACTTTTTTAAAACACTGCATACAAAATAAACTAATAACTGAATAGTATAAAACTGTTAAACAAACAATCACAGTCCATAAAGCCACAGAAACACGTCCGTACCTGACTCGATTCCGATCGCGACTGATACAGGTTTGTACTTGTTTACGTTCATGTATCACTTTGTCAACACAGTGTTGCCATATGTTAAAAATAAATACAAATATGTAGTCTACAACAATTCTTTTAAATAAAAATCAATAATATTGTAGTTTAAATATACCATTATTGCATAAAAACTCTTAAGAAACATAAAATTACTAAAAAAAAATACAGTGCGTCTAATAATTTGGCCAGGGACTGTATATATATATATATATATATATATATATATATATATATATATATATATATATATATATATAAATATATATATATATATATATATATATATATATATATATATATATATATATATATATATATATATATATATATAAATATATATATATATATATATATATATATATAAATATATATATATATATATATATATATATATATATATATATATATATATATATATAAGCCCTTACTTATCAGAGTTTAAATAATTTTAATTAAAATTTTCTCATTATCCTACCTAGAAAGTGTCATAATAATAGTCATATCATCAGTTATACAAAATTTTTCGACTCTGCCTCTTTTACCCCATTCCCTTCATGGGATATTACTGAAAAACTGTAAATTTATATATATATATATATATATATATATATATATATATATATATATATATATACATATATAGATATATATATATATATATATATATATATATATATATATATATATATATATATATACATATATAGAGATAAATAGATATATATAGATATATATATATATATATATATATATATATATATATATATATATATTAAAATTTTCTCATTATCCTACCTAGAAAGTGTCATAATAATAGTCATATCATTAGTTATACAAAATTTTTTGACTCTGCCTCTTTTACCTCATTCCCTTCATGGGATATTACTGAAAAACTGTAAATTTATTTTCTGCTTTTTTACTATGTGTAAAATTGTTTTTTCTTGCTTCGTTCGATAGTTATAGTGCCAATAGATTGCCGAGATTGGGAACTATTCGTGATCTAGAAACCTAAAAACGTAAGAAATTGCAAAAATTTCGATGGGTGCTTTTTTTACGAATACTCCTTTAGTAAGAGAAGTAAAAAGTTTGAGAGTTGCTTAAGATTTAAAAAGTCGGGCAAGAAAAACATGTGATGACTTCGTAAAGATACCTAGGAGTAGTTTTTACATAAACCTATTTTTAGAGCGATGACCGAAGCCTCTATTGTTTGTGCCTACAGGTGCAGTTTTACCAATAATGGGAAAAGAGTGTTCTTGGAATGAACATGAAAAATTGTTTTAATTCATTAATATTAAGTGCCTCTCTAACAATTTGAGCACTTAAATTCACAGAAATATTAGCAAAATTCTAAACCACGCTTCACCATAAGTTACTATTACTAAATTATGTTTAAACTTTTTTGAAAAGTTAACGAATTCTCGCAAATTGCTAAAACTGGTTTTTGCGTTAGCTTTAATTATCTAACATGGACTAAGTGGGTGTTGCAAATTAGGATCTAGTCTTGTAACACACGACTGTGGGAGAATTTGAAATAACTTAATTTAGTGGAGGTAAATGCCGTAAAATTGTCATGATTTTTGGAAATCTTTGGCTACATTTATTTTCATTAAAAGCGTGTGTCTGCATATGAAAGTTTCCATATATCGAATACAGTCTCCGACAAAAATAAAATACTCTGCCATTGAGTATTTTAAAATTTTTGTATTTATTATCGGACTATACTTTTGACGCCGATTGTGACGAGTGAACTACCTAACCAAAAAAGTGTTCTAAATTTTATTAAAAAATAATAAAAGGATGGATTTTTCTTGTAGGCAAAATGCCGTTGGAAGCATTTAAAAAAAAAAAATATGCCAAATTTTATGCTCTTCAAGATGGTTAGAAGGGAAAACAAAGAATATTCAAAAAACTTTTAAATATTTTCTTCACAAAAAATTCAGTTTTTTTTCCGCTTTTACTCTAGAAAAGGTCTGGTTCATTTTCTTTATTTCTATTCAATATTTTATCTTAAAAATAACACGAAAATGTGATTTTAAAACAATTACTACCTATTTTACAATAAAATTATGATTTAGATAACAGAAACGTGTTAATGATTACTATTTTGAAGCTGAAATAATAGTAATAGTAATATGACATAGTAGTTTAAAAATAAAACAACGATATTAAAAAAAAGACTATTTGGATTTAAAGGCATTACTTACTTATATCTAAACACTAGCCGTGCCCGCGGCTCCGCTCGAGTGGACTTGATTCACTATTATCGTAACTGCTCATTACTGAAATCGCCTCACATAATAAAATATATCCTATAACCTGGCCAGAGAACATATATATGAATTTTAAAAAAAACTGGTAAATCGGATAAGTGGTTCTCGAGTCATAAGCGCACTAATGGAAGGAGAGACAGAGAGACGTTACGTTTTATATATATTATATAGCTGTTCTTCTTTCCCACATTTGGTCCATGTTTGGCTGACAGGCCTAATTGAAATCAGCATAAATGCTATTACCATCGTGTATTAAGGAATGACCTGACAATGTTACATGTTTTCAAAATCACTGACTTCTGAATGTTTTTATATGTTTGTGCTGAGCCGCAATTGTACTAAGTGAGATGTAAATGTTGTTGATTTTTATTTTATTATTATTGTTTTTGTTCTTCTTTCTCACATTTGGTATGTGGTTCAATGTTTGGCTGACGGGTTTGTGAAAAGTTAGCTTATTATTATTTTGGTTCTTCTTTCTCATATTTTGTCAATGTGGTTTCATGTTTCCACATTATACAGAGAACATGTGTATGAATTTAAAAAAAAAACACGTAAATCGGATAAGTGGTTCTTGAGGGATAAGTGCACTAATGGGTAGACAGACAGACCGAGAGACGTTGCATTTTATATATATTATATTCTTTGCTACATGATATTGTTTCATATTTAATGATTTAGGCCATATATTACATGAGAACGAGCTAGCGGCAAACTTTTTTCCGACTTGATTCACTATTATCGTCACTGCTTATTTCTTATATTACCTAACGTAATAAAATATATCCCATATCCTGACCAGGGAACATATGTATTTTTAAAAGAAAAAATAAGTGGTCTTCGAGTGATAAGCGCACTAACGGACAGACAGACAGACATAGAGACGAATTTTATATATATTACAGATAATCTGACCTGAGAACATATGTATGAGTTAGCAAAAAACACGTAAATCAAATAAGTGGTTCTGGACTGATAAGCGTACTAACGGACAGATAGACAGGCAGACAGAGAGACATTATATTTTATATATATTATAGATTATTTATAGATAACTTGGTCAGAGAACATAGATATGAATTAAGAAAAAACCCGTAAATCGCATAAGTGATTCTCGAGTAATAAGGGCATTAACGGACAGAGAGACAGACAACAGAGAGACATTGCATTTTAAATATATTATTATTCTTTACTACATGATACTGCTCCATATTTAATGGTTTAGGTAGTATATTGCAAGAGAACGCGCTAACGGCAAACTTTTTTCCGACTTGATTCACTTTTATCGTCACAGCTTATTCCTTATGTCACCTAACGTAATAAAATATATCCTATAACCAGGCCAGAGAACATATGTATGTTTTAAAAAAAAGCACGTAAATCGGATCAATGGTTCTCCAGTGTTAAGCACACTAACGAACAGACAGACAGACAGACAGAGAGACGTTGCATTTTATATTTATTATAGATAATATAAGGTAATTTGAAAATTACCGAATAGTGCCTCGACGCTACTCTTCGAAATAAGTGGCAATGCTAACAACCTTCGTATGTATACGGATGGCACCTGTATCGTAAGCATCAAACATTTCATCATAGTCTTATCGTAGTGTACTGTAATTCGTAGACAGCATTTATTTTTAGAGAAATGTTAACATCTCTCTGTTTTACGTATGTGTCTCGTATATTCTTTAACTCATTAAACATTTCAGAATATTACAGTTTTGTGATTTGTAATTAGATTTTTTGTTAATAAGATTTTATTATTAACATGTTTAAGAAATGTATATAGTGTCCAAGTGATTTTGGGATAATATTAAAAACACATCTTTATGTTTTCTTTGTTTGCATCTAGTCCATTTTTGTTTCGTTGTATTTTTTTCTTTTTCTATTATCTATATCATAATTTTATTGTGAAATAGATAGTACTTGTTTTAAAATCATTTTTTCGTGTTATATTTAGGATAAAATATTGAATAGAAATAAAAAGGGCGAAAAAAAGGGCGAAAGCGAAAAGAATTGAATTTTTCGTAACGAAAAATTTAAAAATAAGATAGTTTTTTGTATATTTTCTATTTTTCTTTCTAACGATATCGAAGAGCATAAAATTTCGCATATTTAAAAAAAAGATTCCTACAACCTTATCCACAAGAAAAATCCATAATAAGATTTGGACTAAAATTCGAATTTTGACCAATTCTATTAATATTTTTTAATTAAATTTGGTACACTTTTTTGTTAATATAAATGCTATATTTTTCTATAATTTGAAGCCATAATATCGAATTGAACGGAAAAAAACATTTTTTAATTTGCCGTAGTAAATACTTTTTTTAGTGTTCCGTACGGAACACTTATAAGGTTACTTCGGTGTCTGTCCGTCTGTCACACCCGATGTTCTCCGAAATTACTTGACAACGAAAGTTGAAATTTAGCACTAATATAGGAAAAAAAATCAGAGCCGTGTAGTTTTGAAAATTAAATTTTGGATAAGGGGTTAATTTTTGGCGGTGAAATCGGAAGTTAAAAAACAAAGTACCAGGTCATCGAGTGGGGTGTCAAATAAAAGCATGTAAAAACAGGAGTTCAAAAATATACATAATGTAATATTTTCTCACACTTTTCTTTGTATTATTTTTAAAATAATTGAGAAAATTGATGTCCTGATCAAAAAATTTTGAAAAAATGCTGGTATATTTTCCACAAGGTGTAGATTAAATGAAAATTATCACTAGTGCATTACTTTTAATAATTTATTTGGTATATAAAATAAAAAAAAATAAGAATTTTAAGGTCATCGGTTTTCAGTAAAAATGGGAAAAAAACTTTATTGAATATTTATTTGGGATATGTTTTGTGAAGTCATTGATCATTTTATACCTCCGTAACAAAAATTTTTATTTTAAAAGCAATCAACATACGGAACACTAACTGCGCAAGTCCGACTTGCATTTAGCCGGTTATTTAGTATACATTTTTTAATGAAGTCTACAGTTTTTTAGGCAATTTTATGACGAGTAAAATTAATATTTTTCTCTGTCGCATAATAACGAACAGAAGCTGAGATATTTAAGCTCTGCTCTTCAGCTCCAAAACTGCTTTGAAACATTCAGATGGTTATAGCTTCTACTTGATGGAAATTCATTATAAATGTATAATAAAAGACTGTTTTTAATCAATTTCCACTGGTTTATTTAAATTACGATGACGCGTTTCGCTGTCGATGCAGCTTCTTCAGATCTACATTTTACACTGTCAAGTTAGGTTTAATGTTTACAATTTTATATAATTTCTTAATTTTAATATTACACCTAATTAAATTACATTGATAGTATTGGAAAACCCACACAGACATAGAATTAAGAGAATAAATTCAATAATGGTGAATTGTTTAAATCTACCTGGTCATTGAATAAAGTACCTGTAGTCTTTAATCGATTTATTTGCATTGTCTTTAAAAGGTTTAGCTTTAAACCTTTTTGTTGGGTATGTAAAATTTTAAAATTCTTGTCAAACGTGTGATTTTCTATTAAAAGATAATTAGCATATGTTGAATTAGACTTTCTATGGATGAAACTTTTTTCATGTTCTGTAATTCTTTGTATAAATGTATGTCCAGTTAGTCCTATGTATGTTTTAGGATATGACCTACATGTTAATTGATAAACCCCTAATTTATTGTCTTTATTGATTTGTGGTTTGTTGTTTTTGAGATATTTCCCTATAGCATTGTTAGTCTTGTAAGCTATATTGATATTTTTTTTGGTTTAAAAATTTTCCCAGTTTTTTCTGTTGGTTTACCGAAATAGGTTAAGCATTTAAATGTGGTTGTTCTGTCTTTAAAAACGTGGGTATATTTCTGAGATTGTCTTGTTTCTAAGTTTTTTCTTGACGATGTTATTATATATATTAAAGTAACCGAATAACCGTTGTTAACGGCTACTTGTTTTATGTAGTTTAATTCTTTAGTAAAATTGTCCTCTGATAAGGGGATATTAGTTAGTCTATGTATAAAGCTATAAGCCGCGAGTTTATGATGGTTAGGGTGGTGAGAACTATTGTGAATTGTGGTAAAACTGATATTTCTATGTAAAGAATTAATGTACTGTAAAAAGTGAGTTAATTGTCTGTCCGTACCTGTAAAGCATACAATTATATCGTCTACGTATTGATACCAGTATTGTTAAATATCATTGTTTCAATACTGTCCATGAAAATTTCGGCAAGTAATTGACTTAATGGACTCCCCATAATTAACCCTTCCTTACTATTGTAGAAGTTATTGTTAAATGAAAAATAATTTTGTCTTAGGAAACTTCTTAATAAATTAATTATGTCAATTTTTATAACTTCATTTACTTTGTTTTTTGTTAATAGATTCTCTACTAAAATCATTGTTTCGTCTGGGGGAACACTAGGAAATAAGTTTTTGACATCGAAAGAAACTAATTTAGAATTATCTGGTATTGTTATACCCTTAACTTTATCCACGAGTTCATATGAGTTTTTGATACTGTATTTAGGTTCAAATTTGCTATGATATTTGATTAAATCAATTAAAAAGGATGACGGCTTATATGCTGGAGCAGACATATAGGAAACAACTGGTCTGATTAGGTGGTTAAGTTTGTGTAGTTTTATGAGTGAATAAAGTTGTGGGATTTGGGGATTCATATTTATCAATGTAAATTTATCTTTATCGTGAATGATACCTTTAGCCTGTTCAATGTATTGTTTTATTTCTTTTTAAAAAATATTTATGGGATCTTTATTTAAAATTTCGTACTTTCCTGTTTTGAGAAAATCTAACGTTTTATTAATATAGTCGATTTTATCTATTGCTATTACTGTGTTACCTTTATCTGCTTTGGTAAAGATTACATCATTTTGTTTTCCTTTACTCTGAATGGTTTTTATTGCCCTTAAGTCTTGGCTGATGTTGCTATTATTAGATTTGAATTCTTTTTTAATAATTTCGGCTGTCTGAAATTTTGATAATATGTTGTTAGGATTATCTTTCAAGGCTATCTCAGTATCAATACCTAATGCCTCCGATTCTTTGATATTGAAGTTAGTTTGAATATTGTGTTTGAAACCTTTTGTTGGAAGATTTTTTTCCCTGCTCGAAAAAGATGTGTTGGAAATGTTAATAAATCGATTAAAGAATTGATGATCAGTAAAAAATTCTTTTTCTTTATTATTTTGTGTTGTTATACGTTTTTGTTGAATGAGATACTGCAGTTTATCTTATTGTTGTAAATATTTTTTATGTATTTACTTTTTCAGGTGTGTTTGAATCTAAGACTATAAATTCTATAAAGTTTAGTTTAAGTAATAATTCTGTGTGGATTACCTTGAGATACATGTTATATGAGTCTCTAGTGCTATACTGGATTTTTCTCTCTGTATATATCCATTTTCTTTTGGCGAGTATAACTGCTTCCTTGGCTGCTTTGCTGATGTTGTGAGTTTTAAGATTTATGTACTTAGGTGTTACTTGGTTTTGGAGGCACTGATTGAAAAACCAAATATTTTGCCTACCTGTTGCACATTTTAGAAGTAACTTGAAGTAGTTTGAAGCTATAAAGCTTATATCAGCTTGTTTCAAATTTCGGATGATTGTAGCTTTTACTTGATGGAAATTCATTACAAATATATAATAAAAGACTCTTTTTAGTCAATTTCCACTAGTTTATTTAAATTATGATGACGCGTTTCGCTGACGATGCAGCTTCTTCAGATCTACATTTTACACTGTCAAGTTAGGTTTAATGTTTACAATTTTATATAATTTCTTAATTATAATATTACACCTAATTAAATTACATGTATAGTATTGGAAAACCTACACAGACATGTGGAATTAGGAGAATAAATTCAATAATGGTGAATTGTTTAAATCTACCTGGTCGTTGAATAAAGTACCTGTAGTCCTTAATCGATTTATTTGCATTGTCTCTGAAAGGTTTAGTGTTAAACCTTTATGTAAAATTTTAAAATTCTTGTTAAACGTGTGATTTTCTGTTAAAAGATGATTAGCATATGTTGAATTAGACTTTCACCATTATTAAATTTATTTTCCTAATTCCATGTCTGTGTGAGTTTTTCAATACTATCAATGTAATTTAATTAGGTGTAATATTATAATTAAGAAATTATATAAAATTGTGAACATTAAACCTAACTTAACAGTGTAAAATGTAGATCTGAAGAAGCTGCATCGGCAGCGAAACGCGTCATCATAATTTAAATAAACCAGTGGAAGTTGACTAAAAACAGTCTTTTATTATATATTTATGCTTTGAAACTACCTTACTAACAGTTCTGTTTTCCTTTACACAAACTTTCCAAACTCACTAAACCTAGTTTATTATCTTAGTCTCGATAACCAGCTAGTGATTATTGCACAAATATGGTAAAACGCAATTTAAAGTTTTCTTATAACGGGACTCTATATGTCACAAATATGAATAAAACCGATTTTGTATACAATCTGCAGAAGTATAAAAGTTTTCACCACATCTTGACGTGTCTTGTCATAAACACTTACGATCAGCAATACTAAATCTCCTTCAAGATTTAAGGGACATTATTAAATTTAAAATTCCCTTTTAACGGAACTTCAGATCCTTCTGACATCTCTGTCTCTTTTATGTTGCCTATCTCTCTCTGTCTAGCTTACAATACTGATTGGACGATTTAAAAAAGGGGAGAAAGAGATTTACGTCTCGAATTTTCTATAACTGTATTTTTGTCAATTTAACCAATCACATGTTTTGACTTTTAACAAATCTTTTTAGGTTAAACGTTCATATTCTGGTTGTTTTGGCGTTTTGACCTATTTTAAGACGGCCAATATGAAAAACGGTAATGTCTGGCGACATCCCAGACAACAAAATAGTTGTAAGTTTCAGCAGTTGACCATGACTTGTGTAATAAACGGGTGATAGCTGCTGAATTCAAACAATATTTAAACTTATTCCCTGTTTAAACAATTTTAACTAATTTATAAACTGGAAAAAAATATTGAGTTCTATAAACCTTGAGAAATGTTATTTTCTAGTGCTTTTGTTTACAACTATGTAGCTTTATGTATTGTTGAGTAATTTATATATATATATATATATATATATATATATATGTTGTGCCCCATATATATATATATATATATATATATATATATATATATATATAGTGTGTTATGAAATTCACTGCATATTTTAAAACCGGTGGCTCGTGGGATCATGTAGAAGCACATTCAATACTTTGTTTTTTAAATTTAAACATTTTTAAAATATTAAAAAAAAAAGAGGCATAACTGCATGTTAACGAATCATTTACAAAATCAACCTGCCCATGAAAGGCCGACATTGAAAATAAATAGAAGAACTGGTTCACTGCCCTTTAACAGTTACTTTTCAAGTAGGGAGAGTACAGCAAATCGACCCTCAGTTTTAAAAAATCGTAGATATAAATAAATTTTTGCCTATAAAAACATTTAACGTTGATGAAAGTGTATTTTCCACCGTTCAGGAAAAAACACAAACAGTTTAAGGACTGAAAAGGAAGAGACAAATCGGCGCAATCATAAGCGAAGAAAGAGGCCTTGTGTTGTGCCAGTGTGAACAGTTTGTGCCACCAAAGCTTATATTCAAAAGAATGAGACAAAATCCTGAATTGGGGAATGGCACACCTTCTGAAATGTTGTCACCCTTCCACACACTGGCTAATTCAAACTGATTTATAAAATGGATCAAACATTTTATAAGCATTGTAAAGCCCCCCCAAATAAAGTGTTACTTCTGCTTGATGAAAATACAACGTATTCGAAGAACTTGGAAGTGTTAAGCTTAACAATAATAATGTTACAAGTGCCAGGCCTTACTACTCCCCGGGTTCAGCCACTGGACGTCTCTTTTTTGAAAACCTATGAGCAGTTATTATATTCAATCAATAGATAACACTGGTCAACAAAAAAAAAAAAAAAGAAAATTGCTTGTTTCCTGTGATTTTTTTTTGTTGTTTCTATCTCAAATTGACGCGTATTTTTTAAATATGGCAACAATTTTTCTCTAACAGCTTTTGTTTTTGAGTTATAGCTAACTACCCTCATTTACTATTTTTACTTAGATTTTCGTTTTTTATTAGACACTAAAATATATTTTGTTGTTGTTTTAGATATGGCTTCGTCAAGAAGATGTTGTGTGCTTAATCCCGATTGTTTTTGCTATATTTGTGGTGAACATATATTTGCAAAATATCGAAAACCTATATCGGACTTTGTGAAAACTGCGTGTCATCAATACTTTAAAATAAAATTGTGTAATCAGGACAAGCCATGGGTTCCTCATATTGTATGCCAGAAATGTGTGGTATGTCTACGGTTATGGTCCAGTGGAAAAAGAGATGCAATAATGTTCGTAACTCTGCGTTGTGAAAATAAACGGAATTTACCCTGGAAATCGAAGTAAGTGGTCATATCCTAACTTATCTTCTGCTCAACGACCTCAATTAAAGTCACAAGAGGTACAACCCAGCACATCTAAATCTTCTGATGATCCAAATCTCTGTGAACCCGAACGAAATACATCAAGTGAAGACTCTGATTCAGACTACAAATGTAGCCTTTCAGAACCTCAACCATTTAATCAGAAAGAACTAAATGACTTAGTAAGAGATCTGAACTTACCAAAAGAAGCTTCTGAAATTTTAGCATCTCGTTTAAAAGAAAAAAATTTGCTTACTCCGGAAACCAACATTACATTTTATCGTACCCGAGAAAAAAAATCTGTTACCGTATTTTTCTCAAGAGAAGGATTTAGTTTTTTGTAACGATGTTGGTGGTATTTTGCAGCAGATGGGATTAAAACAGTACCAACCTAGTGATTGGCGTCTTTTCATAGACAGCAGCAAAAGAAGTTTAAAGTGTGTTTTGCTTCATAACGGTAACAAGTACGGATCTATACCTATTGCACAGTCGACGACTTTAAAAGAAGAATACGTAAATATTTCTAAGGTTATGGAAAAAAAAATTAAGTATCAAGACCACAAATGGGTCATTTGTGTTGATCTGAAAATGGTTAAGTTTTTTTTAGGTCAACAAGGGGGGTACATAAAGTTCCCTTGTTTCATGTGTCTCTGAAAGCTGGTATTTTTGATGGGCCACAGATTAGGCAACTCGTGAAAGATCCTAATTTTGTCAAATCAATGACTGAAGTCGAATCCAAAGCTTGGAATTCATTTGTTTTGGTTATGAGTAGCTTTCTAGGCAAAAAGAAATCCGACGACCATGTCGAGCTTGTTGAGTGCATGCTATCGAACTTACAAGAGCTAGGGTGCAATATGAGCATTAAAATCCACTTCCTGCACTCGCATTTAGACCTCCACAAAATCTGGGTTATTTTAGTGCGGAGCAGGGTGAAAGATTTCATCAGGATCTTCGGACAATGGAAGAGCGTTATCAGGGGCGGTGAGACTCACATATGATGGCAGACTACTGCTGGAGTTTGCAACGAGATCTATCTAAAGTCGTTCATTCAAGGAAATCTTATAAAAGATCATTTGCTAGTGTTCAATAGAAATTTTTTTGACATAATGTTTTATTTTTTTGTATTTTTTTGGCAAAATAATAAAACTGTATATTTCAAAAGCTGTTAGCAATCTCCCAGTATTTTTTTCATAGTCAGGGCCATAGAAATACCCAATAACAGAAAAAAAAATAAAGGAAACAAGACTTGTGTTGACCAGTGTAAATGGTTGAGGACAAATCCAGGTCATCAAGTAACGCAATATTAAGTTTATTTGTAGGATTTAAATCGGCTAGAGTTTAGCCCATGGACCAAAACATCTTTCTCAAACATTTGTTTAAAGTAACTGGAAATATAGATGCTCGCATTATCAAACAAACTCAAGTAATGAAAGCACAACGATCTTACAAAACGCCTTTATTATTATCATCAATAATGAAAACAAACAAATTGCTCAGCAACCTGATGTCTTCAAATAGATTGCCATATTTAAATAGTGAACCGTCTGCTTCGGAATTTCACGCTAACGCATAATTTTTTCTTTTAATCTTTATGTCCAATACTACATAAAATACTGTATAAAAAAGTGTGGAAATTACATCAAGTCTTTACAAAAATATGTTGGAAGTATTATCACCAACCAAACTGAGGAAAAATACATCTAAAAAAGGGAACGACATCAATAAGCAAAAGAAGGTATCAAAAAAAAGAAAAACGGCATTAACAAAAATAATATGATTTACCCAAGTCTCTACCAACTTAAACTAAAAAGCTGTGGACCGTCAGCAGACGCTTACAAAAAACCCTTTGAGGCGGGCATCTGCAACCGTAACAAAGGAAGAATTTATTGTCGGCGTTCCACAAAAGATCCTTTGTAGCCGAACAAGGATAATGACTTTAAAAACCTACCTCAATAATTTATTTACTATGCTTTATGAAGCATAATAAAAATTTAGTGGATTACATGTGTTAAAATTTTTACTTATATATTTTTATATAAAAATATTGGAATAGAAAACTTGTATAATTAATACTTGGTATCAGGGAGTACATATTTTAACAGATAACATTTTTTATAATATTTTTTTTATTAAATTTGTTTAGGAAAAACCTTTATATTATGGAGTATTCATGTCATCATTTCTTTAGGGTTAATTATTTCCTTTATTATTGAGATCTGTTATTTAACATGAATTTTCTGCAATCTACAAAATTACTTACTGCACCACCCAGCAGTAAGTAATTTTTGACGTTAATAATTTAGATTGTTTTCTTCTGTAAACCTTAGAAACTGAAGAAGAAACTAATGCTTGGCGTACCTAAAAAGGTATTTGAAACTTTTTGTCCCTATTTCCATGATCGCTTACCCCAAGAATTTGTTATACATATATATATATATATATATATATATATATATATATATATATATATATATATATATATATGTATATACTAGAATATACCTTCACTATTGCCATTGTCTAATGTATCCATGCTTTGACGCTCATAATCGGGTAATGACCTCTTGGCTGCTGTAATTTCCTTAGCTGTTCCGGTCAAATGATGATGTATGGTGCCCACTGCTTCCACTGATCTGGATTTTGCTAAAAATGAAATCCCATTTTTCAGTACTGGGTGCATTTAAACACTTGTACACAAGTTGAAGTGTTTTTATGAAAATTCTATGTAAACATTATTAACCTGGCACTCCATGCATGACACAATTTTACTGAGAATAAATTAAAGTACCTAAACTATTTTTTTGTATAGTTGGAGCAATTGTTCCAAAATAAAACATCTAGTTTAAATCGATCTATCGGCGGTTAACAACAAATAATTACTACAATTTACTGTTTCCAATATATTTTCTTTTAAAGAATTTTTCTAAAAAATTAACTCTTAAGAGTATAAAAATTCATTTTATGTAAATAAGTTTATTTCAGTAAAATAATGAAGTTCATGCTTATATGAATATGAAATGAACTGTTGTTTAAGAGTCGAGAGGCAATTAAAATTCATATTTCTAAAAAGTACATAAAAAACTTTCAACATATATTAAAGAATACAGGAAAATAAATGTTGTTTCAATTAAAAATATTTAGAACTTCTGTAATAAAATTTGGATGTTTTTTTTTTGAATGATTAGTTACCCGAAATTCTTTACAGAATTTCATGGAAAAGATAATTATAGCCCAGTCGCCATGGGTTCTGAGCTCTCATTAAATGTTAACAAACTGCTTTTTGACACACAGGAAGAATACGATAAAAAAAATAGTTTGCTATAGTTTGATGTATGCTAAGCCCAGAAATTCCAAAATAAAATAAAAAATTCGGTTTTTTCGTAATATCTCGAAAAATAAAAAAGATGACAAAAACTATAGCACCACGTGAAAGAGCGGAAAACTAAACAAAAAATATTATATAAATTTTTTTTCCAGATTTTTTTTATTAGCATGACAATTTATTAAAAATTCGGATAGGTGATTCAAAAAGTCTAGCACACCAAACGGATTAATTTGAAAGCCTACGCGCACCGCTCGAGGTTTATTTGATATTACTGGTTTACAGGGTATACATTAAAAGATTTTCAGCTTTCCGATGATCTTTTAGTTTTTTTTGGTTGCTTTGAAATTTGTAAAACTTAAAACGAAATCTTTGATTGTGTTAGCCGATACTTGTTGGAAATTTATAATAAAATATATATATATATATATATATATATATATATATATATATATATATATATGTATATATATATATATATATATATATATATATATATATATATATATATATACGAGGTTGGTTTGAAAAGTCCGTGCAAAAATAAAAAACTACTTATGTGTTTGGGGGTTAACCTTTTTTATTTTTCGACATAGTCTCCTTTTAGGCTTATACACTTCGTCCAACGATGTTCTAGTTTGTTGATCCCTTCCGAATAATAGGATTTGTCCAAGTCTGCAAAATATCCATTAGTGTCTGCAATCACCTCCTCGTTTGAATAAAATCTTTGTCCCGCCAGCCATTTCTTCAAATTGGGGAACAAATAGTAGTCCGAGGGAGCCAAGTCTGGAGAATAGGGGGGATGTGAAACGGGTTGGAATCCTATTTTCATTAATTTTGCGACCACAACTGCTGAGGTGTGTGCTGGTGCGTTGTCGTGATGGAAAATGACTTTCTTGTGGGCCAATCGCGGGCAGCTCGGTTTTCAAACGGTCCAATAACGATGAATAATATTCACCTGTAATATTTTTACCCTTTTCCAGATAGTCGATGAGAATTATCCCTTGCGAATCCCAAAAGACAATCGCCATAACCTTTCCGGCCGAAGGAACGGTCTTCGCCTTTTTTGGTGCAGATTCCTCCTTGGTAACCCATTGTTTGGTCTCAGGAGTATAGTAGTGTATCCATGTTTCATCCACAGTGACGAAACGAGGCTTAAAGTCCTCCGGATTCTTCTGGAACAGCTGCAAACCATCCTTGCAACACTTCACACGATTCTGTTTTTGGTCAAGCGTGAGCAATCGCGGCACCCATCTTGCGGATAGCTTTCTCATGTCCAAATGTTTATGGAAAATATTATGTACCCATTTAGTCGAGATGCCCACAGCACTAGCAATCTCACGCACCTTAACTCTTCTGTCATCCATCACCATATCATGGATTTGATCAATGATTTCTGGAGTCGTAACCTCCACAGGCCGTCCAGAACGTTCAGCGTCACTTGTGCCCATATGGCCAGTCCGAAAATTTTGAAACCACTTATAAACTGTTCTAATCGAAGGTGCAGAGTCACCATAATGTTTATCAAGCTTCTCTTTAGTCTCCTGAGGCGTTTTACCTTTCATAAAGTAATGTTTAATCACCACACGAAATTCTTTTTCGTCCATTTCTTGAAAATCACTCGATTTCCTTGATTCACACAAATGCCAAACAGAAAGAAATAGACCAATATGGCTGAAACTTGGTGTGCGTTCATTCAAGAGATGCTACTAACTAAACATGACCTCGATACGCGCCGGTGGTGCCATCTCTCGGACTTTGCACGGGCTTTTCAAACCAGCCTCGTATATATATATATATATATATATATATATATATATATATATATATATATATATATATATATATATATATAAACTATGTTTTAAATTTACAATATATTTAAAATTACTTGACAATTGTTTCACACATACAATGGCTTCTTCAGAAGTGAATTAGAAAGAAAAATGTTTGGTAATAATACTGGTTATATAGTGCCTAAAACTATCCTAATTACATAAGATTATGTTAATCATTTTTTTATATTATTTACTGACAAAGTTATTTTTAAAATGCAAATCTGTGGTACTATTTCAGAGAACTAATAAAGATTAAGTAAGGGTGAATGGTTTAAATCTACCTGTTGGTTTAATAACAGATTGGAATTTCTCTGTTTGTTAATTTCAAGACATTCAAGCATATTTAATTTTTTAGATCTATTTTCTCCATGCAGGATTTTAAATGTATCATTAAAATTACGGGATTCGTTTAGTGTATGGGTAATGTGAATTGTTCTTATTTTTTAAATCAGGTATTATTGGTTTTTAATGCTATTGTATTGTTCTTTTTTGTTAAATCTTTTGAAATTTTTCTAGTTATTTTCCCTGTGTACGTGAGTGTGCTAAATTTTCCTCTTTTGTCATTAATGGTGGGAAAAATTAGAGAAATTGCCTGTTTGAACGATTTTTTATTCAAGATATTATCTATAATGCTAGAGTCAAATCCATTATTAATTGCTATTTGTTTGATTATGTTTAATTTTTTGATAAAATTAGTTTTAGTCATAGGAATATGACTATGTATGAAAGAGTTAAAAGCTGCAATTTTGTGAGTACAATGTTATTAAATAATGTTAGTGAAAACACAAGGTATATCAGATCAAATTAATTATGTCATTTATAAAATCCTTTCCCGGTAAATCGATATTCCACTTAAAATTGCAATGAGTACAGTAAGGATAACTAGAACAACGAACAAGTTAGCTTACGCCACGTCCATGCAACGCCATAAAGAAAACTGGACTACTGAATGCTGTTTAGATAGTCCAAACTGCTTTGGATACCATAGCGTTAGATAGATAACCAGGTAACACGTTGCTTAAATACCTACATTACTCAGGCCTCTACCTCATTTTTGGGTTGTTAAATCCGAGCTAAGAGGGATAACTTCTAAAATTGAAAGAATTTCACAAAACGAATTCCGAGATAGTTTTATAGATGAGAAAATAACAAATAACTATTGGAATATGGCCTTGGTTCAGTTCTAGTTAATGTTGATTTTCATGTATGTGGGGTGGAACCCCATTAATCGCGCTGCCTAGCGGTAGTTACTGGCAACTGTGACAGTGTTCTTACTAAACAATACCTCTATCGGTATGCTGCTTAAAAAGTCACAATAGGCCACAGGTATGTCTCCTTAACTAGGCTTACGGCAGTTAGAAGTTCAAATTGTTGTACCTTACTCATTCTTTACGCTAATACTGTGATAAGTACTTTAGGTGTTGTTCTCTTCTCTGCTGATGAGTCATCATACGACGAAACATGTCCCGACATAGTATGATAAATGAGGCAGAAGAGTAAATAAATAATTCTGTAATATGGACTTTGCTTAATTTTAGGAACTGACTTTAGATACATGTGATAGAACTCTAATAACACCACTGCCTAGCGGTAGTTGTTAAAGCTGTAATAGTGATAGAGAGCAGGTGTACCTTCAAAACAAGGCTCCCAGTAGCCACAGATGAAACATCAGAAAATTTGTTTTTCATTCGAATTTAACCGAAGTTTTCACGGTGTTAATTAGACAAGAAATCGTGGCTCTTGAGATTAGATCGTGTTAATTTGAAGTAACTCTTCATCGGCTATTAATTCTTCGATATAAGAACACTAAATAAGTTAACACATGAATTCAGTGTTCTGGAAAAGTATAGATCCTTAACGATATTCTGTGTAATCGTAACATCGGACGAACTGAAGCTATGACAAGAGTATAAGTTAAAAAACTACTGGCTATACTAAGATGGGAGATATATGAACATATATGAACATTTATACTACGAGTATTAGTAGCTCATTAGCTTAGACCTCTTCCAATTGTCAAATATAAATGAAGTTGCTATGGATCGTATTTTCACATTTAGTAAATACGTATACAAATTTTAGTGGTCTAGATATTCTTCTGCTATTTATAGTGAATTTTTGATGAAGATATAACCCACAAAAATTATGAATTTACTTAAATCACATATCAATCTCTGATAAAATATCTCTTTTTGAAAGGACTGTACTTTAAAAGAGTGTACGACGACGTACTTAGTAGATTGAAGGAAAAATATCATTCCTATTCAACTATCAAAACTTGCCTAGCGGATTTCAAGAGAGGAGGGATCGACATCAGTGGTAAACACTGTGCTGGAAGACCCGTTTCTATATCTACCTGAGACAATGTTGAGGTTATGCATGAAATAATTTAGGAGAATAAACGAATTGGACTGAAACGTGTAATAGAGATTCCGAGCATTTTATACGAACGATTTCACTGTATATAGTCCAAGAAACGCCGAAGAAAGGATCCATAATGACGTAACAGACCAGACGGTGTTGTGCTGGTTGGTGATCAAAAGGGCGTTAATGAAAATAGTGATGAGGAGTTGACTAACCAAAAGGTTCCTATTATGGCGACGGGAGATGTGCTACCCTCGGTTAAAAAAAGTCTTTATTATGACGATGAGCTTTATTGTTAGAATTGTCTTGGTTATTTTTAGTGTGTAATGGATATAAGTTAGATGTGAAAAAGGCGTTAATGAAGGGTTGTTTATTCTTAAAAAGTTGTTAAAACAGGCCTTATATAAGATGCTTATTATTAAAAAGTTGTTGAAACAGGTCTTATATAAGATATTTATTATTAAAAAGTTTTTGAAACAGGCAACCTATATTTATAGGTATTACTACCTATGTTAGATTTTTTTCTTTGCTGTTTTTGTTACTTTATATTTAGGTTCATTCAATTTGTCGGGCGTTAATTCGGGAGTATACGAAGTTCAGTTTATCACTCCTCGTACAACCCTTTTCAAGCAGTCTTTTATATGGAAATCTTCATCCCTTGCAATAATTTGCACAGGACTGTATTTCCCTACATTGCTAATGTACACTGTGTGACCCTACATGACTAATGTAAAGAAGGTATCCGTGGAGAACATTTTTATTTTTAAAATAAATATGAAATTAAGATAAATTTGCCCACCTGGATCCATCCCAAATCTGCTCGTAAGTGGCGTACTCTGATACCCATAAAGCAAAGCTTTCCTATTCATTTTAGCTTGTTCTTTTGTTGTTTTGCCTCCTCCGGGAACGTACAGATGCGGAGACGGAGGAGCAAATGCTCTTTGTACTACACGGATGCCCATCCTGACGGTTGTACGCTTATGGAGCTTTTCGTCCATTCGTTCGGCTGCAATAAAAACAACATATTAATTTAACGTCTATTTTCCAAACATATAAAAAAAAAAAAAACATAATGACTCGTAAATAAATATGCGAGAGATTTTTGTTATAGCTAACTATAGTAGTGTGTTTTTTCACATAAAGATGTGTTTTATTTGTAATTTAAATTAATCTTAAAAGTATTCAAGAATTTTTTTTTATTTATTTCTGTATACGGTATTAAAGATAGAGAAGACGGTATTTTAAATGGAATGATAGGTCCTATTATTCTATTTAATTCACAAGATGAGTAAAATTGAAGAAACTGATATTTATGATGGTATTGTAAATAAGATAAACACAAATCACCCATTCGTGAATAAAAAATACATGACATGAAGTGTGTAGTTTCTGATGATATCTGTTACCCAAGGGTTTTGAATTTATTGTCCATTTCATAAATAAAACATGGCGTTATTGAAATTTATAAAACTATAAGTTAATTCATTAAATAACACAGGCCAACAAAAACATATTTGTAAAAACTTTTTAAACCCATATATCTAAGTGTTCTGTATTTTTGGGTGCTGAAACCGTATCTGGTATCAGTTCTCTCACAATATGACATCGATTAAATTTCAAAATAGGGAAAATTTGATACATAAAAAATAAAAACTTAAACCGTACTTTTATTTAATTAGGCTACAATTTTTACTCACGATAACATATTTCACTTCAATGCGAATATTTTAGGTGCTTATTTTTTGTATTTCCTTTCCCTTTTCTCTGTGAAGTTTCTTGTATAGCTTTTTCTCCGATGTGATGCATTTTGTTGTTCTCTATGAAGTGAGCAATAGTAATCACCGATTATGTTGATATTCCACCGTTCCTGGTACCATTTCTCCATCTCCTTTATGTCCTGATGGAACCGTTTCCCCTGCTCTTCACTTGCATCGCCTAAGTTTTTAGGAAAAAAGTCAAGATGGTTGTGCAAAAAGTGGACTTTAAGGCTCATCAGACAACCCAGATTTTTGAACTTGTCTATCATATTAGCTACGACAAGTTCATAGTTAGGGTCTTTCAGATTGCCCAAAAACTTAGTCAAAACTTCTTTAAATCATATCCAAGCCTCCGTTTCCTTTGTAATGATCTTTCCTTCAAAGTTTTAATCGAATATCATTTTACGAATATCAGGCCCAACGAAAACCCCTTCTTTCAGTTTGACTTCTGATAAATTAGGAAATCTTTTACACAAATTTTCAAAAAATTCACCATCTGCCTAAAGATGGCTTTCACAAATTGTTTCATTAAGCCTAACTTGATGTGTAGTGGTGGTAGAAGAATCTTTTTTGGGTCTACTAAAGTTTTATGTAAAATGTTCTTCTCGCCAGGTGTTAAAGTTTTTCTTACAGGCCATTGTTTTTTGGACTAATGTTGATCCCTTGCTCTACTGTCCCATTCACATATAAAACATGGAAACTTTGTAAATCCTTTTTGTTGACCAAGGATCATGGAGACAACTTTTAAATCTCCACATAGCATCTAATCGTGAGCTGGATAGTTAATTTTCTGTAAAATCATGTTAAGATTTTCGTAAGTTTCTTTCATATGGACTGAATGAGCAACAGGTAGTGAAGCATAAGTATTTCCGGTGTGTAACAGAACACCTTTTAAACTAGTTTTTGATGAGTCTATAAAAAGCCTCGAATCTTCCTTCTTGTACTCAATGCCAAATTCGTTCATTAGACTACCAATATCATGGCAGTAAACTAAATCCTCTTCCTGCTTGAAAAACTGAACGGACTGTTGATTTCTTGTTCTATAATGATAAATATGTGTTCCAGATTCCAATAAATGTTTTTCTTTCAGCTTAGAATCGAGCAATTCTGCTTTTTCCTTAGTTAAACCCAAATCTCTCACTAAATTATTTAACTCAGCTTGTGTAAACAACTGTCGTTTTAAATTTTCTAGAGAACATTGAAACTTATCATCATCCGGTCGACCTTCATTAAATTCGGGACTGGACTGTAAAACATCATCAATAGTCCCGGTTCATGTCCTATTGGCTAAAGTAAAGTTAGGATAGATAATTACTTTCTTATTTTTGGAGTTATATCCAGAAGTATCAACGCTGCAAAAATAACAATCATTTGAATGATTTTCTTGCTCTCTTCATACCATGGGTACTACAAATCTAAAAGCTTTCTTTTCTCTCTTATATACCATTTCCTAAGATCCTCGACATAAACATAACATACTTTGTGAGAAGCCCAACATTTTTCTTGATTACCGATTTCTACACCAAAATATGCAAACTATACTTTTTTAACCAAGTCAGCAATGTTTCTTTGATGTTTTTTTAACTACAAACTCACCACATATATAACAAAAAGTGGGAGAGTTTTTACAACCACGATTAGTCATACTTTAAGTGTGAATTAAAGCACATGGGTTAAACACTGCAATGCGAGATTATATTAACTCGAAGAAAACAAACAGCTGTGACATTTATCGGAACTGCCAAACTAATAACATTTGATTTTACTGCCAAACTTATAAAATTCTGTTTTTATTGCCAACCTAATAACATTCGAATGATAATAAAATAAACTTTTCACATTTTGAATATTAAAATGTGAAAAATTGGTGGGAGATACGATTTTTTATTATTATTTTCGAACTTAGCACACCAAAAAACATAGTAATCAGGTAAAATTATTAAAAAAGTTTTTTCATCGTTGGCCTGTGTAATTTAATGGGTAAAAATTTTAAAAAAAAAAACAGACAATTCGTTGAAATTTTAACGCTAGAGCTCTTTAGACGGAAATCGACAAAGCGTGGGTTCACATTACTGCATAACTAAATATCGTTATTTTCGGAAAGTCCCTTTCATTCTTTGTATTTACTAATTTCAATCACCTCCATAAATAAACATTTTATATGTAGAGTAAACGAGAGAGAGAAAGAGAGAGCGAACTGTGCCAAGAGTATCGTGAATGGTATTTAAGGTATTTAGTGCAGAAACAAATGGAAGCTTGGTTAATGTAATTAATTAACAAGCATTTGGTGTCATCACGGTATTTGGAAAGGTAAAGCTGTGGCGATAATTTGCATAAATTTTACAAGTTAGGAATTCAGGTTGGCCTTTTAGTTATTTATCATTGTTTGGTGCGACATTTTGTCATATATCTTATATTACTATGGTTTCTTTTACCGCAAGATGATAGGTCATAGGTGTGTAGCAGAATATATGCTTACTTTTTGTTTACCGCAATGCTAATAATTTACAATGTCGATTTAAGACTTTTGAATAAATAACATTTGAAACTATCCGTGTGAGTGGGAATAGTATCGGACGTCTATTAATCATTAGCATTTATAGCTTTCGTGATTTTATGCATTTTTTCATGTTTCACGGTCCCTATTTCCGTCAGTCTGTTTCTCGATATGTAGGTCTTTCGATCTATCTCTCGATCTGTCTGCTGGACTGTCGAACTTCTGGCACCATAACTCTTGAACGAAATAAGATATCGAGTTTACATTTGGTCCACATACCACAATCGAAGTAGGAATGGAACCTGTTGTATATATATATATATATATATATATATATATATATATATATATATATATAATATATATATATATGTATATACAGTCCCTGGCCAAATTATTAGACGCACTGTATTTTTTTTTAGTAATTTTATGTTTCTTAAGAGTTTTTATGCAATAATGGTATATTTAAACTACAATATTATTGATTTTTATTTAAAAGAATTGTTGTAGACTACATATTTGTATTTATTTTTAACATATGGCAACACTGTGTTGACAAAGTGATACATGAACATAAATAAGTACAAACCTGTATCAGTCGCGATCGGAATCGAGTCAGGTACGGACGTGTTTCTGTGGCTTTATGGACTGTGATTGTTTGTTTAACAGTTTTATACTACTCAGTTATTAGTTTATTTTGTATGCAGTGTTTTAAAAAAGTAATTGGACTATTTTCATTATGGGTAGAAAAAGCGATCTTTCACCACGTAAAAAAGCTGAAGTGAAGGCCCTTGTGATTGCGAAAACATTTACAAACCGAAAAATATCACGAAGATTGGAGGTTTCTGAAGCTAGTGTACGACGCATAAAAAAGAAAATTGAGTCAGGGAAGGAATTAAGCCCGAAAAGAAAGAAAATATGCGGTAGAAAACCAATTTTCACTCCACGGTCAGAGAGATGTTTGAAGAGAATTTGTGTAGAAAAACAGATTTGCTACCACAAAGGTAATAAAAGCACAACTCCAGGATGCTAGCGTAAATGCTTCTGAGCGCACTGTTCCAAGAAAATTGAAAGAATTAGATTTTAAGGCCTGTCGCCCCGCCAGGAAGCCCAGCTGCAATGAAAGCAAAGCGCCTGAAGTGGGCCAAACAATGGCAAGACAAGGATGTGGACTTCTGGAGATCGGTAAGATACAGCAATTTAATCAATAATTGATACATTATTATCATTTTCAGTTAAATAAAGCAAATAAACATGGAAGTTTATATATTTTTCCTATTTTTGACAGGTCTGCTTCAGTGACGAAAGTACATTCGAAATTTTGCAGAATAAAGCTCAGTATGTGCGTCGTCGTCATGGAGAAAAGTTTCATCCTGATTGTGTCGTCCCGACGGTTAAACATCCCACCAAAGTGATGATTTGGTCAGTCATCAGCGGCAAGGGCACTGGACGTCTGTACGTCGTCAAAGGAATAATGAGGCAAGATCAGTACAAAGAAGTATTACAAAATCGGTTGATTCCGCAGCTCAGAGAATGGTTTCCAAATGGGGAACCATTCACTTTCATGCAAGATGGAGCTCCCTGCCACACTGCTCGGTCTGTTAAAGCTTTTTTGGCAGAAAAAAATATCCCTCTGTTGGATTGGCCCTGATATGAACCCCATTGAAAATGTGTGAGAGCTGATGAAAAGAGAAGTGGCTAAAGATGTGATTACCAACAAAACCCAGCTCCTAGAAAAAGATTATTCATGTGTGGAATCATCATCCTCAAATGCAGGAGACAGTACAATCTTGCATTGATAGCATGCCGCGCAGAATTAAAGCTTTGATAGCGGCTAAAGGTGGCTCAACTAAATATTGACTTTTACTAACATTAATTTCACTTTTCTTTAAAACTTAATAAACTTATGCTTTTCTAAATTAATGCTGTTTTATTTATGTCAAATAAATAGGTAATTGATTGGATAATATAAAAATAAAAAACAAATCAATTTGAAATAATAAAACGGTACAATATCACTCGGTAATTAATATTTTACATGAAATCTTGCAGTGCGTCTAATAATTTGGCCAGGGACTGTATATATATATATATATATATATATATATATATATATATATATATATATATATATATATATATATATATATATGTATATATATATATATTAAGAACAATTATTTGTAGTAAAATCTATGAGACATTATAGGAACAGAGAAGGGTTTTAAAGGAGTTGCCTTCAACACGTCCTCTTTACGATTCTTGGAATCAATAAATCTGAAAATTATATTCTTTTTTCATTATTTTCAACTGTAGATGGTGAACTATGTAAAATGTCAGCCTTAAATATGCCTGAAATTCTTTCACTGCTTCAGTTTCTCATATCTCATATCTCTTCATAAAGTGCTTGGATTAAGTTATCTTTTAGTGTAAGAACGTCAAACTCAGTATGTTTTACAACCACGTGCTTGTAAGAAAAGAATTGGGTGAATCAATTTACTGATTTTTTTGAAAATATGTCGTTACTGAGGTTTTGCTGATTAGTACAAGTACATCCTAAAAAATTAGAAAATTTAGCGTGGTACAGGATAACTATAAAATTGCCTATATTTTACTGCAAATTTATAATTTTAAATAAATTTCTAATTTCTAAAAATTGAAAATCGTGATTTTCAGGAATTATGACAACATACGTCATTAAAAGGTTATTCATATCTTTTATAAAATAAATAATAATAATAAATTAAATTAATTTCCCTACATTCTTGATAATAGCGAAAAATTACTTTATAATAATGTAGCTTGACAGATTTCCGTGAACTAATTTAGAGAAGAATGGCTTGCATATTCATGGTTTCTCTTTTTCGTTCCAACTCAAAATTGAAGCTGTCAGTTAGTTTTCCCTCGCATTATCTAAAAACTAATCTTTTTTCTGTCATACCTGTTACTTTCCAGTAGAATGGAAAATAATTGGTAATTTAAAACAGTTATTTTTCTATTTAGAGTACGAAATACTACTTTGGTGGTTGGACATGAAAGTTTTGAGTTTGAGAACAAGAAATTTTATGCAGGATATGCAAAAAATATTTTCTATACAACCGTTGTGTTTTAATGTAAATGTTATATGAGACAGTTAATAACAATTGAGTCACTTAGTGTGAAAAGGTAACGTGTACACACAATTTTTTTTTAAATAGAAAAAAAAACTGTATAATTTGTGTCAGATTTAATATTTTTACTTTAAATTTCTTTGTAAGTGTTATGTACCTCTTTATTAACTTCTTATATATCATTTTTTAATTTGAAAATTACACCAGCACCATTTTTTTTTTAAATTTTTTACTTGTTACCTTTATAAATAAAATGTTTAATATTCTGGTTGAAATTTAATATTCTTTACAAAAGTATGCCTAAAAATTGGATCATAATCTAATGCAATATTTCCAACCAGAATTTTTGATATTCAGCTGAAATATATTGCGCCAGCCTTTTCCAATCTTGTATTTTTGTATGATTAATGGAAAGTTTTGTTTGGTAAGGTGGAAACGTAAAAGAATTTGGCAAAGGTAGTCTAGCTCCTGCTACCTCCTCCTGAGTGACACCACCGATGAATGTCGATGCCAATACTTTTCCAGAGTTATTGTACATATAGATAAATTCATTAAATATGCTTATCTGGAAGCTAAGTTTCTTATTTTTTGGGATCTTCTTACCGAAACTCCCGGTTGATAACACATTTTTTTGTAACTGCTTGGCCACCAACTCAATAATGTTGGATTGCCATCTGTGTGCTATTTTTATTTTTCAATCGAGCCTCGTATAAGCATGATAAAGTCATGGAAAACGAAGAAGCAAAAATATATTGGGAGGCAGTGCAATTTTGAGAGATAGAACAGTGCCATATAACAAACCTGATATTACGGAGTTGGATAAAAAAGAAAAAGCAATTTATCTTATAGATATAGCTATACCTGAATCAGTAAATATGCAAACTTTATAACAGGAAAAAAGCAAAAATATTCTCAGCTTCGCAGAGAGACAAAGCAACTTTGGCATACAGAAACAGAACATATAATACATATTATCATAACCTCCAATGTGCTAATATCAAAAAATTTGCTTGATAATATTGCAATATTTAAGCTACCATATTCCATATATCTATAGTAATATAGAAAACCGTCATTCTTAGTTTGTGTAAGTGACAACTAAATAAAAACTGTTTTATTCCGCCTTGGATTTGTTAAGATTTGGAGTTAACTTGTTGGTACTACAGCATATCCGGACATTAATATCACTATACATAAAATAACAGTCATTGATGTCCTGAATTTTTTTGAATATTTTTAGGTCGTCAACAAATAGCAACACATTACTACAAATATTATTATTTATATCATAAATAAAATTGTAAATAATACAAGAGCAAGGTTACTACCTTGAGAAATACCGTTAGTTTCTTTAGATTTAACAGATTTTAATCACGGATTTTAACATATGGTAAACCATCTCTCAGATATGATTTAAAGCATGTTATCAGATTTACAGTAAATCCTATGTGATACAATTTTTCCATCACATAGAATGATTTATTTTGTCGAAGGGGTTTGAAAAGCCTGTGTAAACAACATCCACTTGTTTACGATTTTTTAAGGCCTGTCCAACGTATAAGGTAGGACAGGTTAGGTTACTTACTATGTTACGATTACTAAAAGAACCATGTTGCTTAGGGGAGATTAGCATTTTAATTTAATTAAATAAATAATCATATATCAACATTTTAAAAACTTATAGACATAGGCCTATAATTCGATATTTCATTTGGATTTCCTCTTTTGAAGACTGGGATAATCCTTGCGTCTTCTGCATATTTTCGGAAACGTCTTATTTTTACAGCTAAGTTAAAAAGAAAGGATAAAGCAATACAGCGGCACAGTGCTTGACAACGAAGGAAGGCACTTGATCTAGGCACAGGGCAATTTGTTTTTTTAATATTTTTAACGCCATACTCAATTCCTGTGTTACGTATTCAAGCATGACAGAAAAACTATCATTAACAGATAGCCATGTGAGATTCATTGAAATGGCGTACACGGTATCGAAACAAGTCGCACGTGCATTTCCAATACTTTCAGTATTAGGCTACTGAGAATTATCGTCCATAAATAGTTCTAACTATTAACTACTAAAAGAACAAAAGGATTTTCAATCACTTTAAATAAAATTTTCAGCCTTAATTTTGATAGGTAATATCAATCTTCCTTTTTGTATCCGCTTGAGGTCCCTTGTATTGTTGTATATATATATATATATGTGTATATATATATATATATATATATATATATATATACATATATATACATATATATACAACAATACAAGGGACCCCCTATATATTATATATATATATATATATATATATATATATAATATATATATATATATATATATAGCAGTGCCCGCAACTCCGCTCGCGTGGACTTGATTCATTACTATCGTGACTGCTTATTCCTTATGTTACCTAACGTAATAAAATATCTGCCATTATTTCCCCTTACGTCCCATTATTTCTCCCATTATCTCTACATAATTTCCATTATCTAGGCTTATCTCCTCTCATCTCTCATTATTTCTCCTTATCTCCCATTATTTCCCTTATCTCTCATTATCTCACCTTATCTTCCATTATCTAGGCTTATCTCGACTTATCTCGCAATATTTCCCCTTATTTCCCATTATTTCTCCTTAACTCCCATTATCTCACCATAACTCCCATCATCTAGACCTAGCTTATCTCCCATTATTTCTCCTTATCTCCCATTATTTATACTTATCTCCCATTATCTTACCTTATCTCCCATTATCTAGGCTTATATCAAATTAACATATGGGCTGAAAAGTCCCGGGCCTAACACATAGATGGCGCTAGTTTTATTGCAGTCACCTTTTTTTCAGTTAATACTAACCTTCAAAAGACAGCTGTTAAAATTTCATGATATTCTATTCATTAGTTTGTGAGTTATTGTGCTAAGAGTGACGCTACTTTTGTTATTTTCAAAACAATGGATCAAAAACAATTTCGTGTTTTAATTTTACACTGCTTCTTGATGGGAAAAAATACCGTTCAAGCGAAGCAATGGCTTGAAAAGTGTTATGGGGACTCCGCTCTATCAGAAACAACAATAAAACGTTGGTTTGCTGACTTCAAACGTGGTCGTAGAGACACCGATGATGCAGAACGCAGTGGACGTCCAAATGAGGCGGTAACACCAGAAAACATCAAAAAAATCCATAAAATCGTTTTGAATGATCGAAAAATGAAGTTGCGTGAGTTAGCTGACATCGTAAAGATATCAAAAGAAACGTGTTGGCTTTATATTGCATGAGCATTTGACTATGAGAAAGCTCTGTACAAAGTGGGTGCCGCGTTTGCTCACTGTTGATCAAAAACAAGAACGTGTTGATGATTCTGAGCAGTGTTTGGCCATGTTTTAAAAACGTAACAAACCGGAATTTTTTGCGTCGATATGTGACAATGGATGAAACATGGATCCATTACTTCACTCCGGAATCAAAACGATCGTCATCTGAGTGGACAGCAACTGGTGAACCTCGTCCAAAGCGCCCGAAAGCACAACAATCGGCTGGAAAGGTTATGGCCTCGGTATTTTGGGATGTGCGTGGTGTAATATTCATCGACTATCTTGAGAAAGGAAATACCATCAACAGTGAATATTATATAGCGTTATTGGAGCGTTTGAAGGCCGAAATTGCAAAGAAACGACCGCATATGGCAAAGAAAAAATTTTGTTTCATCAAGACAACGCACCGTGTCACAAGTCAATCAAAACAATGGCAAAACTACATGAATTGAACTTCGAATTGCTCCCACATCCACCGTATTCGCCAGATTTGGCTCCCAGCGACTACTGGCTGTTCGCAGACCTGAAAAAAATGCTCGCCGGTAAGAAATTTCGCACGAATGAAGAGGTTATCGCTGAAACTGAGGCCTATTTTGAGGCAAAAGATAAATCGTTCTACAAAAGTGGTATTGAAATGTTAGAGCGGCGCTGGAATGATTGCGTTGCTCTTGATGGAGATTACGTTGATGAATAAAGCTAATTTTGAACCAAAAAAATCTTGTTTTCTTTGTTAGGCCCGGGACTTTTCAGCCCATGTGTTATATAGAACATATGTATAAATTTATAAAAACACGAGTAATAAGCGCACTAAAGGACAGACAGTCAGAGAGACGTTGTATTTTATATATATTCTTTGCTACATGATATTGTTCCATATTTAATGCTTTAGGCATTGTATTGCAAGAGACCGCGCTAGCGGCAAACTTTTCTCCGACTTGATTCACTATTATCGTCACTGCTTATTCCTTATGTCACCTAACGTAATAAAATATACCCTATAACCTGTCCAGAGAACATATGTATTTTTTAAAAAAAGCACGTAAATCGGATAAGTGGTTCTCCAGTAAAAAGCGCACTAACGGACAGACAGAAAGGCAGAGAGACGTTACATTTTATATATATTATAGATATTCTTTGCTACATCATATTGTTCCATATTTAATGTTTTAGCATGTTTAAGAAAAAGCACGTAAATCGCATAGGTGGTTCTCCAGTAATAAGCGCACAAACGGACAAACAGACAGAGAGAGACGTTGCATTTTGTATATTATAGATATCCTTTGCTACATGATATTGTTCCATATTTAGTGATTTAGGTAGTGTATTGCAACAGAACGCGCCAGCAGCAAGCTTTTTTCTGATTTGATTCGCTATTATCATCACTGCTTATTTCTCATGTTACTTAACGTTATAAAAATACAGCTTATAATCTGGCCAGAGAATATATATATAAAAAAAAAGCACGTAAATCGGATAAGTGGTTCTCCAGTGATAAGCGCACTAGCGGACAGACAGACAGACAGACAAGCAGACAGACAGAGAGACGTAGTATTTTATATATATTATAGATATAGATTATTATTATTATATAACCTGGCCAAAGAATATATGTACCATATGAATTTAAAAAAAAATCACGTAAATCGGATAAGTGGTTCTCGCGTGATAAACGCACTAATGGACAGACAGACAGACAGATAGACAGAGAGACATTGCATTTTATATATATTATAGATTATAGATATTCTCTGCTACATAATATTGTTCCATATTTAATGGTTTAGGCTGTGTATTGCAAGAGAACGCGGTAGCGACAAACTTTTTTCCGACTTCATTTACTATTATCGTCACTGCTCATTCCTACCGTAATAAAATACCTACCTACCGTAATAAAATATAGCCTATAACCTGGCCAGAGAACATATATATGTTTAAAAAAAAAAAGTACGTAAATCGGAGAAGTAATTCTTCAATGATAAGCGCACTAACGGACAGACAGACAGACAGATAGTCAGAGATACGTTGCATATATTATAGATGTAATAAAATATATATCTATAACCTGGTCAGAGAACATATGTATGAATTTAAAAAAATCACGTAAATCGGATAAGTGGTTCTCGATGGATAAGCGCACTAACGGACAGATAGACAGAGAGACGTTGCATTTATATATATATTATAGATATAGATTCTTATTATTATAATATAGTCTGCCCAAAGAATATATGTATGAATTTAAAAAAAAGACACGTAAATCGGATAAGTGGTTCTCGCTTGATAAACGCACTAATGGACAGATAGACTGACATATATAATAGATTATAGATTATAGATATTCTCTGCTACATAATATTGTTCCATATTTAATGATTTAGGCTGTGTATTGCAAGGGAACGCGCTAGCGGCAAACTTTTTCCGACCTAAAAAATAATATCCGAGCCTAAACTTCTGAAGAACGCTATAATATATGAAAAATGTCATTGAAAATTCCGAATTTAGAATCGATGCTAGCAAACCTAGTCATGGTGGTCATTTGAATACTGTTGTATTTTATATATAATTGCCATCCAGCATACTAACAAATAAAAAAAAACTTTGAAGTAATCCAATTATTTGTGTTTTATTAAAAAATCTTTCTTTGGATAACCCCTTACACATAAAATTTTCCGTTAATTAAACACCAAAACAATTTCTCTACGAGTAGATAATAAATGTAACTTTCTTTTCGACGTGTTATAAAGAATAAAAACCCTACTTATAGAGTTACTGCAGCTTTCCGAGATATCCCTTTGTCACGATAAAAGTATAAAACCGCAAACTAACGACTCACGAAACTTCGGTGTTAAAACCCACAACTAAAACTTCCGTTAACAAAAAAGGTTTTGTTGTAGCAAGCAATTCATTTTAATTATAGGGTAATAAAACTACTTTCGACTTTGTTTCTGGTTACAAGCTGATAAAGTGTTATTCTGTTGGATAGGATTTATGAAATGGGTTTATTTTAAAGGTCTGTCTAACTTGACTTACTTAACTAGTCTCCTCGGTCTATTTTTGACCATCAATCCTTAGATTTACTCACGCTATCACAAATCCTTAGTTGGATGTTTTGGTTTTAGAATCGAGTGTTCCACCAGCTTTTTGCAGACGACAAATATAAGTTATTTTAGAAAATTAACAAGACACTACCGAATCTGGAACAATTAAACAAGAGATTATCCATGCTGTGAAGAGTATAAAATGTGAAAAGTTTTCGTGAATAGTTGGGTTACGTTCTGAAATCGTCAAATTTATGCAAAACAGGAATTTTACCACAAGAATTGTTCATATCACCGTTTGTCACTATCACGAAAAATATCAAAGTAGAGTAATACATAGACTAGCGAATCAGAAGATTTCTGGTAGTTTTCCTTTTTTTCTGTTTTTTTTCTGTTTTTTATCATTTGTTGAATAGATTCCATTCATAATCAGCAACATGAAAAAAGTTGTCCAAGATGTAAGTGTCTTACATAGATGTACAGGGTGAGTCAACGATAGAGAAAAGTTCATTTTCTCATTTGTTTCGGGAATGACGAAAAAAATGTTAAATACAATAGTTTTAGGGAAGATGCACAGTTTAAAATTATTTTTGAGTATACAGGGTACTTCAAAAATGTCTGGCCGATATAATATATATGTTTTTTTTTCAAATGGAACATCCTACTTTCTAATTTATTTCTAAATTCTGCGTAGAATTTTATAACTTTTTTATTAATGATGTTATATACCTAAACCTAATAGTTTTTTCAAGTATTTCAATTTTTTTTAAAAAAATACTAGTTTTCAGTTTTGTAAAAAATTGTCGGTCATTGTTTCTGAAGGCGGAATACTTATAATTAGTACGAGCCTTCTATAGAGACGAAAAAAAAGATATATGTAAAGAAACTACTACTACTTTTCGCAGTAATGGAGCAGTTAACAGTCATAACATGCATTATTATTCAACAGTTAATCCATTTTGGGTCCGGGAAGTTCAAAACCAAAACCATTGGTCGCTTAATGTATGGTGTCGTATATTAAATTTTCGAATTATTGGTCCATATTTTTTTCCGCGAACCGCTTAACGGGCCAAGATATCTAAATTTTTTGCAAAACGAATTACCCCAGCTTCTTGAAGAAGTTGATAACTTTGAAAGGAAACAAATGTGAATTCAGCAAGGCGGAGCTCCTGCTTATTACCACCGGAAGTTCGGGAATTTTTAAATGATCGTTACCCACAAAAATGAATCGGTAGGGATGGATTCATTCAGTGGCCCCCTCGATCATGTGACTTAACACCTTCAGACTTCTTTTTGTGGGGCTACATTAAAGATCGTGTTTATTTGAATCCCCCTACAACACTAGTAGATATGCGCGCAGGATAATAACGCCCTTTATGCTAAGGAAAATGAAGGAAAATATAGCAAAACGACTAAACATGTGTATTCTAGTAGACGGGCATATTTTTGAACATTTATTACGTCATCATAATTAATCACTAGAGAAGTTAAACTACCATTAAAATTATTACGAACTATTTGTTAACGTTTTCACAATACCATAAGTTTATTAAAAACAAGAGTAAAAAATTGAAAAATTCAAATTAAATCGAAAACTATTAGAAATAGGGATATGACATATTTAATAAAAGTTGGAGGATTTTGTAAAATCTATCAGAAAAAAAAATAATATACAGGTTGTGCCATTTAAAAAAATTTGAGATTTTTCAATTTAAAATAGTCGAAATGGATAAATTTATTTTTGAACACCCTGTAGGATCTAACTCAAATTTCTTTACATGTATCTTTTTTTTCATCTCTATAGAACGCTTGTTCCAATTATGAGTATTCCACCTTCAGAAACAGTGGCGCTACTGGCAATTTTTTACAAAACCGAAAAACTAGTATTTTTAAAAAAAAAATTGAAATATTAGAAAAACTTTAGGTTTAGGTATATAACATTAATAATAAAAAAGTTATAAAATTTTACGCAGAATTTAAAAAATAAATTATAAAATGAGATATTCCATTTAAAAAAAAAACATATTTTATATCGGCCACACTTTTTTGAAGTACCCTGTATAATCAAAAATAATTTTAAATCGTGCACCTTAACATTCCCTAAAACTATTGTATTTAATATTTTTTCCTCATTTACGAAACAAATGAAATAAATAACTTTAATCTATCGTTGACTCACCCTCTACAGTTGGAAGTAACCACCGTATGGTAAGAACAAAAGTACATTAAAACGGAAAGAAACAAAATGATTCTTAAAAGAAACCATACGAAATGGATGACACCGGAAGATGTAAATTCTTATAGAAAAGAGATAGCAAACTCTTTGGAATATAACGAAAATGCAGCAGTTAATAACATATTTGAAAACATCAAAAATAGTATCGAAAATGCCATTGCAAAAATGTGCCCAAAACAACCAGGAGAACAGAAATTGAATCAAAGAGTAAAACTGCTAATGAGGCAAAGGAGAGAGATGGTGGATAACAGTACAAACGAAAACGGAAATATCTAAGAAAATTAGAAGAAACAAACAACAAAAAAATACAAAGGAAATTAAAAACGTTGTAGAACAAAATAAGTTAAAAAAAAAAGAAGACAATAGGAAGGAAGGACATATGCAAAATTAAGGACATGGTAATATAATAATAAACAAAAGAGATGTTTTAAAGATCATTGAATTATTTTATCAACAACTATATACCGTACACGATAGAAGCACAGAAATCCAGACACCAAAAGTCCTAAATCAGGGGTCGGAAGAGATCCCAGAGATCACAGAAGAAGAAATCACATCAGCCATGAAGGACCTGAAAAATAACATAGCTCGTGGTGAAGACAATATTGTAATAGAGGCAATTAAACAAGGAAGACAACCAATGATCGAAGCTCTGAAAATGTTATTTAATAAACTTCTCCTGGAAAGGAATAACTCCATCGCAATGGAATAATGTAACTATTGTTATCATGCATAAAAAAGGAGATAACTTCAGACCTTACAAACTATCGACCCATTAGCCTCCTGACTCATACATATAAATACTCACTAAAATACTTACCAAACGTCTAACAAATAAATTTGAGTTTTTTCTTTCAAAAGAGCATGTAGGTTTCCGCACAGGGTATGGAACAAACGACCATTTGCTTACAGTTAAAATCCTCATTGAAAGATTTAGAGAATATAATAAACCTCTGGTACTCATATTTGTGGATTTCAAAAAGGCTTTTGATTCTGTAAACCAGCAGAGATTTTGCTTGTTAAATGTCATATTGATCATTGATACTCCAGTGTAATTAAACACAGAGATGAAAATGCCAAAATGCTGATGTCAAAACAGAAACTAACCAATTTACCAGCAAATTTCAAATCGAAGGAGAAGTGCGCCAGGATGATACGCTACCTCCCTAGCTTTTCGTAACACTTCTAGAAAGTATGCTACAATCAGTAAACTGGGAAAAAAATGTGGCTTAATATTGTTGGTGAAAAGTTAAATTGTTTTACCGATGACATTGTCTTAATAACAGACAATATGCAAGAAGCACTAACTATACTGCACATGCTTCAAGAAGCTTCAGGAAGGGTTGATTTAAAAATAAATCTATCCAAGACACCTTGTATTAAACGACACTATAAAACTAAATAACGTGGAGATCGAGCAAGTACACCGATATAAACACCTAGGACATGAAGTCAGCATAGAACAATACAACCAAATACATGAAATTCAGCGGAGAATAGGTCTCTCCTGGACGGCATATGGCAAACTGGGCTATATGTTTAAATCCAATCTTCCGATGTGTTTAAAAAGAAAAATTTTGACAGATGCGTACTACCCGTTCTTATGTACAGAGGCGATACTCTTACATTGACGAAGAAGAATAACAACAAAATGTGTGTCATGCAAAGAAAAATGGAGAGGTCAATGTTAAGCGTTACTCTTAGAAATCACATCTCAAATAAGATTATCAGGAGAAGAACGGAGGTACAAGACGCAGTCAAATTCATTCTATATCTTAAATAAAACTGGGCTGGACATATTGCTAGGTTTAAGGATGGACGATGGACAAAAAAAAATATACAGTGGCGACTAAGATTCAAAGCCTATCGAAGTAGAGGTAGACTACCAAGAGAGTGGACTGATGATTTGAAGAGAGTGGCTGGAAATTGGGACAAGTGGCCCACAACAGAAAAAAGCTGGCAAGACTGAGGGAGTCTTTCGTCCAACAGTGAACAGTATAATTTGATGATGATGATGATGATGATATTCCGTTGGAGATTATTACTTTATAACAGTCGATATAGATTTATTCAATTATTTTCAGTATGTGTTTTCCATCTGTTATACTTTCATGCTTGATGTTGAAAATATTTTTCTTCAGAATTATGTTCTTCTTAAAGATGTGTGTTATTCTCATTCAATATGGTCTCTTTATACTACCGCTCCTTGCTGCTTTTTGTATGATTTTAATGATTCCCTTGTACTTTGTACCATTTCTTCTATCCCTCTTTATTATATCTCGTCTTTTTCTAGAAGATTTTAATTTTTTTGAGAGTTTGTCGGTTGTCCTTCTTCAAAATTTCATCGATTCGCTTTATATTGATGTGATTCTAATATTAATATTATCTAAGCCCTAGTTGACATATCTCAAATTTTGTTGGAGTTTTCTCTTCACTTGTGTTTCATAGTCTATAGACTGAGAGCTAAATGATATCCGATTTGTTGTATTAGCCTGTTTCATAAATCTTATTGTTCTCACCAGTAGTGCGATTATGCATATTTTACTCGTACCAATCTATGATCACTTCTGGTTGACAGAACTTTCTGTGTTCTTCATTACTAACCTTCGCGCAAGGGGAGGATTGTTCTCTTTGTCTAAAATCATATATAGAAAAAACAATTTGACAGGCTGAGCTCTTTCGAAACACTTTCATTTGAAATGACCAGTGAATGTAATCCGCTTAATTCCTTCCAGACAAGTGCAGGCTAGGAATACACATTGCAGAAATATACCTAGACTATCTGTTCTCGGCCTGACACGTAGATGGCATTAGGAACTGTAAAACCATAATTGCATTGGAAAGTTCCACCCTTTATATAAACACATGTAAAATTGTATTTCGATCTATCAATTCATCGGAGAAATAGCAGTTATTTTATATTGACGTGTCATTGATTTTTTTAAATGGAAAAATCTAAATATCGTGCAGTGATTAAATTCTTTATTTCGGATGGTTTAACACCAACAGAAATTCATCCAAAATTTTTAAAAGTATATAAGGATGCATCACCTTCACTTGCCACTGTGAAAAAAATGGGCTTTTTAAATCTGGTCGTACAAGCCTCGAAGATGATCCACGCGAATCGTCCAAAAACCATTCAACAAGCTCATTATATGGTGTTAGATAATCACCGAGTGAAACTGCGTGGAATAGCTGAGGCCATAGGCATTGCAAAAGTGAACTGGAAATATTTTGCAAAAAGAAATACATATGAAAAAGCTTTGTGCAAGATGCCGCATTTGATGACAATTGACTGGAAATACATTCGAATGCGTATTCCTCAAGCGTATTTAGATCGTTTTAAGCAAAATAAAATGGATTTCAAACATCGTTTCATAACTGGTAAGGAAACTTCTAAACATCTTGCATACCGACAATGGCGCGAAAATCGTAACACATTTGTTCGTGCCAGGAACAGATGCAAAGAAATTATCGACGAAACCAAGGAGGTACACAATCAACGGATTAGAAACAAACTTCTCGCCTCGCGGCAATTCAAGGTCCTTTTGGTTGGTCGCTAAGGCAGTTAGTCAAAATTTCACCAAATTCACCATACCACCACTCACACGGCCAGATAATTCTATTGCAAAGACACCTGTTGAGAAAGAGAACTTGTTAGCTGAACTCTTTGCTTCACATTTTACTGTCGATTTCCAAGGAAAAACACCACCTACTATTCCCATAGTGCAGTCAAGGATGCCCGATGTTGTCTTCAGACAGCGTATCATAAAGCGTATTCTGATGAAGCTAGACACTAAAAAGGCTTCTGGCGCTGACGGAATACCTGACATAGTTCTTAAAATCTGTGCGAGGGAACTAACACCAGTCTTCTGTAGACTTTTCAATCTATCCTACAGAAAGGGAATATTTTCTTCCTGCTGAAAATGTGCTACAGTTCAGCCGATACCTAAAAAAGGCAAGAAGACTTTGCCAAATAACTACCGACCAATAGCACTGCTTTTCAATAATATCGAAAGTCATGGAAAAGGCTATCAATCAGCATCTTCTAAAAATATCTTGAAGGATTCAACATTATTAGCGATCACCAATATGGCTTTCGTAAAAATAGATCAACAGGAGATCTTCTGACTTATGTAACACATGTTTGGAACAATGCAATTGAACACTTTGGAGAATCTCGAGCGGTTGCTCTTGACACATCCAAGGCACTCGCCCGTGTTTGGCACGATGGGCTGTTGGCTAAGCTACGTTCTTATGGTATGTCGGAAAAGTTCTGTTTGTGGCTCTCATGTTTCCTCAGAGAGCGTTCTTTACGAGTGGCAGTCGACGGATTTCTTTCTAACACCTTCACTAGCAACGCCGGTGTACCCCAAGGCTCCATACTGTCTCCTACTCTCTTTCTCATTTACATTAACGATCTGCTGGAAAAGACCGAGAATCCAATCTACAGCTTTGCAGATGACAGTACACTTATCTCTTCATTCACTTTGAAACGCTCGGACATCGGCTACTCAGACGAATATCCGCAGACAGCAGGAAGTCATTCAACTTAACAAAGACCTGGAAGAAATTCTATCTTCGGGTGACAGTAACCAAGTGGAATTTAACGCTACAAAAACCCAGGCGGCAGTTTTTTCTAAAAAAGTTAACGTTGCTGAACCCGACATAGTTATGTCGGGGCACTCCATTCCTCTAACATCGTCACTCAATTTGTTGGGCGTTAATTTAGGAGCAAATATGTCCTGGCATGAACATGTTGCAGGCATAGCAAGGAGAGCTTCTCAAAAGTTGGGAATATTATTTCGAACCAGAAAGCTTTACACTCCACAACAACTGTTAATTCTTTACAAAGCTCAAATTCGACCAACTATGGAATACTGCTCCCATGTTTGGAGCTCCGCTCCCAAACATACACTGCATTTGTTGGATTCTATTCAGAGAAGAGCTGTTCGTCTGATTGGAGACCCGGAACTGGCCGTCGGCCTTGATTCGCTGGAACATCGAAGAACGGTTGGCGACTTGAGCATATTCTACAAGTACTTTCATGGAAAGTGTTCGAAGGATGTGACCCGCTTAAGTCTTCCCAGAGCGGTGCATGTTAAAAGTACACGTCGCGCTAATTCTTCACATCCGCATGAGGTTCAGCTTGTTACTCCTCGTATAACGCTTTTCAAGCAGTCTTTTATATGGAGAACATCATCCCTTTGGAATAATTTGCCCAGGGGTGTGTGTCCCACCGAGTACAATCTACAGCAATTCAAGAACAACGTGAATCGCTTTCTCCGCACACGTGTTGCTCCTGTAGCACTTTAGGGACTTCACTGTAGCACGTATGCTAGACCCATAAAAAAAAAATTGAATTCACCACTATACACCTGAGTGAAAAAAATAGTCGAAACAATGGATTAAAACCGATGGAAGTGCACCAAAAAAAGTCAAAGACGGTTCCATCAGCAGGGAATGTTATGGTAACAGTTTTTTTTGGGATTACAAAGGTGTTTTGTTAATGGATTATCTTCAGAAGGGTAAAAACAATTAACTCTGAATATTATTGTAACCTTTTGATTTAGTGGGATGCAAAAATTCGTGAGAAAAGACCTGCTTTAAGAAGAAAAAGATCATTTTTCATAAAGACAGTGCCCGTGTTCACACAAGTGTTTTAACGACGGCAAAATTCAACGATTTAAAGTACAATTGCTTGTCTATGTTGGGAATGTGGAATCTTTGGCACAATAACACTGCAGAGTATATGTCACCACTACACCAAACATTTTATTTTTGCACTCGATGCGCCTTTCGCTAACCATGTTAGCTTTATCAGGAGCGATGATTGACTGAGTTAGTCATCGCTCCTGATGAAGCTAGAATGGTAACATATATACTGAGTAGTACAGGGTAAGGCAACGATAGAGTAAAGTTCATTATCTCATTTGTTTCGGGAATGACGAACAAATATTGAATATAATAATTTTAGGGAATGTTAAGGTGCACAGTTTAAAATTATTTTCGAGTATACAGGGTACTTCAAAAAAGTGTGGCCGATATAAGAAAATCATATGTTTTTTTAAATCCTATTTGCTCATTTATTTTAAAATTCTGCGTAAAATTTTATAACTTTTTTTGTTAATAATGTTATATACCTAAACCTGGTAGTTTTTGTAATATTTCAATTTTTTTAAAAGAATACTAGTTTTCAGTTTTGTAAAAATTGCCAGTAGCGCAATTGTTTCTGAAGGTTGAATAGTCATAATTAGTACGAGCGTTCTACAGAGATGAGAAAAAAATATATATGTAAAGAAATTTGAGTTAGATGCTACAGGGTGTTCAAAATAAATTTATGCATTTCGACTCTTTTAAATTGAAAAATCTCAAATTTTTTAATTAGCATATCCTGCATATTATTATTTTTTCTGATAGACTTTATAAAACCTTCCAACTTTTATTAAGTATGTCATATACCTGTTTCTAATAGTTTTCGATTTATTTTGAATTTTTACCTTTCTTTTTAATACACTTACGCTATAACATCATAGTTGCCAAGACAAAACAAAGATGTTAATTTGTTTCAGTAAGTTACGTATAAAGGTAATATTTATGGATTTTCCTTAAAATTAATTAATTGATATGGTTTATATACTGGGCGAGGCGGGAAAAAATTGTCTTTTGACAGTAAGACTTTACGGAGCGAAGTACCCTAATAGACGTATACCCTCTAGAAAATCTTTTCAGTGCTTAATGGAACAGTTAGTGGTAGCGTTGAGTATACGGAATGGAAAGTAGTAAACCAGAATGCTACCAATGAGGAAAAAGAAATGGAGATTTTACTGCATATTGACACATTCCAATCTACGGCTACTTGCACCACGAGAAAATACAAGTATCATCCCTTTCATATGGAACTACACCAAGAACTTCAAGACCGTGAGGCCGATTCAAATTTTTTATCGAAAATAATGTTTTTCTGATGAAGCTACGTGTCGCAGTAATGGAGCAATTAACAACCATAATAACACATGGCTGAAAAGTCCCGGGCCTAACACATAGATGGCGCTAGTTTTATTGCAGTCACCTTTTTTTCAGTTAATACTAACCTTCAAAAGACAGCTGTTAAAATTTCATGATATTCTATTCATTAGTTTGTGAGTTATTGTGCTAAGAGTGACGCTACTTTTGTTATTTTCAAAACAATGGATCAAAAACAATTTCGTGTTTTAATTTTACACTGCTTCTTGATGGGAAAAAATACCGTTCAAGCGAAGCAATGGCTTGAAAAGTGTTATGGGGACTCCGCTCCATCAGAAACAACAATAAAACGTTGGTTTGCTGACTTCAAACGTGGTCGTAGAGACACCGATGATGCAGAACGCAGTGGACGTCCAAATGAGGCGGTAACCCCAGAAAACATCAAAAAAATCCATAAAATCGTTTTGAATGATCGAAAAGTGAAGTTGCGTGAGTTAGCTGACATCGTAAAGATATCAAAAGAACGTGTTGGCTCTATATTGCATGAGAATTTGACTATGAGAAAGCTCTGTTCAAAGTGGGTGCCGCGTTTGCTCACTGTTGATCAAAAACAAGAACGTGTTGATGATTCTGAGCAGTGTTTGGCCATGTTTAAACGTAACAAACCGGAATTTTTGCGTCGATATGTGACAATGGATGAAACATGGATCCATCACTTCACTCCGGAATCAAAACGATCGTCATCTGAGTGGACAGCAACTGGTGAACCTCGTTCAAAGCGCCCGAAAGCACAACAATCAGCTGGAAAGGTTATGGCCTCGGTATTTTGGGATGTGCGTGGTGTAATATTCATCGACTATCTTGAGAAAGGAAATACCATCAACAATGAATATTATATAGCGTTATTGGAGCGTTTGAAGGCCGAAATTGCAAAGAAACGACCACATATGGCAAAGAAAAAAAATTTTGTTTCATCAAGACAACGCACCGTGTCACAAGTCAATCAAAACAATGGTAAAACTACATGAATTGAACTTCGAATTGCTCCCACATCCACCGTATTCGCCAGATTTGGCTCCCAGCGACTACTGGCTGTTCGCAGACCTGAAAAAAAAAAAATGCTTGCCGGTAAGAAATTTCGCACGAATGAAGAGGTTATCGCTGAAACTGAGGCCTATTTTGAGGCAAAAGATAAATCGTTCTACAAAAGTGGTATTGAAATGTTAGAGCGGCGCTGGAATGATTGCGTTGCTCTTGATGGAGATTACGTTGATGAATAAAGCTAATTTTGAACCAAAAAAAAACCGTGTTTTCTTTGTTAGGCCCGGGACTTTTCAGCCCATGTGTTATATATTATTATTCAACAGTTAATCCATTTTGGGCCCGGGAAGTTCAAAACCAAAACCATTGGTCGCTTAATGTATGGTGTGGAATATTAAATTTTCGAATTATTGGTCCATATTTTCTCCGCGAAATTTTTTGCAAAACGAATTATCCCAGCTTCTTGAAGAAGTTGATAACTTTGAAAGGGTACAAATGTGGATTTAACAAGACGGAGCTCCTGCTCATTACCACCAGGAAGTTCGCGAATTTTTAAACGATCGTTACCGACAAAAATTGATCGGTCGAGATGGTCTCATTCATTGGCCCCCTCGATCATGTTACTTAATACTTTTAGACTTCTTTTTGTGGGGCTACATTAAAAATTGTGTTTATGTGAATCCCCCTACAATACCACTAGATATGGAAAATAGGATACGGGATGCGGGCCGGACAATAACGCCCTTTATGCAAAGGAAGTGAAGGAAAATATAGTAAACCGACTAAACATGTGTATTCAAGTAGACGGACATATTTTTGAAAATTTATTACGCCATAATAATTAATCATTAGATAAGTTAAACTATATTAAAATTATTACTAACTATTTGTTTATGTTTTCAAAATAGCGTAGGTGTTTTAAAAATAAGGGTAAAAATTGAAAAATTCAAAATAAATCGAAAACTATTAGAAATAGGTATATGACATACTTGATAAAAGTTAGAAGGTTTTGTAAAACTTATCAGAAAAAATAATAATATACAGAGTGCTCCATTTAAAAAAATTTGGATTTTTCAATTTAAAATAGTCGAAATGTATAAATTTATTTTGAACACCCTGTAGCATCTAACTCAAATTTCTTTACATCTATCTTTTTTTCATCTCTAAAGAACGCTCGTTCCAATTATGAGTATTCCACCTTCAGAAACAATGACACTACTGGCAATTTTTTACAAAACTGAAGACTAGTATTTTTTTAAGAAATTGAAATTTTAAAAAAAACTACTAGGTTTAGGTATATAACATTATTAATAAAAAAGGTATAAAATTTTACGCAGAATTTAAAAATAAATTAGAAAATAGGATGTTCTATTTAAAAAAAAAACATATGTTATATCGGCCACACTTTTTTGAAGTACCCTGTATACTCAAAAACAATTTTAAACTATGCACCTCAATATTCTCTAAAACTATTGTATTTAACATTTTTTCGTCATCCCCGAAACAAATTGGATAATGAACTTTACTCTATCGTTGACTCTCCCTGTACAGTTGCTTGGACATCCAGCGTATTTACCAGATTTGGCTCCCTCTGACTGTTATTTGTTACCATACCTGAAAAAATTTCTGACTGGAAAACGTTTTACATCAAATAACGAAGCTACTGCAGCCGTGGAAGGATATTTTGCAGACTTTCCGGAATTACACTTTAATGATTGGATTGAATTATTGGAAAAACGTTGGAATAAATTCGTTAAAGTTTTAGGATATTATATTGAAAAATAAAACATATTTCACGTCCAAAAAATTTTACTTCGTTGCTAGGCCGAGAACTTTTCAGCCTAGCTCATTACTATGAGATTCATCTTGTTACTTTTTGTATTCTATAAGAATTCTTTTATAATGAGAAATTCATCTTGTGTGAATAAAACACCAATCACACCGATTCAAAACCTCTATCGATTTAGGAATTCACCGATAGCACGCATGTTGTACCCTCAAAAACAACACTTTTTTTCATTGTAGAGAAGAGATTTTGTTCTTTCCGTCTGATCTAATTAGAAAAGCTGACCTTTCTTAATCTGTCTCCTAACGCTTTCTTATGACATAAAGATCTAATTTTTTTAGCCAAAGAGTTTCGTGAGATTTACTTTTTATGTAGTTGTTCTCGTGACACAAGAACATTGGGCAAGCTTTATTTTATTATAGGTTAAAAAGAGGGAAACTTTATGCTTATAAATATAAATCGCTGCTAATTCAGAACGAATTTCTGTAAAAATGTTTTCGTGTAGATATAAATATGAGATTAGCCGTCATTTTTCTTGTTAGCATTTAAGGAATATAAATTTATTCTTAACAATCTTAAAAGGTGTAAAGGAGCAGAAATTATAGTTAATAATAACCTCGTTAAGAAATACGTATACCGACGGAAAAAGCTAAGAATTTAAAAAGAATAGTTATATATAATTTCAGACGAATATAAATCAAGAATGAACTGTTCAAGCGACATTGACCCCAGTATAAGGTTTTCGCCGTGTCAGATAATATATCCAATACAGTGGGAGTATATATTAGTGGAAATGTATTTAAGCTGCGGATTCTTCTTTGCTTTGCGTAAAATCGTGAATATTCTCATTGTGCTTGCCTCTTATTATAACCATGTTTATTAAGTACATCGTATATATACCGTTTAAAAAAAAAATACAAAGTTTATATATAGTTCTCAAAAACTGTGCGAGGGAACTAATACCAGTTTTCTGTAGACTTTTCAACCTATCTTACAGAAAGGGAATATTTCCTTCCTGCTGGAAATGTGCCACAGTTCAGCCAATACATAAAAAAGGCCAGAAGACCTTGCCAAATAACTACCGACCAATCGCACTGCTTTCAATAATATCGAAAGTCATGGAAAAGGCTATCAATCAGCATCTTCTAAAATATCTTGAAGGATTCAATATTATTAGCGATCACCAATATGGCTTTCGTACAAATAGATCAACAACTGATTATGTAACACATGTTTGGAACAACGCAATTGAGCACTTTGGAGAATCTCGAGCAGTTGCTCTTGACATATCCAAGGCATTCGACCGTGTTTGGCACGATGGGCTGTTGGCTAAGCTACGTTCTTATGGTATGTCTGAAAAGTTCTGTTTGTGGCTCTCATGTTTCCTCAGAGAGCGTTCTTTGCGAGTGGCAGTCGACGGATTTCTTTCTAACACCTTCACTGTCAACGCCGATGTACCCCAAGGCTCCATACTGTCTCCTACTCTCTTTCTGATTTATATTAACGATCTGCTGGAAAAGACGAGAATCCAATCTACAGCTTTGCAGATGACTGTACACTTATCTCTTCATTCACTTTGAACGCTCGGACATCGGCTACTCAGACGAATATCCACAGACAGCAGGAAGTCATTCAACTTAACAAAGACCTGGAAGAAATTTTATTTTGGGGTGACAGTAACTAAGTGGAATTTAACGCTACAAAAACCCAGGCGGCAGTTTTTTCTAAAAAAGTTAATGTTGCTGAACCCGACATAGTTATGTCGGGGCATTCCATTCCCCTAACATTGTCACTCAAATTGTTGGGCGTTAATTTTGGAGCAAATATGTCCTGGCATGAACAGAGAGAAGAGCTGTTCGTCTGATTGGAGACCCGGAACTGACAGGTGGCCTTGATTCGCTAGAACATCGAAGAACGGTTGGCGACTTGAGCCTATTCTACAAGTATTTTCATGGAAAGTGTTCGAAGGATGTGGCCCGCTTAATTCCTCCCAGAGCGGTGCATGTTAGAAGTACACGTCACGCTAATACTTCACATTCGTATGAGGTTCAGCTTGTTACTCCTCGTACAACGCTTTTCAAGCAGCCATTTATATGGAGAACATCATCCCTTTGAAATAATTTGCCCAGGACTGTGTTTCCCACCGAGTACAATTTACAGCGATTTAAGAACAACGTGAATCGCTTTTTCCGCACACGTGTCGCTCCTATAGCGCTTTAGGGACTTCCCTGTAGCACGTGTGCAAGACCCATAAAAAAAAATCAAAACGCAGTAGGCGATTGTTTTTTGTTTCTGCTCCCAAAAACATTCTTTAAAAACTATGCAACTTCTGTATGTAATTAACGTTTTTGTCTAACTCTTCAAATAAGTGAGTTAAAGGGGGGACCATTTAAAATCAATAACCCTATACATAATAAATTGACAATAACTGTGCTGTTTAGATCCAGTTTTTACTTGGCGTAGATGAAAGCATTTTTTCAGAAAATGGAACTTGTAAATTTTAAAGAACAAACACGGTGGGACATAAGCGGGAAGTAAACTTTAATAAAACAGTCGGACTTAAAACTGTTGATTTACATTTTGTAGAAAAGAGTTTTAATTGTAAAATGTTTTTGTTGAGTGTAATCCATCTTTCTTGTAAGAAAAATTCTCACGTTTTGTGCCTTAAAAAATAAATTTCGAAAGCTCGGCAACTTACAAAGAGTCTTAGTGGCCCGGAATACCTGACTGCAACCCTACTATTTGAAAAATCTTATGATACGAGGATGGATTGAAAAGTTCGCGGCCTCACCAAAAAATAATTATAATATTTTTATTATAGTACTCTAGTAAGTTCATACTTTCTTTGGTTTTCACAGTGTAAAATTTTGTTACTGTAGAATTTGTAGTTTTTAGATTAGCACGAGTTTAGTGAGACTAAGTACAGGGTTTTTGGAAAAAATGGAAAAAATTAAACAACCTGCGGTCATCAAGTACCTGTTTAAAAAAAGAATAATACCAAAGGAGATCCACGATGATATGAAAACAATATTAGGGGAATCTGCTCCGTCATATACCACAGTGAAAAAATGGGTTCCCGAATTTAAACGTGGATAAGAGAGCTTCGAAGATGACCCTAGCTCCGGCGGGCCAACGACGTCTACGACTGAAGAAAACATCGGTAAAATGTGTGACCTCATATTGAAAGACCGTAGATTAACTATCAGGGAGATTGCAGGCACTATAGGCATCTCGTATGAACGAACACAAAAGATTATTGCCAACGAACTCGATTTTTCTAAGGTTTCCGCTAGGTGGGACCCAGATTGCTTTCAGTTGAACAAAAACGACTTCGTCTCACGATTTCTCGCGACTGTTTGAAGATGTTTGAGGCTGATCCGTAAGATTTTCTTAACAGGTGTGTGACAATGGACGAAACCTGGGTTCACCACTATACTCCAAAGTCAAAACAATAATCCAAGCAGTGGAAAAAGCGAGGCAATGCTGTTGGCTGGAAGCGAAGGCAATTCTGTTTGCTGACGTCAAAAAATTAAAGAGATACGCCCAGGATTATTGAAAAAGAAAGTTTTGTTCCATCAGGACAACACTCGCGTTCACGTGTCTGTTGAGTCTATGGCTCAAATGCGTGATTGTGGTTTCGAATTGCTGTCCCACCCGGCTTATTCTCCTGATATGGCACCTTCAGACTTCCATCTGTTTCAAAACCTACAAAAACACTTCGGTGGCCAGAAATTTTCATCAACTGAAGAAGTCGAGGCTGCAGTTAACCAGTATTTTGAAGCCCTTGAGGAATCTTTCTTTTAGGCAGGTGTGGAAGCTTTGAAAAGCAGATGGAAGAAGTGCATAGAGCTAGGTGGAGATTACGTCGAAAAATAAAAATATTTTTGTACGTATTTTATTTTATTTTCTTGACTAGGCCGCGAACTTTTCAATCCATCCTCGTATATATATATATATATATATATATATATATATATATATATATATATATATATATATATATATATATCCACTTGAAGGCAATTTATTTTGTACATTAATAAAAATTTTATAAAAAAAGAAACAAAATGGTCCAAAAATGACCAACTACTACAAACAAAACTTATTTCGAACAAAATAATATTATTCATTTTTATATACCTCGTTTAAGTAGATTTTATTATCTTCAAATAATTCGCACTGGATAAATTTCAATTGAATGCAAAGAAATACACTTTTTAAATAAATTGAAAATTCGCCATTTATTAAAAACTAGATTAATTTGTGCCAAAATGATTATAGTATCCATTATTAAGTACCTTAAAGTAATATTCTTGAACAGGAAATTCCCCATTCTTTCGTTATCGGCTGAAAAAATTAAAAAATAGCGGAAAATATCCAAAATTGGCCAATAACTTAAAATCCTCAAAATGTTTGCTAAAATTATATTGTACTCAATAAAAAGTTTATCGCCCAAAAGAGTATTATTTAGAAAATAGGGACTTTCTTCATCTTTCAGTCGAAATTACAAAAAAAAAAAATTAAAAAAGTTGCAGGTACAAGCTGAAGCGCTATGTCTGATGAGTATTTTAAAAGAAAACTTAAAGCAAGTCTTAACAATTGAAAGGTAGCCGGAATTTGAGTTGCGGGCGGCTTGAACACGATATGAGACTCCATATTTCAGTAGTATGTAGAATTCACCGCAAGATGTATATACTAATAAAATAAATCACATTCACATGTCTTTATTGATTTATATGTTTACATAAATATTTTTATGACTACATATATCTTATTGCTTTATAAATAGAATATAATATAAACATCTTCATTATATATAGTCTTTGTCAAGAACAATGCAAGGCGGCCTATTGTTATGCTCTATGGCGGTCTAAGAGGATGTCCGTCTTTCATCCGTTTGTTGTACTGTCTCCGTTTCATTCTTAACCCTTTTGTTCTTGTCATGACTGAGATTTTCTCAAATTTTATGTGTCTATTAGGTGGTTATTTTTATTTGCTTTTGCTGAAAGAAGTACTCGCAAAATCAGCTTGATATTTATCAGTTACACGGAGCTTTGGAGATTGTAATTGTTTATCTCCCACACATTCTCAAATCTATTCACTTTTAAATATACTGTGTGTTATTCTGGCTATAAGGATATCTGTTGAATGAAGGCTTTTTTTTTATAATATTGGGTTTTCGAAAAAGTACCGAGCCTTTTTCTCGTTGGATAGCATTAGCCTTACATTTCTCAAGTGATATCAGTGGCATCGGGCCATACGTAGTGTCAGCTAAAAGCTGACATTTGGCAGTAGTACACTTGCAAAAACTGTTGAAATTCGTTTATTCAGACTTAATTTAGAGCGCCTTGAAGATGAGTGAAATTTGTGCAAAGTTCGCTACATTTTACAATTTGATTTTGAGAGAGGCACAAGTGCCGTTCAGGCATATGAAGGAGTTTGTGCTGTTTATGGTCATGATTAATACTAAACGCAATAGCCGGCAAGCAATGGTTCAGTCGCTTTGGTTCTGAAAATTTCGGTGTCAAAGATGCTCCTTAATAATTAAAATTATTATTATATATATTTATATATTTTATTATTTATATATAATATTTAAATATTAATATTTTAGTATTTATATACAATATTTAAATATTAATATTAATAATTCTTCACTTATATATCTCCATACTTAATTTACAATTTAGACTAATTAAATTTACAAAATATATGTTTTTTTCCTATTTTAGTTTCATTAATGAGTGTTTTAGATAATTATAATCTCACAGTTCTTGGAGGCGATGAATTGAAAAATTGTATTATTTCTATTATTTTCCATTATTTGTGGCCCAACATACTCGTATAAGGTATTAGTGAAGTTAGGAAGATAGAGGAGTTGTTTTATGTAGATCTTTTTTTACGTCATTTTCCAAGTTGTTGAAGTCTAGAAATGTGAAAGTGGGAATATTTTTTCATCATTTTCGGATATTCAAACATATAAGGGGTTAATCATGTGGGGAAGGTGGTTAAAGGGATTGCTTCGTATATGTCTTATTGTACGTCATTTTTAAGATTTTTTTAAGTAAACAAATCTAAGAATTATGCTATTTTCTCATTATTTCAATTATTTATACTACTCAGTATATATCACCACTACAACAAACACTTTATTTTTGCGCTCGACGCGCGTTTCGCTAACCATGTTAGCTTCATCAGGAGCGATGACAGTCAATCATCGCTCCTAATGAAGCTAACATGGTTAGCGAAACGCGCGTCGATTGCAAAAATAAAGTGTTTGGTGTAGTGGTGATATATACTGAGTAGTATCATTGTACCAAAGATTCCACATTCCCAACTTAGTCAATTATTTATGTTTAAAGGTATAATGGATAATAAGTTCAGGGGAGGGTTATAAGAGTTGCTTCAAATATATCGTGCTATATGTTCTTATTACTATTCTTGAAGTGAAGGAGTCTGAAAATTTCGTTATTTTTCATTATTTTTATTTTTAACTAATGAATAAGAGTTTACGGTTGTAAATATATCTCAAGTAATTCCTTTGCTCAAATTTTTTTGTGATTAATATCTTATCATTAAGTAAGTACCATTTAAAATAGACTTGCAGTATTTGAACAAAGGTATCTTAAGTGTGAGCAAGTCAAATTCAGTGTCAAAACGGTAACTTTATTTCACTTGTATGTGGTTGAACTCACGCACAGGGAATCTGATGAACCCATTCTTTTCCCATTTCTCCTGTTACTGACCGTTGAAACCCAACATAAGACCAGCAATTACTTTAACAAAGACACACTGAAGTCATAATTGATAAAGTATCCGGCAGGCAGCGCAGTGTGTTACGGGATCTATACCTAGTAAAAAATTGAACAAGGTATAAAATTTAGGAATCAAGAATGTTCTTGTTATCTCTTAAATAATCTATTATCAAGTTGGTTTCGTTTTAGCACCGTAATTATTAGTGTATGTTCCGATGTTTCTTTCATTTAAGATGCTGTTGATAATCAGATAGATACATAAATCATATTTATTTCGAAACAAAATTTAAGAAACATTTGAAATACATAAAATTGTTGTAATAAATAAAACATAAAACAAAACAGCCTAAATGTAGTAAAGTTGACACATTGTAATGAAGAATAATTGGGTAACGCTCGACTTCACTAATGTATTCAAATAGTCCCTTTTTAACTGCCTGAAATTACTGGTAATTTTACATCATAGAAGAAAAGTGTCAGCTATATTTAATATCCAGAAAGTAGTATTGTTTAAATAATATTTATGTATGTTAGTCCACATATATTTCCTAATCAGCAAACCAAATTTCAAAAATGTATTTATGTATATTTGTCTTCAAGTATTTGCGAAACTACTCCTTTGTTTGTTTGGGTATTTTTCTACTTAGGTTACAGTAAAAAATCGTTTAGATCATTTGTGTAAATTAAAAGTTACCTTCCGACTTCTGTAAGTACACAAAATGTTGTGTAAAGCAAATAAAAATTCAGTCGGTTAAATCGTGGATAGATGGAGAAGCCAGCCTGCCTACCCGCCTACCCACTTACTTCTCTCCCAAGGTAGGGGGGATAAACAAGCAGGAAAGTGAGTATGCGCGTAGACAGGTTGACGGTTAGTGTGCTGAATATTAAGCATCTTTTCTCTTTCTAAGCTAGTGTTTAACCAACTCTTTATTCTTTTTTAACAAAATTAAAAATATAGGTAAGGTCCTCAATTCTAAAATTTTTTTCAAAAAAACGAGCCTACTCGACTTAAAAAAGTGCAATTTTTCTAAATTTATATGACTTCTTGGATATTTCTTATTTTTTAGTGCTGTACGTCCGGTAGCGACTTGTTTGCAATTATTAAAGTCGATTTTGTGGCCTGCCGCTAGCTGACCTTGAAAGAGAGCTGACGTGGTTTGATTTTTACGGATCCTTACTTTGTGTTTGGCGAAGCTTACAAATTCTGTTTGGCATATATAGATCTCATTGCAACTGCTATATAGAATACTATATACACTCCGCTTTTTTAAATTTGTTTTATCCTTGAGATTTCTTAATGATGAACTTATTGTTCTATATAGCTTTTAGGTGACGTTTTTGAGACAGAGATGTGGAATTCTGAGCTTGTTGTTAGATGGTTCCCTGTTTTTTTTTTATTAAAACTGGTCTCTTGGACCATCCGTTAATTTATTTCTGATACTCTTAAAACTAAATATTTATCATCTGTAGTTCATGCAATGATGTGCTGTAGATTTTTCTGGCTATTATATACACTCTCACTAGCGCACTATACTCTGCTTTCATCCAGACACTTTACACAAGCTCGAAGGGTTTGGTCCTCCTCAGTCTACGAACGATGTGTTGTCTATACAGTAGCTGAAGAGCCTCCGTGTTTACATGTAGGTGTAGCCTGGCTTCATGTTTCCCGGCGAATCTCTTCATCTCTTCCTTAATCGTAGGGATGTCTAGATCTCGATGCAAGTCAGTATTGCGTACATACCGAGGTGCAACTACTGCCTTACATGCATAGTACCTTGTTCTGGAAGATTTGTATAGCTTTCATATTGCTATCTTTGGTGCAACCCCATAGTTGTATGCGATATAGCCATATCGGCTTTAATATCTGATTCCAGATTAAGATCCGATTTTTTATTGATAATTTGGATTTTCCTCCAAGAAGCTAATAGAACTGTCCATATTTTGTTCTTAGTTCACTTATTTTCTTTTTTACCTGTACTTTCCACCTAAGTTTGGCATCCAATGCCATACCTAAGTATTTGGCATTGTTCTCGTATGACATAGTAGTATCATTTATATCCAAGACTGGTGCGTTATTTAATCTTCTAAAGTTGATGGGAACAGATTTGAGCTCATTTAGCTTTATTCTTCATTGTTTGGTCCATTCTACTAATGTATCGCTGGTTGCTTGTAGTCTCATTATACATGCTTCTTGATCCTTGTCCACAGCTAGAAATGCAGTGTCATCTGCAAACTTAGCTCTTCTAATTCCTTCCATATCTGGCATATCACTAGTATAAAGTAGGTGAAGGATAGGCTCCAGGACGCTACCCTGAGGTACTCCTGTACTGTAATCTCTTTTAATTCTGAGTATTTCTCTTCCTGAGATATATGATGTTAGTATCTCTACAAACTGCTTTGGGAGCATTTTGTTTAATTTGTATATCAAGCCTTCATACCACATCTTGTTGAAGGTCTGTGCGACGTCTAAGAAGACTGCAGAACATATTTGCATTTCTTAAAATTATGATGTCTGTTATTCTTTGCACCTGAACAATTGTTGAGTGCTTTTGCTTGAATCCAAACTGATGATTCGGAATCAGATTATTATTTTCTAATATTGGTTTCTCTGGTGTACTGTTTTATTATGGTAGTGAATTTTTCATTATCTGTGCACTGTATATGTTTAATTTAAGTGTTTTTATGGTATTGATTATCTTAAATTGCCTATTAGTATTATTATTTAGGCGAAAAGATTTTAAGATCAAGGTTACGGCTACTGTTTTTAACTATGATGGGCGCTGAAGTGATGTGCAAATACCTGTTCTGCAGACTGTGCGTTTTAGGAGTCCTTTTGCTACCTTCTCTACAGGCAGATCCAAGAAAGGTAGTTAAAAGTTACTAGTAAAAGAAAAATAAATGAGTGCAGTTTGTTCCGCCTTTAAAATTTTATTATTTTGTGTATTTACGCATTACCTTTTGCTTTGCTTACAATCATGTTTTTGTTTAGAGTGACAACCGCAAAGATTTCCAAGGCAGGTACATAGGCAGGAAAGTGAGTACACGGATACACAGATAGGCGATTAGTGCGCGGTATTTCAAGCATCTATTCTCTTTCTGTGCCACTTTTATATCCTTAAATCTATGTTTTTTGGCAGCACTTCTTCTTAGAGACACTCATTTTCAGCAAATTCTTTATTAAAAAAAATTGATAATATAGGTAATTTTCTTACCGTTCTTACCTAAAAAGAAAGAAAGAAATCTAAATTTAAAAAAAGAAATGTCTGTGTTTTTTTAGTATCCATCTCCTTTAAAACAAAAATATAAAAATATAATTACCACAAGAAATCTTCCCTTTTACTTACCCTGAATGGAAAATTCAAGAAGTGTAAACGCTATGTAATTAGTACATAATAGACAAAATGTACATGAACACATAAAATTGGACAAAATTTCCTGCACTTATACTCTATCCGTTTGCAAGGCGAAGTAGTAAATCATGTAAAAATTATATAAAAATTAACTTCACGCAATAGTACGAGTCTCGGTACCGCACAGTACATTTTACGCAAAAAAGTTACAAGATTATTTGTACCGGTAGTATTAGGTTGGACTAACATTTCTGGCAAATTACAACAGAATTATAGCAATCTAGAGAGTGATCGAGCAGTGAAGTATAGACTGATTTCTTTTGTATTAATTATAGTTATGATAAAGGTTGGTTATATTAAAAATATATTACAAAAATTACAGATATTACAATAATATTACAAGAGTAAAATTAGTATTAAGCAAAATTGAGGAATTATAATAAAAAGACAGAACGGCACCCATCAATACCAGATGATTACCTACCTGCATAATAAATGCATACAAAACAATATGATAGTTCAGAACAAATGAAATCAAATTTATTTGTCAAAACATATAAATTTAGAAATAAACAAGAAATTAATTACGTATAAACAAGTTCTAAAATATAAATGTACCTAGATGCATGCTCCTGTATGTGCCTTTATAAAACACTATTTAAAGCCTAAAATCTAAAAGAAAACAAATACAAATGTCACACAGGGAAGACTCAGTAACTGTATGTTGAAAAGTTTTTTTTATTTTTATTAATATTATTTATTTATTTATCCACGGGGCATGCCCATTTAACACTGAAGGTAACAATTAAAAGTTTATCATTTATAAAATAACACCTTAAACTATAATTTAAATTTAATGACAAAATAAAATTATTATATCTACCCCTAGTGCTATGTTAATCATAAACACCTTCTATATCCGACATGTCAGACATATCTGAACTAAAATCTGACATAGTATCATCTGTACCTAATGGTATAACTAGTGGTTCTACAATTTGGTCCATTGATGAATCTATTGTCCACATTTTATCTTCTTCTTTAATTACGTGTTCTACACATTTTTGCCAGTTTTCTGGAGTGACATTACATATTGCTTTTGCAAATAGATTTTTAAGGTCTGTTAATTTGTAGGCCATATTATTTCTAGCCACTTCGCTTTTTACTTGAACCCAAGTAAGCTCTATAAGATTAAGCTCACAGTGGTACGGTGGCAAGCGAAGAACAGTTATATCCCGAGTTCTGGCAATTTGGTCGATCACGTACTTGTTGTACTTATCTTTGTTTATTAAAACTTCATGTTCGACTAATTGTATTAACTCGCGTTTAACATTGTCATCATAGAATAATATATTTCGCTGAGTTAACCAAGACTATATATCACGTTTAAGCCATCCCATCGTGGGAACACGTTCAAATTTTTTGGAATGGTAACTTGCATTATCCATGAAAATTATTGAGCTTAGGAGAATCAAATCTTTCATCTGTGTAAACCATTCTTCAAACAGATCAGAATTCATATCTTCGTGGTAATCTCCTGTTTTTTTTTTCAAATTCGAATGTAAGCAGACCGCCATTAACGAAACCGTGGATACTCCCTATATGTCTTATAATTAATCGGCGTGTTTTTGCAGACGGTGGACGGAGACCGATTGACCAATCTTCCATAAAAGCTTGTCTTGAACTCAAAACGTTTTTGTCCTGCCAAAACTTATTTACGGTGTACCCTTCATTCATCCAAGTTTCGTCTAAATAATAAATACGTTTTCCTTGAGAACGCTCATGTCTAATTTTTCTCAGATAATCTCTTCTCCAGCGTACGATTTCTCCCCTTTCAATTAACAAGGGTTTTGTTTGAAATTTTTCCCAACAAAAATTGATTGATTTTAAAACGTCCCATAACTTGGTCCTGCCCATCGTTGGTATCTGTGGGTTACTTTTAACAGCCTCTAGAATTAAGTCCAAAGTTGGGATTTCTTTTTCCAATGAAAAATCCATGAATGTTACTTCATAGGAAATTTTTTACATCTTCTGTCAGCTCCAGTTTTATTCTACCTGGTTTTAGCTTTAGCACAGTAACTCCTCCTGCCCTTTCTTCCTTCAAAATTTGATAGATAGTTGTTTTTCCAACTCGGGTCATTAGGGAACACTTTTGAACACTATCGCCGACACTTGACTTAAGGTTTTCGTCACTTTTGATGTAATTCAACACATTCCTAATGATGATCCTTTCATTTAAGCTAAAAGCCGTTATTTTTTGACGTTTTGGGGAAGACATCTTTATTGTTCTGAACTGATGCACTACGTGTTATGTGAGAAAATAAACTGAGAGTATACCCTCGATACGGTTTATAATCCAAATTAACCCATCCCGCCTTGGGTTTATTACCCACTGGGTCACACTAATTTTCATAATTTTACATGATTTATTACTTCGCCTTGCAAACAGATAGAGTAAAAGAAGAAACTTATTATATAAAACTTAGTATCTAAAAGCAGCATCGACTACAAGAATGAAAATCGCCAAATTTTTCCTTAAATTCGCAAAACTATCCATGAACGTGGCCGTTAAATTAAATTTGTCGGCGACTCAAAGGCGCGTTGTAGGAAGAGCACGTGCTGTTTTGCGACAGTATGGGCGGGCTTTTATCTCTCGACTTCCGTTCGTGACTATCGTATGTTAATATGGTAATCGAGCACAACTTGCTCCCCTCCCACTTCAAAATTTTGCTTAAATGTTTGCGTATTATATTTTTAGTGTTCCGTACGGTACAGTTATAAGATCATTTCGGTTTCTATCTGTCTTGTCTGTCTGTTTGTCTGTCACACCCGATTTTCTCCGAAACTATTTGACATAGAAAGCTGAAATTTGGTGCTAATATAGGAATTAATGGCCTCATCAGAGCCATGTAGTTTTGAAAGTTAAATTTTTACTTAGGGGGTTAATTTTGGGGGTGTGAAATCGGAAGTGAAAGAAAATTTTTTTACTAGGTCATCGAGTAATGTCAAATGAAAGCTTGTGAAAACACGAGTAAAAAAAATATATATATAATGTAATACTTGCGCACACTTTTCTTTGTATTATTTTTAAAAAATCGCTGTCCCCCCACCTTATCTCGAAAAGTACTTATCAAAAAATTTTGAGAAAATTCTGGAATATCCTCTACGGGTTGTAGATTGAACGAAAAATATCACAAGTGCAAAAATTTCAAGGTCATCAGTTTTCAGTAAAGATTGGAAACAAACTTTGTTGAAAACTCATTAGGGGTGTGTTTTGTAAAGCCACTGATCATTTTATACCACCGTAACAACATTTTTTATTTTAAAAGCAATCAACGTACGGAACACTAATTGTGCAAGTTCAACTTGCACTTGACCGGTTGTTTGTATAGCGTTAACTACATATTGCTTATATTTCTTGCCTTGCGTGACAACAGCAAAGATTTCTTTAGTTAATTATATTTACTTTTATACACACTTATTGACTTTTTAAGGTTAAAAGAATATGTCATTTCGTAGTTTTTATCACTTTCGTGAAGTCAATTTTTTTTCTAATTTTACTTTTATCTGCTAATGCAACACAGCAGTTACCATCACTACACCAAACACTTGTTGTTACTCTCGTCGCGTATTTCATTAATCATGTTAGTATCATAAGGGGCGATGATTGATGATGCTAACATAGTTAGCTAAACGCGAGTAAAAGGATAAAGTGTTTGGTGTTGTGGTGTAGTGGTGATAATTTTTATGTAGTATCATTGAACCAAAAATTTCAAAGTTTCAACGAAGGTATTTGTTAATGTTCATGAGTATTTTGTGTAATTAAAATTTGACTGTTTGTCTTTGATAGAGTACATATGGTTTCTTCTCATTACTCCCATATTATTGGGTATTTGTGCTAATAGAGCATACTCGTATGAGACTGAGTTTTTCACTCTTTATATTACCCTATTCAGTAATTTTTTTATATGAAGAGATCTATGTTTTATAACAATCCACTGATCAACCACTGAAGTGGTTCAAGCCCAACCTGAATCACTACTTCTTTAAACGTGTTTTTAGCGATTTAGCTATTCTTCACATGTGCTGTCCTTACCCTAAAAACTCTCTTCTCATTGTCGAGCAGTTGTTTTTTTCGTTGCCTGGTGATTACATTAAAAAAGCTAGCCTGACTTCGATCGAGGTTTAATTTTCTTAATCCAGAAAATGCTGTCTTTTGCTTTTTATGTACTTGCTATCGTGACAAGAGAATATTGAGAAAGTTGGTTTGGCCTTGTTTGCACTGCATAACTAAGTAATAGTTTTATTCTAGGTATAAAGAAGGGACGTAAAAGTAAATTTGGTTACCAGTCATCTTGGAAATTTATTCTATCTTGATTGACCAAATGCTTAAAGCAGTAATGTAATGAAAAGTATATGAGTTTATTAGTGATTACACCGAATATGTCTTGAAATTTCATTGCTCTTAGTCCAGGTTAAGTTCACAACGTTCCACGAAAAAATCTTCACCATATTGTCAAGTCAAATAGTTTTTTTTTTATACCAGATAAATTATCAAATGTAATGCACCCTTGATAATTTTTGCTCAATCTACACCTTATAGAAGAGTTTTTGATCAGTACTTTTAGAGACGGCGATTTTTGGCCAGATAAAGAAAAATTTGTGCCAATTTTTTTACTTTCATTTTTTCCTAGATTTTAAGATCATGTTTTTCTTTCTATAATTTATATTTTATTACATTTTTATATTTGATTAAGCAGTGATTTCAATTTTTGAACAGTGTAACTTAAAAGTGTGATATAAATTTTTGAACAGTGTAACTCAACCATGTATAACGTGTTGCTGACTTAACATATTTCGTTTGCATTGAATGCGTCTGATTTGTTAAAAATTTGCAATCGGAAGTGACCCAAGAAGTAGGGAGAGGATATATAAACGGCCATTTGGAATTTTTAAACGGCCGTATTTGGTCCTTCATCAAGCCGTAGTAGGCTTTTTTCTTCCGTTATGCCGTAGTGCAGTAGCGACCTTTTTTTTTATCGTCAAGTGGGTGTAGTTTCTAAATCTCAAGTTTGATGCCTTTTTCCGATCTTAAAATATGCTGCTCATCCTCAGGCATTTCGGGTCACAAAGTGATTAGCTACCCAAATGAAAACAGGAGAGTAATGGATGAGACAATATTTTGATGATAATTTCACCAGGAGAGGCCTAGCAGCTAATGGAAAACCCACCAGAAGCCAAGCATAAGCACACTAGTTTAAATATATCACTTCCTGTCTGCAACGTTTGTTTCCAACAACTACGTAACATGTGTAATCCGCGAAGATGATTTCTTAAACTTTTATATCGTGTTTTTTAAAGCCAATTCCAATAGTATGCACACTCTCTTAGTATAAAAAGTTATTTATTAAGTCTATGTAATTTTAAGAGTGTAATAAGAGGAAAATAATTTTTATTTTGCTAATAAATCGTTTTTATTTAATTGTAGCATTTCACTAAACTCCTACTCTTTCTTTCAGAACGTAAGGATTGTACCCAACTCAATTTTATGTTAACAACTAAATAGTCTTCAGTATTTTTTTATTTTTTGAGCTGAACTTAGTTTCTTTTTATTCTAAAATGAATGGTGCCTAAAACTTGCAACACCTTTTTAAACAACTATAAAGACTATTTTCAAAAGGCGTATAAAAATTACTTTATGTAGTATCGTTGAACCAACAATTTCAAAGTTCCAACGTAGCTATTTGTTAATGTTCATGAGTATTTTGTGTAATTAAAATTTGACTGTTTATCTGTGATATAGTAAATATGATTTCTTTTTGGATTTTAAGAGTCTCTGGTTGCTATGAAAACAGTATAATGCATCCACGTATGCAATGATACAGCACGGCTCATTACTCCCATATTATTGGGTATTTGTGCTAATAGAGCACACGATCTCCATGTACTCTTCCAGTAAAAAAAGAGCTAGCTTATATCTAATTTTTTGCTCTATCAGTATTAATATCCACTCAATCCATTCTCAAAAATTACGATATACATAATAAATAAAATATTTATTAAAAATAAAGAAGGTTGAGGCTATACAAAATAGAGCTGCAACGCAGACGTTAAAAAATAGCGCAGCAAACGTGAGGCTATAAAAATGGGCCCACAAGAAGAGACGTTACACATGATTATCACCGAAGTGATCCTATAAGTGTTCCGTATATAACAATATTAAAAACAATTTTGACTTTCGAAAAATTTTTTCAACAACCCCTTAAATATATATGTATATATATATATATATATATATATATATATATATATATATATATATATATATATATATATGTATATATGTAGATATATATATATGTAGATATATATATATATATATATATATATATATATATATATATATATATATATATATATATACATATATATATATATATATATATATATATATATATATATATATATATATATATATATATATATATATAAACGTAACTTTGCAAAATAATTATATATTTCTATGGATGTTAAAATTATAGGTATTTAAAATTGTTTTTCAATAATTTTTCATTATTTTCCTAATAAGTTCTAAAATCATTCATAATCAGTTGTCAAAACAAATGGAGAAAACTGGAAAAGAAGCACCTCCAGTTATAGACCATGAAGACTGGATAGAGAGATAGTAAGAATATATCGTCCACTGCATCCGATAAACTAACGAAAAATATAATTATTAAAAATACCATAAAACTCAGCTTTACGTTTTTTAAATGCCGGAAAGGCAATAATAAAATTCTATAAATGCGTTTACACCTAACATTAAATGATATAATAAAACTGTAAAACAGTTATATTACATTTATTCGATGGTTTTTATTGGTCCATTTAATTTTTAATAGTCAGTTAATTGTCCATAAAAAAGCTGCTGTTTTAAGTATTTATTAGAAATGACAGAAAATTTTATTATATTTTTACATTAAGATGCTTAATCCTTCTGGAGAAAAAGTGTCTAATATCTTATGTCATGTTATTAAAATCATTTTCAGTAACGTTCTTTCTCTACCTCCCTCTCACTCTCCCTCTCTCTCTCTCTCTCTCCGCCTGTTCCTCCCCATCTCCTTCTCCTGCTCCGTCTTCCTCTCCTTCCCCCCTTTCTTCCTCTCCCTCACCCTCCCTCTCACTACCTGTCCCTCTCCATCCCCCTTCCCATCTCCATCTCCCTCTACTTCCCCCTCTCTTTATCTCTTTCTCTCTCCTCCTCTCCCTCCCTCTCTCTCTATATATCTCTGCCCCCCTCTCTCTAGATGTTATGAGGGTCTACTATAATGGTCGAATTTTGGTCAAGTAAAGAAATAATTACTTATATATATATATATATATATATATATATATATATATATATATATATATATATATATATATTTTGTTATATATTTATAACTGTACAAAATAATGAAGGTTTTACGTTAAAAAGTAGTTCATTGTATTGGAGTATTAATTTTAAAATACTGTCAAAATCACATTTTTACATTATACACACAACAGATGGGTGTCCAATAGGAGCATCTATTCCTAGCATGATTGCATAATTAGTAATGGAAAAATTATTATGTGAATTGTGAAAAAAATAATAAAACAATTAATTGCGCAAACTTTCCACTATATTTGTAATACACCGCAACATGTTTCGCTAGCACAGTAGCGTCTTCAGGCGTTACATTCTGAATTACTGAACACTAAAGAGTAAAGGTGTTAATATATAAGTAGAAGCAAGAAAAGGAAATTTATTTTTACCATTATCTAATTAAATATTAATAGAAAATATTTAACAAAGGTGAATTATTAAGGTCTAACTGATTTTTCAATAGACGGTTGGAATCAAACAAATCGCACTTAATAATGGTTATTCATTAAATTTAGTCAATAAAATCCTACAAAAAAGTTATATAAAAAACCATCGATATGATTTATCCTAAAAGCAAAGAAAAACCAAACAATTAGAATGTTATATCATATATAGGTCACTCGACTTCAAAAATAGGTAAAATCCTCAACAGTGTAGTGTAGACATTAAAGTAGCTTACAAAACAAACAATTCTTTAGGTAAATTTATTAAAAATAGTAAAACTAAAACGGATAATCTTAAAAAATCAGATATTTATCAACTAAATTGCGGAGATTGTGACTAAACATACATAGGCCAGACTGGTAGATATTTTGGTAAAAGATTAGATGAACACTATAAATGTTTTATCAAAGGAAAAACCGAATCCAATTGTGCAAAACATCTAATCGAGAATGGTCACACCTTTAATAATAATTTCAAAATTCTACACAATGAGAACAAAAGCCAGAGATTAAACCTAATTTAGTCTCTAGAGCAGGAGTGCTCAAACTTGAACTGCTGGCGATCTACCTCAATATTGTTAGACTACGATCGATCGACTCTGAGAGGCTGCAAGTAAGTGTGATGCAGGATTGTCATCTAGGTAGGGTGTATCGTGGTATAGATATTAGTTTTCCGCACAATATGCATTTTTTTAGTCAAGGTAAGTGTAGGTCTGCTCTAAAATGTCAATGAAAAAACTCATAATTATTCAAAATTGCGAGTTTATTGGTTCTTACTAAACAAACAAGTTCTAGTGTCTAAACTTAACTAAAGAGTGACTTTGGATGTTGAAGCGTGGCACTGCATGTCCTCAGCATACTTTTCATAAGATAGTACGTAATTACCGCTAATCGCAAGCATGATGACATTTGTTCGTCAGTTAGTCGATTGCGATATTTTGACTTAATTATCTTCATTTCAGAAAGTGCAGACTCGCACAAGTAAGTTGACCCAAACATTGCCGTCAGTTGAAGGGCGATTTGCCTTAGATTCGGATATTTATCTTCAGATATAAAACACCAGAATTTTGTATCAGATGCTGTGGCTTTGAGATGTATATCTGATATAATCTGCACTAACTCATTTTCAACAGAACATGAGTCCATGTTAAACTGACTTGCTATTTCAGTAGCTAATTCCTCAATGTTTTTACACGAAAAAGGATAACTCGATTACTGAAAACGTATTTCGAATTGGCCTAAAATATTTGATAATTCTGCCTCATAAATATCATAATTCAACTGAGGAATCCTTGCTTTCAAAGACGGAAAATTTTTCAGATCCTTTCTTTTCAGTTGATCTATCATAAGTTGCAATTTACTTTTGAATGCGTTTATTGCGCTAATCATCTCAATAATAGTTTTTCCTTTACCTTGAAGCTCCAAATTAATGGTGTTTAAATGCATTGTGATGTCTGTCAAAAATGCCAAATCAGTCAGGCATTTTCCGTTTTTCAGCATCTGAGTGTCATCACCTCTTTCGTCCAGAAAAGCTGTTATTTCGGGCAATAATTCTTGAAACCTTTCTAGGAATTTTCCGCGACTCAACCACCTGACGTCCGTGTGAAGAACTAAATCAGTGTGTTCAGCTGACTCACTATCTTCCAACTGCAACTTAAAGAGCCGTCGTGGCAAGCTACGTGCACGTATAGAATTCACAATTTTTATTGCAATGCCCATAATCTCCTCCATGTTTAGAACTTTTGAACACAAAACTTGTTGATGTATAATGCAATGGAAGGAGAAAAATGAAGGGAAATCATCATTAGCTCGACACAATGCCACAAAACCGTTTTTGTTTCCAGTCATTGCTGGTGCTCCATCGGTTGTAATGCACACTAGTTTATATATTGGTAGCTTGTAGTTTGTTACAAAATTGAAGAAAACGTCATATATATCTTCGCCATGGGTCTTTCCTTTCAGAGGAATCATTGTCAAAAACTCTTCCTTAGCCGACATGTCACTGAATACCATTCGAATAAAAATACACAGCTGGGAAGTGTCTGTGATATCGGCGGATTCGTCGAACTGTAAAGAAAATTATGTACATTCCATGATATCATGTTTTAGTTTATCTGCCATGTCCTGACTCATGACTTCAACACGCCTTATGACAGTCGGACGAGATAACTGAAGTTCTCTAATAGCAGACATAATCTCTGTTTTATTTTTAAAATCTCCAATTAAAGTCTCACCCGCTTCAATAAATGCTTCCTTCATTTATATTTTTTTTTATTTTTTTTATTTTTGTTTACAACCAATCCATCATCAAGTGGTTTCTAGTGTTTCGCCAATATATGAGATATTTTAAATGACGCGATCGTTGCAGCTTTTGATTGTTTGGCTGGTCTTGTGAACATGGTTTGTTCTTTTTTCAAACAAGTTATCAAATCTCGTACTTTTCGTTTTCTTAATTCACTCTGTGACGGAAAATCCTTTTCATAGTTTTTATGAACCGTTTTATGATGCCTCTCTAAGTTCCCACGCTTAGGTATTGCAACTGACGCACGGCAAATGAGACAAATGCACTTATCCTTTACCATACAAAAGAAAAATTCTTCCTCCCAATCGTTGCTAAAATGATAAGTTTTACTTTTCTTCGCCGCACTCATTTTGGGCTATTTATTAATAAACTTTGTATCGATATATCGCCTTCAAGTTACAACTCAGACTGACTCCTATTCCTGCAGGCGCAATATTTATATCGGCGCGAACGAAGTCTCGAATGTTCCCGTCAAACACGCCGCTCGAAGTTTCTAGAAAAATCGGCGGGAACCAAAAACGCGGCTTTTCTTTGACAAGTACCGCGCGTTCCTTTGGTAAAGCCGCCTTTTGCCGCTAGTAGGGGGTTATTACGATAAAAGAAAGGGATGAGGGGGTTATTCTGGCCTAATTGTGGATCGAATAAATTTTAGTAGTTTATTCATTACATTTTGTTTTAGTTACCTAAAACAAAATCTGTGAATAGTTCTATATCGGAATTTTTTTCTTGAGATCGACTCAAAAAGCATTCGCGATCGACTTGTCGATCGCTATCGACCGTTTGAGCACCCCTGCTCTAGAGATAAACAAACTTAAAAATTCCAACCGTCTATTGAACGATCAGGTAGACCTTAATAATTCACCTTTGTTAAATATTTTCTATTAATATTTAATTAGTAATGTTAAAAATAAATTTTCTCTTCTTGCTTCTACTTATATATTCACACCTTTAATCTTTAATGTCTGAAGAAGCTACTGTGATAGCGAAACATGTTACGGTGTATTACAAATATAGTGGAAAGTTTGGGCAAATAACTGTTTTATTATTTTTTTCACATTTTACATAATAATGATTATGGATTTCCACCGAGTAACGGCTGAAACAATTGTATTGTGGTAATGGAAGACTTAAAAACTGATATCATACCAAAATTAAACTTCAACATTCCATTTTTTACAGATACGTTGATGATTATTTGACTGCTGTACCTAAAAACCAAATTAATTATATCCTACAAAAATTCAACGGATACCACAAAAATATTCAATTCACTTTCGAAACAGAAGACAATATTATAAATTTCTTAGATATAACTTTACACCACATTAATGGAAATATAAAAACTGAATGGTATACTAAAAATACATGGTCTTCGAGATATCTTAATTATGAATCACACCATCCGAATTCCCAAAAATCATAGGTCTAGCAGATACAGCAATCAAGCTCTCTGACAAGAAAAACAGAAAGAGTGCGTGCAATAACCAAAGCTAAAGAAGCACTGACACTTAATAAATATCCAATGTACCTTATAAACAAAGTCTTCAAACAACGAATACATAACTTCTACATAATAAATAAAAAATCAACTAACAACAACCATAATACATATACCCTAAATAATAAAAAAGTAACATATTCTACGAAATCGAATGTAATAACTGCGAAGGAAATAAGCGGGCAAACACCTATACCTAGAAAATAGAATCAAAGGCCATAAGTACGACAAGAAAAATAGTACAACTCTTACAAATCATGAAATGGATAAAATCCATACCTTTGATTTCAATATTTTTAAAATCCACACACATACAGTTGACACCCACGGCAATCAACGAAAAAAAAACAGATGTAAACAACCTAAACCGTATCTACCTACCAGTCGTATAAAGTCCTTCACGTTAAATGATTGTTTGTAGAATGTAAAAATGTGATTTTGACATTATTTTAAAATTAATACTCCAATAAAATGAACTACTTTCTGAGGTAAGACCCTCATTATTTTATACAGTTAAATGTTTTAAATAAAAAAACGCGAAGAGCTACCCTAAACAGACTAATTACTTATCTAAATTTAATTCTTCTAATTTCATCTTTTAGAGCAAATTTTGAAGAAGACCTCTCCTGAAGGTAGAAACGTCAATAAATATATAACAAATCCAAGAATAGTTTTAATGATCTAATTCCAAGAACATGTAAAAAAAAATTATACAAAGATCAAAGAACGTTGCCTATATATATATATATATATATATATATATATATATATATATATATATATATATATATATATATATATATATATATATATATATATATATATATATATATATATATATATATATATATATATATATATATATTTATATATATATATATATATATATATATATATATATATATATATATATATATATATATATCGAATCTTCAAGTAAAATGTGTTCAAATAAGACCAAAGTATTTTAATGTATCAGATGTTATGAGGATCTTTTTAGTGTTCCGTACGGAACATTTATAAGGTCACTTCGGTGTCTGTCTATCCGTCTGTCCGTCTATCCGTCTGTCTGTCTCATCCGATTTTCTTCGAACATATTTGACATGGAAAGTTGAAATTGGTACTAACATAAAAATTGATGGCCTCGTCAGTGCCGTGAAATCGAAAGTAAAAAAAAAAAGCTACCACCTCCCACATAATCGCCTTTTACTTCTAAGCACTTTTCGTAACGCTACACCAGCTTCTTTTGGGAATTGAACCAGTTAACAACTGCGTCTTGAGTTCTTCGTCGTCTTTAAACAGTTTCTGCCGACTTATTGTTTCACGTCATCGATCCATCTTTTTGGTGGTCTCCCCACACTTCTCCGGTGTCTTCTAGGTCTCCACTGTATTAAGTGTTTCGTCCGCTTTTTATCCGCCTCCTGTCTAGCGACGTGTCCTACCCAAGTCCATTTTAGAGTTACCACACGCTTTATGATGTCCTCGACCTTAGTTTGTAGATGTATTTTTTCGTTACGCAAGTGGTCTCTAAGCGTTACTTCCAGCATAATTCGTTCTCTAGCTCTCTGGATAGTTCGAAGTTTATTAGCTGTTGTTTCCGTTAGTGTTGCGGTTTCTAATCCATACGTCATCACAGGAAGAATGCACGTGTTAAAAACTTTAGTTTTCATATTGATTGGGATAGCAGGACTTTTTAAGACGTTACCCAGTTTTCCAGTGATGGCCCATGCCATTCTAATTCTCCTACTCAATTCGGCATTTTGTTTCTCTTTATTAAGTTTTATTTTATGACCTAGGTAAACATATTCTTTTACTTTTTCTATTTTATTGCCTACAGCATAGACTGGTCTTTCGTCTAGAGTCAGGATTTTAGTTTTTGTTAAATGCATAGTCAGCCAAACTTTTTCTGAAGATCTTGGCCATCTCCTGTAACTCTTCTAAGTCATTACCGATCAAAACTACATCGTCAGCAAAACGGAGGTGGCGCAAGTATCTTCTATCAATATTTATTCCTCTCTCATCCCAATCCAGTTGTTTAAAGACGTTCTCAGAAGCTAGTGTAAAAAGTTTCGACGAGATAGTGTCGTCTTGTCGCGTTTTAGAGCTGTTTCATCAGTTATTAGATCATCATTGATTTCAACTTTTAGTGTAGCCTTTTCGTATACGTATTTAAAAAGGTCTAGGTATCTTGAACCTATTCTAGCATTATTCATAGCTTGAAATCCTGCCCATAGCTCTACAGAATCGAAAGCTTTACTGTAATCAATAAGAGCTAAATGAACTGGGTAGTGTAACGTTTTTGGAAACCCCGCCTGTTCTGGTTGTTGATAATCATCTAATTTGTTGGTGAGTCTGTTGGTTACTATCTTTGTTAGTAATTTATATTGGTGTGCGAGGAGACTTATTGGACTATAGTTTTATATATCTAGTTTGTCCCTTTTTTATATAGAAGAATTACTTGAGCATTTAACCAATTGTCGGGGATTGTACTGCTTTGTAAACACTTGTTTAAAAGGACTTCCATGAATTTTATAGTGGCAGCTCCTCTTAGTTCAATCATTTCACGATTGATTCCATCTCCTCCGGGGGCTCGGTCTTTCTTCACTTGGGAAAGAGCCAATATAATTTCATCCTTTGTAATATCTGGAATTTCTGCTGAGCCAATATTTGTAAATTTTTCAACCACTTGTATATTGTCTGGTCTACTGAGGAGAACAACCCTTTGTAAAAATTCTCTACTATATCGCTGATTGCGGTTTTGTCACTTTTTACCTCTCCCTGTGTATTTTTCAATTGCCTTATATGAGTTCTTCCAATTGAATATATAGATTTCATTACTCTTATGTTTTTATTGTTTTCAATTATATTCTTGATAAGTTCTGTGTTATACTTTATTACGTCTTCTCTTATCTTCCTCTTGATTTGCTTATTTAGTTCTATGTATCTTGATGTGCTCTTCTCCGTATTTCTGCGTCCTTTTATTAAGTCTATAGTATATTGTGTTATTTTATGACTCTTTCGTTTATCGTAGTGCATATATTTTTAGTAACTATTTTGATGTCGGTACGAATTTTGTTTTCTCAATCATTTATCTCCATTGTCTTAAGTTTGTCCGTAGGTAAAAGTTTCTTATTTAGATTCTTTTTAGAAACTACAAAAATCAGTGAAACCAGCAAAGGCTTATTACTAATTGAAACCTATCTGCGAAAATCACCTCTTGATATCTCTTCTCATTTCAAAGTTATTAAGTTCGAAACACACCAGACTCTCCATATAATCATCCATTTAATTTAATGGTTAATAGGCATCATTCTCGTTCCACGTACATAAAAAATTAATGGCCTACATTATAATTAAATGACATGATGACAAGATTTCAAAGTTAATTATCAATATCGGAGTTAATTATCGTTGTGGGCGTCATTGAAAACGACGTGACTAGATTGAATTCTGGCATTAATGTTGTTTGTTAGAAATCTCATATCGCTATTATTAGGCTGCGTCGTGTAAACTTGTTTAATAATTAATGACATGACAATTAATAAAGAATAATATGATTTCTCAAACGGTTGAACTTTACTTCAATTGACGTCCTATAAAAGGCACATATTACACAGCAATTATCATTGGAGAATCGAACTTTTTTTTTGTTGTATTACATCTGTTAAGTGTTGTTTAACTAATTTGACGTCACCGATTCTGAATCTACCCTCAGGTTGTATCTAGCTGCTCTAGTTTTTGAGAAACAGGTACCGTGTTAATATTTACTATTCAGTTGACAATTGCCTTCAATAGCGTTTTTAATATACTAGTTTCTGTGCATCTATAGTGATGTTTTCGTCAAGAAGATTATGCGTAAATAATCCAAATTGTCTTTATGTCATTTGAGGCGAATATATATTTAAAGAAGTTCGTTTGAATGTGTCGGACTTTTTAAAATAGGCATATGTTGATTACTTTGGGTTCCTATTAGAGACAAACATTAAGACCTGGATTCCTAGTTTGGTGTGCAAAAGCTGTGTTGTGTCTATACGTTTATGGGCAAATAAGAAAAGATCATCTTTCAAGTACAAAACTCCAATGATCTGTAGTGAATCATCAAGTTATCACGATTGCTGTTATGTTTGTGCTGTGAAAATTACGGGCGTAAACCGCAACAATCGTTCTAAGTGGATTTATTCTACCTTACAATCTGCTACTGGACCTGTTGTAAATTCCAGTGATACATTAATACCACAGCAATCTACATCTCAGGAACATCCAAATGAGTTCAGCCAATAAATCGATGATAGTGACGATAGTAAGGATGGTGACTTTGATTGCCCCGGAGATCCTAGACCACTAAATTAAAGTGAGCTGGATGATTTGGTCAGAAATCTGACTGTCTAAAAAAGAATCAGAACTTTTAGCTTCCTGGTTAAAAGAAAGACATCTATTGACAAAAGAAACGAATATCTCGTATTACCGCAGTAGGGAAAAGAATTTACTCTCTTTCTTTTCCGAAGAGAATGATTTTGTATTTTGCAGTAATATTCCTGGTCTAATGCCTGCAATGGGATTACAAAAATTTGACACAAGTGAATGATGTTTATTTATATACCCTTCAAATGTGTACTCTTGCATAGCGGTAATAACCTAGGCTCTTGCCTATTGCACATTCAACCAAAGTCAAAGAAGACTATCCTACAATATCACAGCTGTGAACAAGATCAAGTACAATGAACAAAAGTGGTTTTTACGTGTGGATCTTAGAATGTTCAATTTCCTCTTGGGCCAACAAGGTGGTTAAATGAAATATCCCTGTTTCGTATGCTTATGGGACAGCACCTAAAGCTGAAAGACTACGAAAGACTTCTAGGGAAGCTCTAATCTCTGAAAGACTCAATGTTATAAATCATCCACTCGTGCCCAGAGACCACATAATATTGCCTTCTTTGCATATCAAACTGGCGCTAATGAAACAGTACGTAAAAGCGCTCAACGAAGACGGGGAATCTTTTCAGTACATTTCAAGTTTCCAAAATTGAGTACTGAAAAGTTAAAAGCTGGCATTTTTGACGGCCCACAGATCAGGGAATAAGTAAATGATCCAATTTTCTCATTTTAAAATATGCGTGGGATAAGTTCGTTTGGGTAGTGAAAAATGTCCTGGAAAATAAAAAGCTTGACTACTCTCAACATATTAAGCAGTTAATGTTACACTTCCAGCGACTTGGATGAAACATGAGTATAAAACTACACTTCCTCCATACTAGACCGTTTTTCCGAAATTCTCGGTGATTTAAACGAGGAACAAGGGTAACGCTTCCACAAGGATATTCGCACTATGGAGGACCGATAGCAGGGTCATTGGAATGTAAATACGATGGCTGATTATTGTTGGATCATTCGGAATAGTACTCGTAAGTCGACTCATACCAGAAAATCGTATAAAAGGAAATTTCGTTCAAGTTAGGTGTGTTTAATAAAATGTTATAACTCGAAAAATTGTATTTGTTTATTAAAAATCCGTCTACTCATATCTGTAAAACTAGAGCTGCTACAAGAAAACCTACTAGATATTTGAAATAAACTTGAAAAATAAATTCAGAATCAGGTATAACATTTCAAGCGACAGAAATGCTCTTACGCCGTGTAATAGTTATAGGGGCATATTCTGTTACTGCCCACTTGATGCGATACAAATTTTTTTTCTTTTATTTTTTACAATATACATGGATTGCATAACGCTATGTGTCAGTTTGTATTTAGTATAGTATTTTTCACGATCTAAGAAAGTGACTTAGCTACCCATATCCATTCAAAATTCAACAAGATTCGAAAGTGATTAATTTATGGCTGTTTAATGACAAGGCATCGTGCAGGGCCGCACTACACCCGATTGTATAATTGTTGGGTTTAAAATTTTATTGTGATAAGTTGAATTTTAATGTTTTGTGTACGGAATAATACACAATATAGTAATTACACAAATATATTAAAACAGTGTACAGTATCCTTGGGTACATTTGTTACAGTTTTAGTTATTAATTAATATCTAGTTCAATTTCGCTATCGGTACTATCTTGCAAATCAATAATAAGTTTTTTTACAGGTTCTAAACTATTTATATTTATGTACATTACATCTATATGAGTTTTCAATTTTTTTGACGTGTTGAATACAGTTTCTCCAGTTTTCATCGGTTATATTTTTGACTTATGTCGTTATAAACTCAATCACACTACTGTTTAAAGTGGGCCTATTATTGTGAGCACGTATATTAGACTTTATTTTATGCCATATCAACTAGATCGCATTAAAGATACAATAATATGGTGGAAGCCGAATTATTTCGTGTCCTACTTCCTTTGCAATTTTATCACAAACATATTCCTTTGAAAAATTGTAACTTTTTAAAACTTCTAACAATTGTTTAACGGTAAAACTTTCATGGAAATATATGTCACGTTGGCAAAGAAAGGCTTGTATTTCCCTTTTTCTACTGGTGGAACTTGGTACCTTATTTATTTGGCGAAGGTGATAGGATGCATTATCTATTACAATACAGCTATTCGGTGGTATATTCGGGATTAATTTGTTTTGAAGCTAATCTTCAAAAACTTCATCGGTTGTATCACAATAATCCAAGCTGGAATCTGAAATGTTCTTGGCTGCTAGAAACAGACATTCTGGTACCCAGCCTTCTTCTGATCCCGCATGTAAAATATTTCTTCTTTTACCTTTATTTGATGTAACTTTGGTGTGGCATTTTTTGGATTTATCAATCCATCCTTTACTGGGTGTGTCGTGGGTGTCATACCAAGTCTCACCTAGGTAGATTATCGTTCGATTTTCCGATTTAGCTGTATTTGTTTTTTCAAGATATTCCATTCTGAGTTGTAAGCGCCGTCATTCCATTATAACTTGCCTTTTGTCTATTTTTTTGAACAATAACTCCAAACGACGTAGAATACGCCATAAAGTTGTATTGAAACATTTATGTCACAACTATCCTCGGACAGCCTCCGTGAAAGTGACAATAACGTAGGAACTTTTTGTTCTGCATACATTTCATAAATTTTCAGAAATCATTACATTTCGACACATCTTTGTTTTTCGTGTTTTTTTAGGCGCTGTCGAATATTTTATTATCCAAACTGTACTTTCAGGGATGTTTGTTAAAGCTAATGTCTCCATCAATGAAAAGTACTTTTCGTGGCTTCGCTCCACTGACTTTAAATAAACACTTTTAAACTCACACAACAAAATATTTGCCAGTTGAGGCAAACACCTTTGCCTCAACTGGCAAATATTTGTGGTTTCTAATGGAAAGGGCTTCGGACATTTTAAGACACTATTGAACACTATAATACATACTATCTGAGTATAATACTGCAGATAAAATGAAGAATATTTTTTATATTTATAAACACGAAGTAGCCAATAAAATGTTAGATTGAAAGGGAGATATATATATATATATATATATATATATATATATATATATATATATATATATATATATACATACATATATATATATATATATATATATATATATATATATATATATACATACATATTTATATGTATATATATATATATATATATATATATATATATATATATATATATATATATATATATATATATTATATAAATATTATATATATATATATATATATATATATATATATATATATATATATATATATATATATATATATATATATATATATATTATATATATATATATATATATATATATATATATATATATATATATATATATATATATATATATATATATATATATATATATATATATATACATATACATATATATATATATATATATATATATATATATATATATATATATATATATATATATATATATATATATATATATATATATATATATATATATATATATATATATATATATATATATATATATATATATATATATATATATATATATATATATATATATATATATATATATATATATATATATATATCATACATATATATACAATTCGACCCTGTAAATGCCAGGTACTTGCCCTAACGGTCATTTAATGTTTTTATTGCATCAATTTGCCAAATCACTTTCTTAGATCTTGAAAAATACTATACCTGTATAATGATTATCTGTTATTCATTTTATACACCTACCATCTATATGTCTGTTCTTAAAGACAAAGAAAATATGAAAATGATAATATCTATTCTTCTTCATTCTCTCAAGACTCTACAAAGTACGAAGCTAGAGATATATTTTATTGTTTTTTCAGAGCATAATTGAGCTCCCTAAATTTAGATTCTTTTAATCATAATTTATTACGGCGCTAACGTTTCAACAATTCATTACATTTGGGAACACCATATTCCATAATTTTTCTACTGGTATTTATAATTGCTGGTTTGGTTTCTGTTCTTGCCCTCTCGTATCTTTGTTTTAGTCCTTGATACTACTTTTTATAGCTTCGCTGGTTAGGCTAGTATTATTGATATTCTCAAAGAGGGGTTAATTTCGAGCAGTCATAGGATGCATGCATCTCTTAACCTAAAATGTGTGACTTCTATTATATATATAAAATGCAACGTCTCTCTTTCTGTCTGTCTGTATGTCTGTCCGTTAGTGCGCTTATCACTTGAGAACCACTTATCCGATTTACGTGTCTTTATAAATCTTGTCTGTCTGTCTGTCCATTTGTGCGTTTATCATCTTATCCGATTACGTGTTTTTTTAAATTCATACATATATTCTTTGGCCAAGTTATATAATAATAATAATAATCTACATCTATAATATATATAAAATGAAACGTCTCTCTGTCTGTCTGTCTGTCCGTTAGTGCGCTTATTACTGGAGAATCACTTATCCGATTTACATACTTTTTTTTAAAAACATACTTATGTTCTCTGGCCAGGTTATAGGCTATATTTTATTACGATAGGTAGCATAAGGAATGAGCAGTGACGATAATAGTGAATGAAGTCGGTAAAAAGTTTGTCGCTAGCGCGTTCTCTTGCATTACACAGCCTAAACCATTAAATATGGAACAATATTATGTAGCAGAGAATATCTATAATCTACAATACATATAAAATGCAATGTCTCTCTGTCTGTCTATCTGTCCATTAGTACGTTTATCACGCGAGAACCACTTATCCGATTTACGTGTCTTTATAAATCCATACATATATTCTTTGGACAGGTTATATAATAATAAAAATCTATATCTATAATATATATAAAATGTAACGTCTCTCTGTCTGTCTGTTTGTTAGTGCACTTATCACTGGAGAACAACTTATCCGATTTACGTGCTTTTTTTTTAAATATAGATATGTTCTCTGGCCAGGTTATAGGTTATATTTTACAACGTTAGGTAATATGAGGAATAAGCAGTGATGATAATGGTGAATCAAATCGGAAAAAAGTTTGCCGCTAGCGCGTTCTCTTGCAATACACTGCCTAAACCACTAAATATGGAACAATATCATGTAGTAAAGGATATATATATATATATATATATATATATATATATATATATATATATATATATATATATAATGCAACGTCTCTCTGTCTATTTGTCCGTTTGTGCGCTTATCACTCGAGAACCACTTGTCCGATTTAGGTGTTTTTTTTTTAATTCATACATTTGTTCCCTGGCCAGGTTATCTATAATCTTCTATCTATAATATATATAAAATGCAATGTCTCTATGTCTGTCTGTCTCTCTGCCTGTCTGTCTGTCTATCCGCTAGTGCGCTTATCATTGGAGAACCAGTTATCCGATTTACGTGTTTTTTTTTAAAACATAAACATGCTCTCTAGCCAGGTTATCTATCTATAATATATATAAAGTGCTACGTCTCTCTGTCTGTCTGTCTACCTGTCCGTTAGTGAGTTACGTGCTTTTTTTTTTAAACATACATATGTTCTCTGGTCAGGTTACAGGATATATTTTATTGCGTTAGGTAAAATAAAGAATAAGCAGTGACGATAATAGTGAATCAAGTCGGAAAAAAGGGTACCGTTAGCGCGTTCTCTTGCAATACACTGCCTAAACCATTAAATATAGAACAATATCATGTTGCAAAGAATATAATATATATAAAATGCAACGTCTCTCTGTCTGTCTGTCTGTCTGTCCGTTAGTGCGCTAATCACTTGAGAACCACTTATCCGATTTACGTGTTTTTATAAATTTATACATATGTTCTATATAATTCGATATAAGCCTAGATAATGGAAGATAAGGTGAGATAATGGGAGATAAGTATAAATAATGGAAGATAAGGAGAAATAATGGGAGATAAGCAGAGGTAAGTCTAGATAATGGGAGTTATGGTGAGATAATGAGAGTTAAGGAAAAATAATGGGAGATAAGGAGAAATAACGTGAGATAAGTCGAGATAAGCCTAGATAATGGGAGATAAGGGGAAATAATGGGAGATAAGGAGAAATAATGGGAGATAAGGGGAAATAATAGCAAATATTTTATTTCGTTAGGTAACATAAGGAATAAGCAGTGATGATAGTAGTAAATCAAGTCCATGCGAGCGGAGCCGCGGGCACAGCTAGTTTATTAAATAATATTCAGTTATATTATTTTCCATTGACTGACCTGAAAATATCCTTGGATTTTCCTTTTTCTTCTGTGGTGACCAAGGAAATACTATATTTGTCCCATCACGTTTACGAACTTTTCTGACGTGCACTAGTGATTTTTCGAATATTGCTAGGACAAGAGAGAGAGAGAGAGAGAGAGAGAGAGAGGGGGGGGGGAAGAGCTCACCTACCTCATTGCCTTTATTAGAAAGTAGTATAAACAAAGAAAATTAATTTCATTTAAAATTCACCTGGTTTATTTAAAAAGTATAAATGAACATCTTTGGTATCGCTAGTGCTTCTTTTGTGTATTTTGAAAATAATATGCTTTTTGTTTTCTTTTTAATTAATTTAGAACGGAATTATTGAACACCTATTACTATTAATAAATTTGTGTTCCTGACTGACTATTGGTATTTTTTCAAGGTCTTCTGAATTTTGACTCCCGAAAACAATTTTTTTTTGCTTAGATTTTTACAAAACAGACACTATACAGGAGAATTATCACCATCAAGGTGATTTTTCGACATTACTACGTTTCTTTCACGAGTTTTTGGTGTTGGTTTTGAATGTGTTGCTTTTATTATTCGGCGAAGAAGCCTCTAGTAAGAAGATTTAGTTGAAAGTCTACCAGATTACTCGCATGAATCCATGCAGCACTCAGGACTGTATTTTTTCTGTATTTTTTTTTCTTTAGGGCAGATACTGTTTATACATTATTTTTCTTTCTTGAATATTTGTGTTCTAATCTCTTTTTATTTAGCAGTATGACGTGCTATTAATTGTACGCTTAAATTTTCTTAGTACCCATTGTTAATATCTCAAATTTAGGAAAACCTAATTAACATCGGTAATGTCTAAATTTCAGTTATATTAAAACATTGTTTTTAATATAAGTGTTTTATTTGCACACCACGGTTCGCTGTAAAGTTTGCCTTTCCTTCTGTTTTCTTTGTTTATTATTTGAAAAACATTTGTAACTACAGAGTGAGTCAACGATAAAGTAAAGTTCATTATCTAATTTGTTTCGGGAATAACAAAAAATGTTAAATACAATAGTTTTAGGGAATATTAAGGTGCACAGTTTAAAATTATTTTTGAGTACACAGGGTATTTCAAAAAAGGGTGGCCGATATAACATATATTTTTTTAAGTGGAACATTCTATTTTTTAATTTATTTTTAAATTCTGCGTAGAATTTTGTAACTTTTTTATTAATAATGTTATATACCTAAACCTAGTAGTATTTCTAATATTTCAGTTTTTTTTGAAAAAAAAAAAAACACTAGTTTTCATTTTGTAAAAAATTGCCAGTGGCGACATGGTAATATTCATAATTGGTACGAGCGTACTATAGAGATGAAAAAAAAGATATATGTAAAGAAATTTGAGTTAGCTGTTACAGAGATTTCAAAATAAATGTATACATTTCGACTATTTTATTAAGTATGTCATACCTTTTTCTAATAGTCTTCGATTTATTTTGAATTTTTAAATTTTAATCCTTGTTTTTAATGCATTTACACTATAACATCATTGTTGCCAAGATAAAAGAAAGATGTAGGCATTGTCAAATTTTGACATGTCTATTAAGCAAGTAAAAATAGCCAGAATACTACCACTGAGGAAAAAGAAATGCAGATTTTATTTCATATTGAAAATAATCCCCAGGTCAGCAGCCGTCAACCAGCTCACCTATTTGACACATCCCAATCTACTGCTAATCCCACCACGAGAAAATACAAGTATCATCTTTTTCATATGAAACTACACCAAGAACTTAAACTTTTATACCACCATGAATTGACCAATAGAGGCCGATCCAAATTTTGTATTCAAAATAATGTTTTCTGATGAAGCTATTTTTCGCAGTAATGGAGCAGTTAACAGCCATAACATGCATTATTATTCAACAGTTAATCCAGTTTGGGTCCGGGAAGTTCAAAACCAGAACCATTGGTTGCTCAATGTATGGTGTCGAATATTAAATTTTCGAATTATTGGTCCATATTTTTTCCGCGAACCGCTTAACGGGCCTAGATATCTAAATTTTTTGCAAAACGAATTACCCCAGTGTCTTGAAGAAGTTGATAACTTTGAAAGGGAACAAATGTGGATTCAACAAGACAGAGCTCTTGCTTACACCTTTAAACTTCTTTTTGTGGGGCTACATTAAAGATCATGTTTATTTTAATCCCCCTACAACACCAGTAGTTATGGAAAATAGGATACGGGATGCGAGCAGGACAATAACGCCCTTTATGCTAAGGAAAGTGAAGGAAAATATAGTAAAACGACTAAACATGTGTATTCAAGTAGACGGGCATATTTTTGAATATTTATAATTAATCATTAGATAAGTTAACCTATATTAAAATTATTATTAACTATTTGTTTATGTTTTCACAATAGCGTAAGTGTATTAAAAACAAGGGTAAAAATTGAAAAATTCAAAATAAATCGAAAACCTGTAGAAATATGTATATGACATACTTAATGAAAGTTGGAGGGTTTTGCAAAGTCTATCAGAAAAAATAATAGTATATAAGGTGAGCCATTTAAAAAATTTGAGATAGTCGAAATACATAAATTTATTTTGAACACCCTCTAGCATCTAACTCTTTCTTTTTCTTGTCTCTATAGAATGCTCATACCAATTAGGAGTATTCCACCTTCAGAAACAATGGCGCTACTGGTAATTTTATACAAAACTAAAAATTAATATTTTTTTACAAAAATTGAAATATTAGAAAAACTACTAGGTTTAGGTATATAACATTATTAATAAAAAGTTATAAAATTTTACGTAGAATTTAAAAATAAATTAGAAAATAGGAAGTTCCATTTAAAAAAACATATGTTATATCTGTTAAACTGTGCACCTTAACATTCCCTAAAACTATTGTATTTAACATTTTTTCGTCGTTCCCGAAATAAATGAGATAATGAACTTTACTCGATCGTTGACTCACCCTGTATATATTAACTCAGCCTAGATATAGGCAAGTCCTCAGCTGTTGAGAAGTTTCTGTCTCCTTACTTAGCCCTAAAAACAGTGGCACCTAGCTGCCCCCCTCTGTGAGCTAGGGTGTTAATTTACTCCATATGTCCACATCATCAAAAGCCTTCTTCCTTGTTTAATGTCAGTTTACTTAAACTGGCTTGAATTAATCTAGTTTTGTTACACCTTCTTTTTTCCTTTCTATTTTACGTTCATTTTCATCGCAGCGTCTGACAGATTTCTCTAAACAATTTTAATTTATAATTTATAATAACAATAAATAATATTCAAACTACTAGTCTTTAAAAAGTTTATTTTTATTTGTACTACAGTTTTTTTGTACGCCTTACCCTTTTTTTTTAGCAGTGTAGTCAATAGTTCAACTTAATTCGTTTAATTTACCCCCAAATTTTTTTCCATGTCGAGAGAAATGAAAAAATAATTACGTAAATATTTGTGGCTGAGTATATGCGGGTGGGAATGGATATGTTAAATCAAATTCAATGTTTGCTGTAAAATCTGTATTTGTGAAGGTAAACAACATTTTTTCCAGCATGTGAGCTAGGGTATTAATTTACTTTCCTCCGCGGCTACTCGCCTTCAGCTAGAGCTGGAATTGGAGTAAACTTCGAACTCAGAGCAAATTTTTCAGTATTTTGAAGTACAAATAATAAAATGTAATGCCACTACAGTATAGAGAAAGCGTAGCAGCTAGATTATTTTTATATAAATAGTATTAAAATATAGTAACTTACCTTTACCATAGTGTTTGGTAAGACTTCTAATACAGATTTTAGAGCGATGCACTAGAGCAGTATTTGGGTTCAAATTCACTACCGTTTTAACATGTAGTAAATGTAAGAATTTATGATTTTTATTGTTTATTTCTTCTGCTGTTTCCAGTTTTGAGACAGCGTGATTGATTGAATCATATTGGTGGATTAACTTGTGTATTCCTTTAATGTTATTAACCTTTAACAATGTTAGTTGGCGGTACTCTTATCGTTTTAGTATATTTTCAACTACAAAATATTCACACGGTTAGAGCTTGTTCCACAAACCTTTTTCCTGTAATTTGGTGTCTTATCGAATCCTCTGTGAATGATGACATGGACATCATCATCTAAATAAGTATGATTTATTTTTTCTGTTCACCTTTTTGAATATTATCCACAATACCAGAGTCCATTCATTATAATTCGTGTAAATATATTTGTTTCTCTTCTTTCAGGGTCTCTTCCTATGGTTCCAATAATATTTCCAGCAACAATTTTCCTTCCAGTTTCAATCATCAGTTTTAAATCACCGGCTGTTTCTACCAGTATTGTCTCTAAGTTTGTGCTCCCCTTTTTGACCATCATTTCTTTTCGTTTTGTTATATCGCCATTAATACCACCGAGAGGACTATATATATATATAGATGTGAGCAAAAAGACCACACTTAAACTATTTGGCTTCATTTAATATGGATTCTAGAAGTTTATATTTTTACGGATTTTAGTATCATATGAAAGTCCATTCTATTATCTTTCTAATATCAAATTCCATATCATACCTCTTGCTTTTTACTGATTAAAAATAATTGAAAGGAAGGAGAAGGAGAAGAAGGATTGAAAATAGGGGTAAGAGAAAGGAAAAATTAAATTTTGAGTTTAACAAATAAAATTTTTGATAAAAACAAAAATCAATATTTTGTATTACTCCCACCCCTAGTGCTTAATACTGCTTCCAGACGCTTTTTCATGGAGTGGGTGAGCTTTTTCACCACTGTCTCCACACTTCCGCCATAGCAACCTTTAAGTCCCTTAGCTGTGCAGGGGTTGGATTTCTGACTCGAACCCTACTTTTGAGCTCATCCCACATATACTCGATTGGATTGAGGCCAGGACTCCAAACAGGCCAGTCTAATGTGGGTATTCCCACTTCCGCCAGGTACTGTTGCACCGATGCAGCAGCATGTGGCCTCGCATTGTTGTGCATTAGCCCGAAGCTATCTCTAACAAACCCAATGTAAGGAACCACGTGTTCCTGCAGGATCTCCGCGATATAATCCACCGCTACGACTCTCATTAGTCACGAAAACCAAATCGGTTTTCGCATTCAGTGAGATGCCTCCCCGCCCCATTACATAACTTCCTCTGTAGGCGACCGCTTCAATAATACAGTACTGCACATAACGCTCTCCAGGTCTCCAATAGACTTCTTAAAACTTTGCCATGTAGGCACATTCGGAATTCGTCGGAGAATAAAACAGAGCGCCATTGCTCTAAGGTCCAGTCGACATGTTCTCAGGAAAATCTTAGTCGCGCTTGTCGATGGACTGCTTATATATTTATATATATATAATATATATATATATATATATATATATATATATATATATATATATATATATATATATATATATACATACATACTTATATATATATATATATATATATATATATATATATATATATATATATATATATATATATATATATATATATATATATATATATAATTTTAACATCTCGTATACTTGTACAGGGTGAGTCAATGATACAGTAAAGTTCATTACCTCATTTGTTTCGGGAATGATGAAAAAATGTTAAATACAATAGTTTTAGAGAATTTTAAGGTGCATAGTTTAAAATTATTTTTGAGTATACAGGGTACTTCCAGAAAGTGTGGCCGATATAACATATGTTTTTTTAAATGGAACATCCTATTTTCTCATTTATTTTTAAATTCCGCGTAAAATTTTATAAATTTCTTTATTAATAATTTATATACCTAAACCTAGTAGTGTTTCTAATATTTCAATTTTTTTAAAAAAATACTAGTTTTCAGTTTTGTAAAAAATTGCCAGCAGCGCCATTGTTTCTGAAGGTGGAATACTCATAATTGGTATGAACGTTCTATAGATGCTCCAGGATGTTCAAAATAAATTTATGCATTTCGACTATTTTAAATTGGAAAATCTCGAATTTTTTAAATGGCACACCCTGTATATTATTATTTTTTCTGATAGAATTTACAAAATTATCCAACTTTTGATATACTTATTTCTAATATTTTTCGATTTATTTTGATCTTTTCAATTTTTACCCTTGTTTTTACTACACTTACCCTATTGTGAAAACATAAACAAATATTTAATAATAATTTTAATATAGTTTCACTTATCTAATGATTAATTATTATGACGTAATTAAGTTCAAAAATATGCCCGTCTACTTGAATACACATGTTCAGTCGTTCTACTATATTTTCCTTCACTTTCCTTAACATAAAGGATGTTATTGTCCTGCATGCATCCCGTGTTCTCTCTTCCATATCTACTGGTGTTATGGGGGATTCACATAAATACGACGGTGTTAAGTCACATGATTGATGGGGCCACTGAATGAATCCATCCCTACCGATCCATTTTTTGTGGGTAACGATTGTTTAAAAATTCCTGTACTTCCCGGTGGTAATGAGCAGGAGCTCCGTCATATAGAATCCACATTTGTGCCCTTTCAAAGTTATTAACTTCTTCAAGAAGCTGACGTAATTCGTTTGGCAAAAAATTTAGATATTTAGGCCCGTTAAGCGGTTCACGGAAAAAATATAGACCAATAATTCTAAAATTTAATATTCCACACCATACATTAAGCGACCAATGGTTTTGGTTTTGAACTTCCCAGACCCAAAATGGAATAACTGTTATATAATAAAGCAAGTTATGGCTGTTAACTGCTGCATTACTGCGAAAAGTAGCTTCATCAGAAAACATTATTTTGGATAAAATATTTGGATCGGCCTCTATTGCTCCATTTGTGGTGGTACAAAACTTTACTCGTCGTTCAAAATCACGGTCTTAAATTTCTTGGTGTAGTTCCATATGAAAGGGATGATACTTGTATTTTCTCGTAGATTATTGGGATGTGTCAGATAAGTCAGCTAGTAGACGTTTGCTAGCCTGGAGACTATACTCAACATGAAGTAAAATCTCCATTTCTATTTCCTCATTGGTAGCATACTGGTTTACTACTTTCCGTTTTCTATACTCAACGCTACCACTACCATCAAACCGTTCCATTAAGCACTGAAAAGATTTTCTAGATGGTATACGTCTATTAGGGTACTTCGCTTCGTAAAGCCTTGCTGCCAAAAGACAATTTCTCCCCGCCTCGCCCAGTATATAAACCATATTAATTAATTCATTTTTAGGAAAATCCATAACTATTACCTTTATACGTCACTTACTACAACAAATCCAACTATTTTTACTTGCTTAATACGCATGTCAAAATTTGACAATGCCTACATTTTTGTTTTGTCTTGGCAACTATGATGTTATAGCGTATGTGCATTAAAAACGAAGGTAAAAATTGAAAAATTCAAAATAAATCGAAAACTACTAGAAATAGGTATATGACATACTTAATAAAAGTTGGAGGGTTTTGTAAAATCTATCAGAAACAATAATAATATACAAAGTGTGCCGTTTTAAAAAATTTGAGATTTTTCAATTTGAAATAATCGAAATGCATAAATTTATTTTGAGCATCCTGTAGCATCTAACTCAAGTTCCTTTACATACATATTTTTTTTTCATTTCTATAGAACGCTCGTACCATTTATGAGCATTCCACCTTCAGAAACAATGGTGCTACTGGCAATTTTTTACAAAACTGAAAACTAGTATTTTAAAAAAAAAAACTGAAGTATTAGAAAAAGTACTAGGTTTAAGTTATAACATTATTAGTAAGAAAGTTATAAAATTTTACGCAGAATTTAAAAATAAATTAGAAAATAGGATGTTCCATTTAAAATAACATATGTTATATCGGCCACACTTTTTTGAAGAACCCTGTATACTCAAAAATAATTTTAAACTATGCACCTTAACATTGTCTAAAACTATAGTATTTAACATTTTTTCGTCATTCCCGAAACAAATGAGATAATGAACTTTACTAATCATTGACTCACCCTGTACATTACTTATGAACTTCAACAGAAGAACTTTCTCCTGTACATACGAGTAGGTTTGTAACACATAACCTCATGAATGTTCTACAGATTTTAAAGAAATTAAATAAATTATCGTTATTTTAGCTTTTTTTTTTCTGTTTTATGGTTTAGTTGATAACACAGCCCTACAAAAAAAGTGGGGTATACTTTTGATGCGATATATCAGATCCGTAGTATTTTTGCCCGCTGATCACGAATCTGGCGTCAGAATATCGCCATCACATCTCAATTTTTTTCTAACCTCAAAAAATAGGTAAAAATTAGTAAAAATTAAGAAAAATATACTCCTAAAAAATTGATTCAAGTTTTTTCATGAATCCAAAGATGTATTAATATGTATTCGGACATACAGTTCTGTTTTCTTTCTAACCTCAATAAATCAGACAGATATAGTGCTTCTCGAATGCAAAAACGAATTCAAATTAAAATTCAACAGATTCTTACCAAATTTGGTACACGGAGGTTTTTTGGGTTGCTGATCATGAATCTGAGGTCGGATTTGCAAAATTCAAAATGGCGGATCCAAGATGGCGGACAAAATTTTTGAAAACCAACCGATTCCTACCAAATTTGGTATACAGTTGGGGAATCCTCAAACCTGATACTCTTAAACCCTAAACCCTGAAGCCTTAGACTCCCACACCCTGTAACCTCAAAAAATAGACCTCAATAACCCTGTAACTTTAAAAATGAGACCCAATAAACTCAAAACCAGGACTTTTAAACCATACTCTCAAATAGTAGACCCGTAAGCCCTAGAATTGCGACGGTTAGACCCGCGCCTAACTTTCCTTTTTTTGGCTGTATCTTGTTCTTTTTTCCGCGAATGACCTATTCAAAGGCTTTCTGCCCAAACGCTTTTGAGGACTTGTTTCTCTTTTTAGCGACCAGCAATAGTCCGCTAGCATATGGTCATCCCATCGTCCTTAATACCGATTTTCTATGATTTTCAGATCTTGGTGAAAACGTTCCCCTTGCTCCTCACTGTAGTCACCAAGATTATAATCTTGGTGGTATATGGTTTAAAAGTCCTGGTTTTGAGTTTATTGGGTCTCATTTTTAAAGTTACAGGGTTATTGAGGTCTATTTTTTGAGGTTACAGGGTGTGGGAGTCTAAGGTTTCAGGGTTTAGGGTCTAAGACTATCAGGTTTGAGGATTCCCCAACTGTATACCAAATTTGGTAGGAATCGGTTAGTTTTCAAAAATTTTGTCCGCCATCTTGGATCCGCTATTTTGAGTTTTGCAAATCCGACCTCAGATTCATGATCAGCAACCCAAAAAACCCCCGTGTACCAAATTTGGTAAGAATCGGTTGAATTTTAATTTGAATTCGTTTTTGCATTCGAGAAGCACTATATCTGTCTGATTTATTGAGATTAGAAAGAAAACAGAACTGTATGGCTTAATCCAACCGATGAATATTAGCTTAGCGTGTCCGAATACATATTAATACATCTTTGGATTCATGAAAAAGCTTGAATCAATTTTTTAGGAGTATATTTTTCTTAATTTTTACTAATTTTTACCTATTTTTTGAGGTTAGAAAAAAATTGAGATATGATGGCGATATTCTGACGTCAGATTCGTGATCAGCGGGCAAAAATACTACGGATTTGATATATCGCATCAAAAGTATACCCCACTTTTTTTTTGTGGGGCTGTGTAATGTATCATTTTTTTAAAGTTGTGAGAGCTAGAGCTGGACTTTCGCAGCATTAATAAGTAAGTAATGCGAAATAGATAGTTTTTGAAAAACATACTCAACAGGTTTCTAAATAACTGCACCTACGCTCTCAGACAAAAGGAAGTAACCATTCTGAAAGCTAAGCATGAAATAATATGCTGCTAATAAAAATTTGGAAAAAAAATCTTATTCCAACTAAAATCACAACGATATTATCCAAAGTTAACAATAAAACTGCCTCTGATTATGATAATGAATCCATTAAAATGTTCCTTCCTTTCTCAAAATCTATTGTTACAGCAATTAATCACTGGTATTTTAAGGAATACTTTCTTAATTGTCTTATGAGATCAATTCATGAAAGAGGTGATAACGATTCGCCCTCTAACTATTATCCTACGTATACCGCGTCTTTTCCCCCTAGGTAAGATTATTTGAAAGTTTCTTTAGACAAATCGGAAAAGTGGTTGATCCAATAACTTTCTTGCAAACAAGTAGAAATAATTATCGAACTTAACCCTCCCACACTAAACGATAACATAATTCTAACCACTTTAAGATGCTTATCATTAATAAAGTTAATACTTTGAGGATGTCGCGCCTTCAGGCATCTTGAACCAAATTTATAATAAGAATAATAACCCCTCTAACACCCTTTCCCGATACTTTAACCCCTAATGTGGGTGAATATGGATAATTATGCTTAAATTTTGTTAATCATCGCAATTCAAAACCAGAAAAATTCTCATAACACTACTAACCTAGCAGCTACGGACCTAGTACACGTGCTGCAGGAAAAATCCTAAAACACGCGCGATTCACGTTGGTCTTGGGTTTACAGTTCAGCCGATACCTAAAACAGGCAAGAAGATCTTGTCAAACAACTGCCGACCAATCGCACTGCTTTCAATAATATGGAAAGTCATGGAAAAGGCTATCAATCAGCATCTTCTAAAATACCTTGAAGGATTCAACATTATTAGCGATCACCAATATGGCTTTCGTAAACATGGATCAACAGGAGATCTTCTGACTTATGTAACACATGTTTGAAACAACGCAATCGAACACTTCGGAGAATCTCGAGCGGTTGCTCTTGACATATCCAAGGCATTCGACCGATGGACTTTTGGCTAAGCTACGTTCTTATGCTATGTCTGAAAAGTTCTGCTTGTGGCTCTCATGTTTCCTCAGAGAGCGTTCTTTACGAGTGGCAGACCTGGAAGAAATGCTAACTTGGGGTGACAGCAACCAAGTGGAACTTAACGCTACAAAAACCCAGGCGGCAGTTTTTTCTAAAAAAGTTAACGTTGCTGAACCCGACATAGTTATGTCGGGGCACTCCATTCCCCTAGCATCGTCACTCAATTTGTTGGGCGTTAATTTGGGAGCAAATATGTCCTGGCATGAACATGTTGCAGGCATAGCAAGGAGCTGATTGGAGAGCTAGAACTGACCGGCGGCCTTGATTCGCTGGAACATCGAAGAAAGGTTGGCGACTTGAGTCTATTCTACAAGTATTTTTATGGACAGTGTTCGAATGATGTAGCTCGCTTAATTCCTCCCAGAGCGGTGCATGTTAGAAGCACACGTCCCGCTGATACTTCACATCCGTATGAGGTTCAGCTTGTTACTCCTCGTACAACGCTTTTCAAGCAGTCTTTTATATGGAATGGCGTACCCAGGACTGTGTTTCCGAAAGAGTACAATTTACAGCGATTCAAGAACAACGTGAATTGCTTTTTCCGCACACGCATCGCTCCTCTAGCGCTTTAGGGACTTCCCTGCAGCACATGTGCAAGACCCATAAAAAAAACTATACAAAATTAATTTACCCAACCCCTTTTGTCCTCTTTTCTCTGCAGCAATATCGCTCAAGAACTGCAGGTCCGATATTAAGAAAAATCGATATCCTATTTTTTTCGAAAGTTATCGTGCCACCAAACAGACATGCTGACAGAAATGGAAAACTATCTTTTCCATTAGAGGCAATTTTTTTATTAATTCCCTTTAAGGGAGATAAAAAGGTTGGAGTGTTGTTAAAAATTCACAATAATTTTAGTTCTAATCCGCTTAGCTATATGGCAGAACGGACATAAGTAATAGAACTTTTTCTTCTGTGGAAAATATTTATTTGGATATTGGCCAGCTTTTGGCGCCAGTAATTTGTGATTTGAGCAAGGAATCTGATTCCGTTGCAAATGAATTAACGCGATATTTACAGCTTTAGGAAGTGCTATTAAATTGGTTTAAATTTTATCCGTTAGAAAGATCCTTTCTTTCTATGATATATTCTTGATTAAAAAAATAGTTGCATATTGTTTATCTGTTTGCTTTGGTTGGTTCTAACATATATTAAGAATCTATTTTAAAGATTTACGCAAATATATTAAACACAGACGTTCTTAACGTAAGTAAAAATTTAAAATAATTGTTGTGGCTGTGTTAGTGGCAAAATTATTTTTTTCGGAAAATGATAAACGGAACATATACGAAATATTTATTAAAATTGGTAATGACAACAACGCAACGAGAATATGCAAGGCTTTATGAAAGGTACAAAAGAATCCCTATCTGAAATACGTGTCCAAGAATATCTTAACTGAAACGACGTTAAAACAAAAGAAAAGAATAGGTAAAAACTACGAGAAACTAAGAACAAGGAATATAAAAAAGAAGTTTGTTTATTTGATCCTAAATATGATAGAATAACTATTGAAAATGAATTAAAACACTCTTCATGTCCCTATTTTGTTCATGCATCTCCTATAAACTCATTTTATTTTTCTATGGCTACCAAATAATTTCTCCTCCTGTATAATTTTCTCCCATTAATGATTGACTGTCAAGTTATTTTCATCTTTCAATTTATAAGAGACTTCCAATACAGCGATGTCTGTGATATTTGAGGGTCTTTCTAATCTGCTAATCCATAGAGATTCATTGAAAAAATCAGTTGACTGTCAAATTATTTGAACAGTATTATAAACTATCAAATTTTCAATAAATAAGAATAATTTTATAAATATTACTTTCAGATATGTTGTCCCACTTAACCCCAAGAGACTGCCGGTCAAAGTGTTTTATTTCTCATATCACTCGAAGATTTTCGTTAGCCCAAAAGTAAACAATCTTAATCATTTTTTTAAATCTTCATTCTTGATTTCTCTATCAATCTGTCAGAGCGGATTTTTACTAATTTATCAATATATATATATTGCTTTGTTGTCCAAGAAGCACCTTTCGAAGCAATAAAATGAGCCTCAGTCACACAGTTTTCAAGGAATCTCAATAATTTTTTTTATAATCTTTGTTTTTGATTTCTTCATCTACCTGTCTGGGTGGATTTTTGATTAATTACCATGATTTTTATTAATTTATCAATATATATTGCTTTTTTTTCAAAAAACACCATTTTAGGCAATAAAATGAGCCTTATTCAAGCAATTTTCAAGGAATGATTGATGGTAAGGTCCGTCAAGCTGTTACAAGCACGATTTCTTCCCAAACGTGCTCTATATGCAATGTTCTTCCGAAAAAAATGAACAAATTAGAAATTATTGAGAGGATCGAGGTGAATGTAGAAGCGTACAAGTATGGTCTTCCAACTCTCCATTCATGATTAAGAAATATAGTGGGTTCTACATTTTGCATATAAAATATAGAATAACATTCGGAAAAAACTGGATATAATGGTTGACTGTGTCAAGCAATGGGCAGGTATTACGATTAAAGGCAATACAACCAGGAAGTTCTACCAAATTATAACGTTATTGCTAAAATCACAGGTGTTGATGAAGATTTAATTAAAAGGCTTTACATTATTCTGCAGCTAATAGCATCGAAAAATGGTATTGACTTCAATAAATTCAAAAACTTCTGCATTAAAACAGCCAAGAAATATGTAGAGAAGTACCCGTGATACCCAATGCCTTCTCCATGTCATGCGTTTCTCACTCACGGACCATCTGTGATAGAAGCATTTCCAATTCCAATTGGTTTGCTATCTGAAGAAACTTAAGATGCTAGAAATAAGGATTTTAAGAGATTCAGAGAGAACAATACACGAAAGCAAATGCTGTTTATACTAATGAAGATAGTATGCGTTATTTACTGGTATCTTCTGATCCATACATTTATACGTCAAGGCACAGATATAAAGATTTGCTTCCGGAGGTTCAGGAGTTACTTGCAAATGAAGAAGAATGATGGGGAAAACACCAATATAAACGATACATAAATATACGTACATAAGCATACACACATACATACACGCGCGCGCTCACAAACACGCGCGCTCATTTATACACAGATACACAAACACACATTCACTTATATACGCACATACACACACACAACACACGGGATACTTTGCGACTCTACCTCCACGTGATGTATTCTAGGTAATATAAAAAATTCTGCAAATTTCAGGGGCATTTGGTAGTTTGTAGCCTTAAAACCTCGATTCAAATCTTGACCAATTTTCAATTTAACTTTCTAAAATCCAATTATATATATATTAATAAGTATAATTTTGTGTACTAGGTTACGTTTGATTTGAAATTCGTTGGGCTTAGAAAAAATTGATAAATACATTTTTCTACATTAAAGTTATTTAGGTTTTAGTATACAATATAAATATTTTAGGGCATACGTTATGTATGGTTTAAAATTCGTTGTGTTATAATGTTTTAGGTAGGTTTAGGAAATAATTATAAATATATATTTATATATTACGTTATATTATGTTTAGAGTTCATGATGTAAATGACTTACAAAAAAATTCAAAAGATTACTTTTCTTTTTTACATTAAGTTATGTTAGGTTTGAAATTCCTGGTTTAAAAGTCTTAAGTTTAGGAAACGTCCATCCGATCATTTTTTTCTTTGCATAAGGTTATGATAGATTTGATGTGCTTGGTGAAAATGACTAAAAAACTATATTTATTGAAAAATCAGTTTAAATCATGGATAATAAACAAATATCCGTCGATAGATCGATAGAAAAATTAAAAATGAAGATTATGAAAAAAAATTCATGAGATTCCTTGAAAACTGCGTGACTGAGACTCATTTATTGCCTAAAAAGATGTTTTTTGGAAAAAAAAAGCAATATATATATATATATATATATATATATATATATATATATATATATATATATAATCTATAATATATATAAAATGCAACTTCTCTCTGTCTGTCTGTCCGTCTCTGTCCGTTAGTGCGCTTATCAGTGGAGAACCACTTATCCGATTTACGTGTTTTTTTTTTTTAATTCATACATTTGTTCTCTGGCCAGGTTATCTATAATCTTATATAATATATATAAAATGCAACGTCTCTCTGTCTGTCTGTCCGTTAGTGCGTTTATCACTCGAGAACCACTTATCCGATTTACGTATTTTTATTTTTTTTCATACAAATGTTCTCTGGCCAGGTTATATAATAATAATAATAATAATCTATGTAATATGTAAAACGTAACGTCTCTCTGTCTGTCTGTCCATTAGTGCGCTTAGCACTCAAGAACCACTTATCCGATTTACGTATTTTTTTTTATAAAATACAAAGGAAATAAACAGAGACAAAATGCTAATATGTAGGAAAAAAGATGGTAGTTTAGCAGTAAGCTTGGCAGAAAGACTGAATAGATGGGCGGAATACTTTAAAAAAACATTAAATGGAGTTGAATGAGAAATAGGAAGCAAAATTAACTGAAGGGCAGAAGGGGACACACAAACCCTGCAAAGAAGAAATAAGAGAAATAATCAGAACCCAAAAAAAAATGAGGCTCCGGGTGGAAATTGTATAACAGCAGAATTGATAAAAGCTGGAGAAGTAGATCTGGAAAATGGGAGACAGAAAAGATGCCAGTGAGCTGGAGAGAGTCGCTCATTTGTCCGATAAAAAGGAGAAAAAACTATATGTGCTGATTATAGACCAGTAGCCTTACTGGAAGTCGTGTACAAGATAGTAGTGGTGACTATCAAAAACAGACTAGAAGAGAAAGCCGTATCTATTCTGGGAGGGTACCAGTGTGGATTCAGGAAAAATAGATCGGTTACAGGGCAGATATTTTCGATTAAGCAAATCCAAGATAATAGCTTAGAACAAAATTTGGCACTACACTTGGTCTTTGTGGATTCCAAAGAAAAATATGACTCTGTACATAGAGAAGGACTATAAAAGATAATGGAAGAACTAAAAATTCCAAGTAAATTGATTCACATGGTGAGAATGACCCTGAATGACACAAAAAATAGAGTGTTGGTTGAGGGCAAAATATCAGACAGGTTTAAAGTGAAGAGAGGATTAAGACAGGGGGATCCAGTGTCGATATCTCTATTTAATTTGGTACTATAGAAGATAATCCGGGAGTCAGAAATAAAAACAAATGGAACGATATACCAACAAACCTGCCAATGCTTAGCCTATGCGGATGATGTGGCAGTGATTGCAAGAGCAAAAGAGAACCTCGAAAAAGCCATAATTAGGCTAGAAGAAAGGGGAAGGATGAGAGGACTAAAAATAAATGAGGAAAAAACAAAATACATGGAAATTACAAAGAAGAAGGATAATAAAAACAACAAAAGTTTAGATATAATAAACAACTTAGGGAAAAGATATGTTTGAAAAAGTAGGCAAATTTAATTATTTGGGAGTAACAATAACAGAGAGTGAACAAGAAAGGAGGGAGATACAAGAAAGAATAGCGAAAGAACACAGATGTTTGGGGGCAATGAATCCAATATTGAAATCAAAGAATGTATCAAGAAAAGCAAAAGAAAGAACGGTTGTCAGACCCACGGTGACATATGGATGCGAAACGTGGAAACTGAACGCAAGAGGTTGGTGGTGTGGGAAAGGAAAGCTTTGAGAAGAATCTACGGAGGAAGGAAAGAAGGGAGACTGTGGAGAAGAAGAACAAACTACGAATTAAAATGCCTATATGCGAAACCCCTTATAAGCCAAATCATAAGAAGCCAGCGATTAAGATGGTTGGGACACGTGGCAAGGATGAAGAAAGAAAGACAGGGTAAGCCTTAATAAGAGGAGTGGTTGAAAGAAGAAGCAAGGATATACCTCGATCTACATGGATTCAGGCAGTAAAGCAAGATCCGGAGTTGATGGGAATCCCGCACTGGAAAAAGGAGACAAAAAGAAGTGGAGACAAGTATGCAATATAATAATATAAACATAACGAATAAGCAGTAACGATAAAGGTGAATCAAGTTCACGCGAGCGGAGCCGCGGGCACGGCTAGTATATATATATATATATATATATATATATATATATATATATATATATATATATATATAGTTAAATGAGTAAAAATAATGATAAATAATCAAAAATCCGCCCAGACAGATCGATAGAAAAATCAAAAACGAATATTATAAAAAACATTATTGAGATTCCTTGAAAACTGTATGACTGAGGCGTATTTTATTGCCTAAAAAGTGTTTTTTGGACAACAAAGCTATATATATATATATATATATACATATATTGATAAATTAGTAAAAATCATGGTAAATAATCAAAAATCCGCTCACACAGATCGTTAGAGAAATCAAAAGCGATGATTATAAAAAAATTATTGAGATTTCTTTAAAATTGTGTGACTGAGCCTCATTTTTATTGCCCAAAAAGGTGTTTTTTGGACAACAAAGCAATATATGTTGTTGAATAAGTAAAAATAATCGTAAATAATCAAGAATCCACTCAGCCAGATAGATAGAGAAATCAAGAACGAGGATTTAAAAAAAAGTTAAATTGCGGCCGGAAAATTAATTTCGGTAAAAATTGCTTATTATCGCCATAGTGATCCGTCCATCCAATTTTGTTAAACAGTTGTAAATCTTTGTTTTCCTATGACAATTCCGGTAAAACTCTGTATACATGCCAACCATGTTTGTATGAAATATTTTGTATCCTGTAATATATCTTGCCAAGATTTTTAACAACATATCTTGTAGAACCTTCTGAACTTTACAAAATACAAAAGATAGTAATCTTGGTTTTTATTTAATTTCCGTAATAGTAGTCCAAAGAATCTTAAATTCTTCATTTTTGTAGTTTTCTCCTCTTTGTGTAGACTTTTCTTTCCCATTAAACGTTGTTTCAGTAGGATGTGGTTATATATTCTTAGAAATATGTTTACGCTCGGGATTCATTTTTGCTACCCATAAAATCTTGTATATTTCCCTTTTGCTTGCCTTTTGTTATAACCATTTTTAATAAATATTTCATATAGATAAATTATATTCGGAATGTTACGCTTCGAAACTTGTTTCCATGGAACTAAACATTGTTTGGGATTATACTCTACCCCTATATCTATATATATATATATATATATATATATATATATATATATATATATATATATATATATATATATATATATATATATATATATATATATATATATATATATATATATATATATATATATATATATATATATAGATATATAATATATACATATTATATTTTACATGTTGGCTATATATATATATATATATATATATATATATATATATATATATATATATATATATATATATATATATATATATATGTATATATATATATATATAGCCCAGTCGCCAGGTGTCTCGAACTCTCACTAAATGTTAACCGGCTGCATTTTGGCACACAGGTAGCTTTTTGGACGTAGAATATGTTACAATAAAAAAAAGTTTGCTAGAGTTTGGTGCCCACAGAATCCGAAACCGAAATTCGGTTTTTCCGTAATATCTCGAAAAATGAAAAAGATATCGAAAACCTAATAGCACGTGAAAGAGCGGGGAATTTTACAAAGAAATAGTTTATAGATTTTTTTCCAGATTTTTTTTATTAGCGTGAGAATTTATTTCATATTCGGATAGGTGATTCAAAAACTGTAGCTCTCTAAACAGGTTAATTTGAAAGTTTACGCGCACCGCTCGAAGGTTAATCGATATTACTTGTTTTCAATGTACAAAAAAAAAATTAAAATATACTTTTTGAAGAGGAGACTATCTTCTTTCCGATAATACTAATAATTTTTATTTTTGTTGCTTTATAATTTATAAAACTTAAAACGAAATTTTTATTTGCATGATTTTAATCGGCGTACAGTAAATTATAAATATTTAATTAAATATAATATTGAAAGAAAAATCATTTTGCATATATCATTATTATACCTTAAGTTTCAATAAACAAATAATTAAAAATACCCACATTGCCTGTGTTATTTAAAAATTAAGTTTTAAAATATGAAAATTAGACTGCTGTTGTGCGCCACCGGCAATTTTACGTTCAAAGCAGTACGAAATGGTCAAAAAAAAATAGGACAATTTTTTTTAGTTACAGTTAAAAGTATACTTGATATTATAAAATCATTAAAAACTTAAAAAAAAAAACTTTCTCTTTTTTTTATAATTTCGTTCTTAAAAAAGTGTTCATGCTAAACGTATTTTTTGCATGTTATTAATCGTACAACTTAAACTTAAAATAAAAAAAATATTTAAAGGAGGGAAATGAAAGATAAAAGTCTAAGCTTTAAGCATAAAGTATTTATATTTTATTTAAACATCGAGATATAAAGAAAACATTGAAACATAAAAATTCTTAATTACTGGAAGAAATTAAATGAATTATGTATTCTTTGGCCGTCATATTGGAACCGCTATTTTGAATTTTTCAAATATGTCATCGGATTCTTAATCAGCACCTCACATCTTAATAGCAAATTTCAAAATATTTAATGATATACAGAAAAAAAAAATCTTAAATTAGGTTGGAAGCTTGATTCCCATTACAACTGAAGGGGTTAAACCAGCCATTTTATTTTAAATATATTTTTTTTTTTAAATTACGATAAAACCAAAAAAATAATCTATATATACTATTTTTTTTGTAAAATTTCCCGTTCTTTCACGTGGTACTATTAGTATTTCGATAAATTTTTTATTTTTGTAGATACTTGCGAAAAACCTAACTTTTCATTTTATGCAAATTATATGCCAAAATGTTAACATTTATTGAGAGCTTTTCGTCAAAATTTGCCTCTGGCGACTGGACTAATAGTAATTTGAGATGTATAGTTCGGAACGTTTTTAAAACAGTATCTCCTAAATAATAATTTATTTTACAAATAAGTGTTTTGAGATACGTGTAGTATAACAGCCAGAGAATCACGAAAATCTTTGTTTATATATGACAGGAATACTCCTATCGCCAGTATAAAGTTTAAATTGTACTTTTTTCCAGCTACCGCTGTTATTAGCGGTTGCTGTTTTTGTAGTGCTATTGCGAGATACCAACCATTTTCATCCTCATCTAGCTGAAGAGCTTTGAAAGGGAATAAATTAGATGATATACGGAACACGGCTGTGTTTGTCATTATCCTTGAACTTTCTCTAATTTTAATGCAAGAACAAAAACTACTAATGGTCTCCGTTTGAAATGTAACCATATATTTTTAGGGAAGTATTATATTCGTGAAAAACTCACCCCTCCCAAATTTTTGCATTTCTTCACGCCTTAGGTTCTCTAAATTACGATTCCATTTCCGACTGTCGGTTTCGTTGCCAATACGTATGCCCCGTATTGCCTGACATTACTCGTAATCAAGCAGATACGGGATTAAAAGGGTGCGGTTAAGGTTAAATATATTTGAATCTGAATATCTTAGGTCCTATAAAAGTTGGTAAAGGACGGAAATTCAAACCTCTACTTGACTATTTAGTAAATTTATATTATGATTCTTTGAATATCTGTAAATTTCTATTGATTCTAAGAAATTAAGTTTTGACCCTTTAGGTGCCGTATGGAGTATTGATAAGCAATGATTATTAGGAAATGGATGGCCAGTTTTTAAAAAAATGCTGAACAAAGTATGATTTTTCGTTTTTTAACCTATAAGATGCATTATGTTCTGCGAATCTTGTTTTGAAATCCATCTTGTTTGGCCTACGTAACAGCTATTGAACTATTGACACTTAAGTCTATAAAATCCTGATTTATTATGTTTATTAGTTTTACCTTTGTCAGTGAAAAAATGTTGGATAATTTTTAAAGCTATTCTTATTTTTTCAGCTGTGAGAACTTGAGATATTTTATCCGAAATCGGACCAAAATATGTCAGAGATATGAATGTTTTTCTTTCTTCTTCTTAGGGTATTAATTATTTTAGGTTGGAAGCCGTTATTACCAAGAGAGATATTAAAGGCTTTATTGATCATAAATCTATAAGCTGCCAGTTTATGGCAGTTAGGCTGTATTGAGACAGCTAGGATGATGACATCTGAAAAGATGATAAGTTCAATATCATTTCCATGGAAACATACTAAGATATCGTCCACATATATAAACTAAAAGAGAATATCTTTTGCGTGTTGAGGTTTTAGAAAATATTTTTCCAGTTCTAACCTAAAAATCTCTGTTGGCAGTGGACTAAGTGGAAAATCCATGGCAAGACCGTCTCTTTGTTTGAAAAACTGATTATTGAATTGGAAATAATTTCCGGTTATGCAAAATCCGAAAAATTTCAATACATCTTGTTGTATTGTTATATTAATGTTATTTTCTTGCAGCATAGTAGCAATAATTTCTAAACAATCTTTATTTGGGACATTGACAACATGTTTGTTACATCGAATGAAACCAGAAGGACATTATTTGGGATGGAAATATTGTGTTGAGATGTATTACTAGATTTTTTAAGAGGCTGTTGCTGTACGATACTACTCGTCTTATTGGTGAATTTTCTTTATATATTTTAATCAAGCCGTAAAGCTTTGGTGATGAAGAATTTTGCTTTATTATTTTAAACTTTTCTGTTTCATCCACATTGCTAAGTGTTTCATTTAACAGGATCTTGAGTGGTTTTTGAATTTTATCAGGATTGGATTTTCTTTTTCTAAAAAATCATTTAACCTTTGTCTGCTTTTATTTTTATTGGGTTATTCTCTTTTATTTTATACTGAATGGACGCTATCGTGAGTTGTTCCTTATTACTGCATTTAAAATAAGATTCGCAGAACAGAATGCATCTTATAGGTTAAAAAATGAAAAATCACACTTTGTTAAGCATTTTTTAGAAACTGACTATTTCCTAGTATTAATTGTTTATCAATACTCCATACGACAAAACTTAACTTTTTAAAATCAATAGAAATTTACAGATATTCAAAGAACCATAATATAAATTTTCTAAATAGTTAAGTAGACGTCGGAAATTCCGTCCTAATTAAGCGTTTGAAAATGTAATTTTACTACGAAATCGCGATAACGCATCTGTAAATCTTTACAAAAAATATATTTAGTGTCAGTTAACAAAGTATGTAAGTAATTTTATTGTTAAAATGGACTATCATAAAGTAACAGACCAATCAATCAACTCTTGGAGGAGGTTGCTTTGAATAAATCATGTTATACGCCTGTTTTAGTGTTCTTAAATTGTGTTGATCCTTAATTCCAATTTTAAAAGATGATGATGTTTAAAAGGAAATGTATCAGTTTTAAATGCTTCTATCATGTTATGTAAGCATCCGTCGGTCCGTTTTTTCTTGAAAGTTTCTTACGCTTTATGAGGGGTTAAAGTTAGAAAGATAACTTTAACCCCTCATAAAGTTCTAGATCGTTTTCTCTATTTTCTTTCTTGTGGTCATCAGTTCAGGTGTCTCCTGTCGTCCATTCTATTTATATGCTTAAACCACGTGAGCTATTTTTGTTCAATGCCCTGCAAATTCAATAGTAGATTTCACAATACAAACAACGTTATTACTCCTTTCCATTGTTCCTTTTACGTTGTCAAAAAAATGGCGCGTAAGTTCTATATTTTATTTTATTTAAAAATTTAATATAGATACTAGCACACATGCAGGTCAAGCCAAAGGTTGTAAGACCTGATTCATCGAAATTAGTTCCAGTTAGGTTGTTTACAATCTAGGTCGTAATAAATGGAAATGGCAAATAAATATCAAATAATGGCTCGCATTATTTATTCATATGTTATTTTAAACCTTTTTTCTTTTATTTATAAAACTGAATATAGGTATTACTATCGTAATTTCTTCCAAGATTTTCTATTCTATACTTCCTTTTCCAGACCACACTTTCATGTCTTTTAAAGCCATTACTCCAACATGTTTATGACCATCCTCTTGAACGATGTTCTATGTATGGGATCCATATTTCTATTTTCTTATTCCATCATAGATTTTAACTTCATTTGATGCATCCTACCCTTGCCAATTTCTATTCTGGCTTATTCTACTACATCTTTACACCCGAGAACATTGTAATATTACAATAAATAAAAATTGGATAGGTTTCTATTCAAAAATGGAACTTTGCAGCCGATTGTCTATTACAACACATGGTAAAGGATGTTCTTTTTAATAAACCTGTTCAAACCCGATGTCGCTAACTGCTAAGGATTTTCTTTTGGACTTAAAGCTTACACCCGAGAACATTGAAAAATTAAAATAAATAAAAAATTGGAACATTTCTATTCAAAAATCGAACTTTGCAGCCGATTGTCTATTATAACACATGGTAAAGAATGTTGTTTTTAATAAACCTGTTCAAACCCGATGTCGCTAACTGCTAAGGATTTTTTTTTGGGACTTAAAGCCTTCGCGTTACACCCAAGAACATTGAAATATTACAATAAATAAATAACCGGTCAGGTGCAAGTTGAACTTGCGCAATTAGTGTTCCGTACGTTGATTGCTTTTCAAATAAAAAATTTTATTACAGTGACTTCATAAAACACAACCCAAATGAGTTCTCAACAAAGTTTGTTTCCAATCTTTACTGAAATCTGATGACCTTGAAATTTTTGTTTTTTTTTATATAAATTATTAAAGGTAATGCACTCGTGATAATTTACGTTCAATCTGGAGAATATTCCAGAACTTTTTCAAAATTTTTTGATAAGTACTTTTCGAGATAAGGCGGGTGGACAGCGATTTTTCTCGATATTTTTAAAATAATACAAAGAAAAGTGCGCAAGTATTACATTATATATACATATATATATATATATATTATATATATATATATATATATATATATATATATATATATATTTTTTTACTCAAGCTTTCCTTTGACACCACACTCGATTACCTAGTAAAAAAATTTTTTTTTCACTTCCGATTTCACCCCCCAAAACTAACCCCCTTAAGTCAAAATTTAACTTTCAAAAGTACATGGCTTTGATGAGGTCATCAATTCTTATATTATTACCAAATTTCAACTTTCTATGACAAATAGTTTCGGAGAAAATCGGGTGTGACAGACGGACAGACACCGAAGTGATCTTATAAGTGTTCCGTACGGAACACTAAAAAATTAAAACGTTTCTATTAAAAACGGAACTTTGCAGTAATCTCGTTTTCTATATCTGAATGTAATGTTGAGTACTTTCCGCTTCATGGCCTTCTGTATTTTTCTTATCTCATCTAGGTTCCGCCTAGTAAATTGCCATGTTTCCATATGGAATAATGGTTTTTATTTGCTAAGAATATCCTAATATATGTCCTAATACCGTTAACATTGTCCAAATGCCGAAACATACATTTTTGGATTTCACAGCTCCTTTTAGACATCGCGGTAATGCTACCACGTATGTTATTGCATTTCTACAAACAACTACTACCTATTTATGCATGTACGATAGAGAAAGTTTACTATGTTGGTCGATGATCTACCCTTGATTTCAAAGAGAGGGAGTACATGAAGTTTGTTTGATTGTAGATATTGGTGCACTGGATTTATGTTCGAATTTTAACTTCGTATATTAAGAAAATTTCTTTTAAAATTATAATCTCTGCATGTTGTCGCCGCGAACCAACCCCTACCTGGAGATCCAAACAGGCGACTATTTTACCTTCGAAATTTTTTGATCCTGGAAATTTCGTTATATTATTTGGTACCACTGGGCGAAGTCGGATAGGATTTGGGCATCTACCATCTAAGTTGTTCTTTTGACGACAGGCAGAACATACCGGGAATGATTGTCAGCCCCGTTCCCCCATGAGTAGGACACATTTATACTCATCTCTGTTTGCTTTGATCTTTCTTTTAACTCTTTTATTATTTCCTGCAATTTCAAGCGATCCTCTGTATTAAGCACTACATCGTATTCATTCACACATAGTGGCAATTATTAGTCTTCTAGATTTTTTTGTTTATTTTTCTGGAATAATAATAGCAATATTGAGGAAATATTTGGGTCAATTCTGCTACTTATTGGCCCTTTATTCGGCTCATGTTCTTACACGGTTCCAAATATAACCTGCGATACTCTAAAATCGACGACATTAAACCAGGTCACGCAGAGACTGTTTTGTCGATATAAAAGTGAAAGGGCCAATCAATCTCCTACATAATTAAATCAATGTCACGGCTAGAAAGCATAAAAGGGTGCTAATTTGCCCTTTCGGGACTAAAAGGAACTGAATTGGTTTAAATACATTACATTATCATCTTTTGTAGGGATTTTTGATGACATTACTTAACAGCTGAGGGACTTTTAATTAGGAATCGCTTCAATCAGATAGAATAATAGATAAAATGAATAAAAACATAATGACGTAGCCAGATCTGAGCGCATGAGGAAGCATGGAAAGACAGGGGGGGGGGGGTTGAAAATAATGTTTTAGTTAAAAACAGCAATAAATTAACGATTTCAAGAAAAAAAGAAACAAGAATTAGCAACTTTTTAAAAATCATGCATGTTAAAAAATAGAGTAGGAAGAGTTAATACTGAAAAACTGCGTGGCTTTATTAAGGAAAACTCGAATTTAAAATCCATGGGTGACGGTGACGAATTATAATTTTGCAACTGATCCAAACCATGTATGAAGAAAATTTAATTACGCCTTTTCATATCAATACGGATGCATAGTGTACTCCCCAAACGATTGTAGGGTACTCTCTGTACGCACTGTGTTTGATTTTCTCTTACCGCTAGCACTTTTAGAGTGGTTTTAAGATCGGTAATAATTGAGATATTCACGAAGTTCAAGGATATGCATGAGGACTGCCGAAATTATATCGCCGCCAACTTTCACAAAAACGGAATAACTGATGTCAAGGCTTATGTCCAAGAAATGCCCGAAGATGTTCAAATACAAAATTTTATCAAAACCTAATCAAAAAAAAAGGCAAATATTGACATCATGCTAATATGTCGCAGACATGATATGCCTCTTGAAGGAAAAGAGGATAAGGAGTTTACACGCCACCAAAAATACAAAACGCATTAATATGTTTATGTGGAAAAGTTATTCGGGAGAATGTAACAAATATCTGAGAAGGAACAAATATCTATTGGCTCGCGTTTTTACGATGAAAGTCAAAGTCAAATCAAAGTCCGAGAAGAATTCACGGGTTTTGTAGAGCTAAAATACAATATGCCTCATCAATTGCAGAATTGACAGTCATCTGTAATTTTTCACCAGAGAATTTTTTAGGATCTGGTTTTAATAGTTGTTCTACGCTGGCAGGTAAAGAAGGTGGTGTACGAGCAATTTTAAAGATTTTCCTTAATTAAATCACAAAATAGAAAAACACAAGCAATCTACCGGAAATTAGGAACACTATTACCCTAAAAGATATTATAAATTTATTTACGAAATCGACAGGTTTTAGAAATTTAGTTGACAAGATGTTCTGAGACAAAAAGAATACTTTATTCTTTACCAGTTCACTGATCAGCTCACTTTTGGGCCATTAGAGTTTTTGGACAAAAGCCGAGTTTGTATGTGAGGCTACTTATCGTGTCGCATTTACTTGATTTAGGACAATCAAACTACCCCCACAGTATAAAAAACACTTTTAGCAAGTTAATTATTGACTATAAACGCTTTATCCAAGTTAAAGAAGGCTATATCAATTGAAATAAATGATATATACAAGAAAAATAAGCGGTTTTTAGACGGAAATGCTATTAAAAGTAAGGGAAACCCGTACCATAAATCTGAAAAAAAACCTGTCAAGTGTAAGTTGGACTTTCACAATTAGTGTTTCGTACCATAATTGCTTTTAAAATAAAGTCCTTACTTAGGCTAAGTTAATTAGGTCCTTGACATCTTAAAATCCACTACATATGTATTTTCACGTTTTTTCTTAGTCAGTAATATTATAGCATCTTAGCTACCTAATATCCAATAAATCAATCTAGCTCGATTATATTTATTACCTGAATATTTGTTTATATAGAAACAAATAAAATAAAATTATATCTCGGTACAAGAGCGACCCACCACTCGGTTACAATAATGTGTGATAATTTTTGCTCAATCTACCCTTTGTGAACACCACTCCAGAATTTTTTAAAATTTTTTGATCAATATTTATCGAGATAAGTGGGGAAATCGATTTTTGGAATTTTTTTAAGTCTTACAAAGAAAAGTGTGCGCAACTATTCCATCATATATATTTTTGAACTAATGTTTTCACAAACTGTCATTTGACATCTCACTTGATGACCTGATTAAAATTTTTTCTTGCAGTTCCGATTTCACCTCCCAAAACTAACTCCTTAAATCCAAATTTAACTTTCAAAACTACAAGGCTCTGACTGGGCTATCAATTTATATATTTGTGTCAAATTTTAATTTTTTATGATAAGAAGGTTCAGAGAAAATCTGGTGTAACAGACAGACGGTAAGACGTACAGACGGACACCGAAATAATCTCATAACACTAAAAAGACCGGCATTATTTTGGTAGGACTTAAAGGATAGCATGGTTTTGAAATGTTCATTATTTGGAAATTTATTTGAAATTGTGTTATAAATAATAATCGGTAAACAATTTTTAGTTTTACGTAATTTATCCTTACAAGATGCAGAAAGTTGTTTATCTTTTTCTGAAAACGTTTATCTTCCGAATACATAATTTTGCTTTTAAAGTAATTCGTAGATTGAAATATTTAAAACTTAAAGCTGTACATTATGTTGTTCCCAGGGAACGCATTAAATGTCAATTTCATCCAAGTTATTGGTCTTAAGGGAGAGAGCTGAATATTCATAGAGCTATCTAGAGTCCATTTGGATATCTTTGGAAAATTGAAATTTGTCGTTATGGGGGACTAAATGGATTTCATGTATAGAGGTTTGCAAATGCAGGTTGAGTGCAATGCACGTGGGGATTAATGCTTTAGAACAGACGGTCAACTATTAGGTTTGCATCATTTAAATTAATTGTGTATTTTTAATTAAGGATGAGGATAAGGATAATATCAACGTGATACCTATTTCGATGCATTATCTGCTTTTTAGTAATGTTTTTTTTATACACGTTATCTTATTCCGAGGCAGAGCTTTCAGTCTGTGAGTCTGTGAGCGTTCTTAGTTTTTTATGCCAGGTAGATTTCTAGCCTGATCTGGGAACCCTCCTCTTTACCAGACTTGGGACTGGCAACAGGCCACCAAGCTACTCACCTGCAGGTCGTTGAGTGGTTGGAAAAAAAAGAAGGTCCAAATAACGAGGCATAAATCTACTAACCTGTACACTGAAATTAACAACAAAGATTATTACAACAAAAATAAACACAAGAATACAGCTGGAAGAAAAACCACACACCAATCTGACATGGCATGTACTGACGTATTAGCTTTAGTTGCTAGATCACCAGGATTATTTTCCTGTATAAGGATGTTACTGTCATCAGCATACAGAACCAAAGTTTTTTTTTTTTGTTTATGGGTCTAGCACGCGTGCTACAGGGAAGTCCCTAAAGCGCTACAGGATCGACACGTGTGCGGAGAAAGCGATTCACGTTGTTCTTAAATCGCTGTAAATTGTACTCGGTGGGAAACACAGTCCTGGGCAAATTATTCCAAAGGGATGATGTTCTCCATATAAATGACTGCTTGAAAAGCGTTGCACGAGGAGTAACAAGCTGAACCTCATACGGATGTGAAGTATTAGCGTGACGTGTACTTCTAACATGCACCGCTCTGGGAGGAATTAAGCGGGCCACATCCTTCGAACACTTTCCATGAAAATACTTGTAGAATAGGCTCAAGTCGCCAACCGTTCTTCGATGTTCCAGCGAATCAAGGCCACCTGTCAGTTCCAGGTCTCCAATCAGACGAACAGCTCTTCTCTGAATAGAATCCAACAAATGCGGTGTATGTTTGGGAGCGGAGCCCCAAACATGGGAGCAGTATTCCATAGTTGGTCGAATTTGAGCTTTGTAAAGAATTAACAGTTGTTGTGAAGTGTAAAGCTTTCTGGTTCGAAATAATATTCCCAAATTCTGAGAAGCTCTCCTTGCTATGCCTGCAACATGTTCATGCCAGGATATATTTGCTCCCAAATTTAAGCCCAACAATTTGAGTGACGATGTTAGGGGAATGGAGTTCCCCGACATAACTATGTCGGGTTCAGCAACGTTAACTTTTTTAGAAAAAACTGCCGCCTGGGTTTTTTTGTAGCGTTAAATTCCACTTGGTTACTGTCACCCTAAGATATAATTTCTTTCAGGTCTTTGTTAAGTTAAATGATTTCCTGCTGTCTGCGGATATTCGTCTGAGTAGCCGATGTCCGAGCGTTCATAGCCGATATCCGAGCGTTCAAAGTGAATGAAGAGATAAGTGTACTGTCATCTGCGAAGCTGTAGATTGGATTCTCGGTCTTTTCCAGCAGATCGTTAATATAAATGAGAAAGAGAGTAGGAGACAGTATGGAGCCTTGAGGTACACCGGCGTTGATAGTGAAGGTGTTAGAAAGAAATCCGTCGACTGCCACTCGCAAAGAACGCTCTCTGAGGAAACATGAGAGCCACAAACAGAACTTCTCAGACATACCATAAGAACGTAGCTTAGCCAACAGCCCATCGCGCCAAACACGGTCGAATGCCTTGGATATGTCAAGAGCAACCGCTCGAGATTCTCCAAAGTGTTCAATTGCGTTGTTCCAAACATGTGTTACATAAGTCAGGAGATCTCCTGTTGATCTATTTTTACGAAAGCCATATTGGTGATAGCTAATAATGTTGAATCCTTCAAGATATTTTAGAAGATGCTGATTGATAGCCTTTTCCATGACTTTCGATATTATTGAAAGCAGTGCGATTGGTCGGTAGTTATTTGGCAAGGTCTTCTTGCCTTTTTTAGGTATTGGCTGAACTGTGGCACATTTCCAGCAGGAAGGAAATATTCCCTTTCTGTAAGATAGGTTGAAAAGTCTACAGAAAACTGGTGTTAGTTCCCTGGCACAGTTTTTGAGAACTATGGCAGGTATTCCGTCAGCGCCAGAAGCCTTTTTGGTGTCTAGCTTCATCAAAATTTTTGATACGCTGCCTGAAGACAATATCGGGCATCCTTGACTGCGCTATGGGAATATTAGGTGGTGTTTTTCCTTGGAAATCGACAGTAAAATATGAAGCAAAGAGTTCAGCCAACAAGTTCGCTTTCTCAACAGGTGTCTTTGCAATAGAATTATCTGGCCGTGTGAGTAGTGGTATGGTGGATTTGGTGAAATTTTGACTAACTGCCTTAGCGACTGACCAAAAGGACTTGGAATTGTTGGGACAAGCGAGAAGTTTGTTTCTAATCCGTTGATTGTGTGCCTCCTTGGTTTCGTCGATAATTTCTTTGCATCTGTTCCTGGCACGAACAAAGGTGTTACGATTTATGGTGTTAGGATTTTCACGCCAGTGTCGGTATGCAAGATGTTTAGATGCCGTTGGAAGGGCATTTCTTCGAAAAAGAGATGTAAGCCTCCATACCGGCCAAAATAACATCGGAAACCTCCTTGGCGCAGTCAGATGGGTCATCGGATCGAAAAAAACGTCTAACCAAGGGAAAGTTCGAAAATATTCCATGAGATCTTCCCATTTAGCAGATTTGTAGTGCCAAATCTCGCGGGGCTTAGGCGCGTCTCTGTCACTGATTGGTAGGATACTCGATGTCGATAATAGTTTATGGTCGGAAGAACCTAATGGCGGATTTACCCTGCCCGTGTAAATCTCCGGATTGGTGGTTAAAAACAGATCAAGAATACTGGCGAACTCCCCGTCTCGATCAGGATCCGTGTTGGTTCGTCAATAAGCTGAGTTAAACCACAACTGATTGAAAATGATTCGGCTTCACAACCTTGTTCATCGGTAGTATTGGAATATTTAAGCCCGTTGATGTTGTGGACATTAAAGTCGCCGAGGATGGCAATTTCGGCATTTGGATAGTTAATTTGTAAATGATCGATGGTGTCTGCAAGAGAAGCGAAAAGTGCTCTAAAGTTAGTATCGGTTGGTGGTCGATACAGGATACAGATGAACCTGGTGGTTGGTTGAGTCGTTATTTTTAACCACATAACATTAAAGTTTGGGGGCTCCAGAGCCTCTTCTCGTCGGCAAGAGTTGATGTTCTAATTAGTTTAAATGGTCAAGTTGGCCCAAAAAATTTAAAATTAAACTAATTGGTTAATCAGTCTAACTATATTTTAATTTACGTGGATGGCTTGAAAAGTTCACAGTGTAAAATTTTGTTGCTGTAGAATTTGTGGTTTTTAGGTTTGCAGACACTATAGGCATCTCGAATGAACGAACACAAAATATCATTGCCAACGAACTCGGATTTTCTAAGGTTTCCGCTGGGTCGGTTCCCAGATTGCTTTCAGTTAAACAAAAACGAATTCGGCTCACGATTTCTCGCGACTTAACAGGTTTGTGACAATGGACGAAGCCTGGAACGAAAACGATAACCCAAGCAGTAGAAAAAATCTGGTGAACCGACCCTAAAGAAAGCGCAAGTAATTCTGTCGGCTGGAAAAGTGATGGCGTCAGTTTTTTGGGATGCTAAAGGTATTAATATGGTGGACTACTTTCCGAAAGGCGAAACAATAAACTCGACTTACTATTGCACCCTTTTACGTCGTTTACGTCAAAATAATAAAGAGAAACGCCCAATTACTGAGAAAAAAAGTTGTTTTCTATCAGGACAACGCTTACGTTTACACGTCTGTTGACTCTATGGCTCAAATTCGTGATTGTGGTTTCGAATTGCTGCCCCACCCGGCTTATTCTCCTATTTTGGCACCTTCGGACTTTCATCTGTTTCCAAACCTAAAAAAACACCTCGGTGGCCAGAAATTTCCATGAAATGAAGAAGTCGAAGCTGCAGTTAACCAGTATTTTGAAGACCTTGAGGAATCTTTTTTTCGAACAGGTGTGGAAGCTTTGGAAAGCAGGTGGAAGAAGTGCTAGGGGGATTACATCAAAAAATTAAAAATATTCTTGTACGTATTTTATTTTGTTTTCTTGACTCGGCCGCGAACTTTTCAATTCATCCTCGTATATTTACATGGTTGACCAAGTAACATGGACAGAGGTTAGCTTAGATATACAAATTAAAAGTGTAAATATAACCATTAGCATTTGTCGATTTTGAATGGAGTGGTCTGAATTTTAAAATAAAATTGGCCTTTTAGATATCTCAATTTAAAATGTTACATTTTTAAAGAGTAGATTACATTATGAAAAATGTATCTCAAACTACATAATAAGTTGATTTATCTGTAATTTTTTTATTTTTACTTTGTTGCCAGATATTGTGCTGGTCGTCAATTCTTCGGATACTTTTTATATTTTATTGTTTAAGATTTTTTTCCTATTACGTTTGTTCCATCTTTACCTACAGCCTTTCTATTCTTCATCTGTTTCTGTATGTCTTCTACTTCTGAATTATAGTTTCTTCATTTGTTGTAATTTTTGGTCGTTTTGTCTCACTCGATATTAGTTATTTGCCTGCGTAGAAGTTTTAAATTAATCGATCTCCTCGTATTTTTCTGTGTGTTTGACATTTAAACTGATTCTGCCTTTACTTCCCGAAACATCACAACTAGTAAGTATACGTAATTTTAACTCTTGTTGAATAAATTCCACTTTAATGAACTAATTTTAAACTATTCGAATTTTCGAATTTTTCCGCTATCACTATAGTTTTTCAAGAAACAATAGAAATATATTCTGGTTATTTTCATAAGTGATAGCTATAGACCCATGGCTACATACGGAGGTGCAATAAGGTGAACAAAAACAAAGCAAAATACGACAACCGCGTAGCTAAATCAGCTGCAGAGGTTAGCTTGCTTATAGTCCAACGACGCTATAAGTAGCACCCCATCACAGCTATGGAAATAATTCTAGGACTAATACCCCTAAATATGTACATAAAAAGTGTGGCTATCAATAGCGCCTATCGAATGATGACAAATATGAAATAACCTGTACAGGGTGAGTCAAGGATAGAGTAAAGTTCATTATCTCATTTGTTTCGGGAATGATGAAAAATCTTAGGAAATTTTAAGGTGCACAGTTTAAAATTATTTTTAACTATACAGGGTACTTCAAAAAGTGTGGCCAATATAACATATGTTTTTTTAAATGAAACATTCTATTTCCTAATTTATTTTTGAATTCTGCGTAAAATTTTATAACTTTTTTATTTATAATGTTATATACCTAAACCTAGTGGTTTTTCTAATATTTCAATTTAAAAAAAAAAAATACTAGTTTTCAGTTTTTTAAAAAATTGCCAGTAGCGCCATTGTTTCTGAGGGTGGAATATTCATAACTGGTACGAGCATTCTATAGAAATGAAAAAAAAGATATATGTAAAGAAATTTCAGTTAGATGCTACAGGGTGTTCAAAATAAATTTATGCATTTCGACTATTTTATACTGGAAAATCTCTCTCTTGTGTATATTATTATTTTTCTGATAGATCTTACAAAACCCTTCAACTTTTATTAAGTATGTCATAAACCTATTTCTAATAGATTTCGATTTATTTTGAATTTTTCAATTTTTACCCTTGTTTTTAATACACATACCCTATAATATCATAGTTGCTAAGACAAAACAAAAATGTAGGCATTATCAAATTTTCACATGTCTATTAAGCAAGTAAAAATAATTTGTTATAGTAAGTGATGTATAAAGTTAATACTTATGGATTTTCCTAAAAATAAATTAATTGATATGGTTTATATACCGGGCGAGGCGGGGCAAGGCTTTACGGAGCGAAGTACCCTAATAGAGGTTTACCATCTAGAAAATCTTTTTAGTGCTTAATGGAACGGTTCGATGGTAGTCGTAGCGTTGAGTATACGAAACGGAAAGTAGTAAACCAGAATACTACCAATGAGGAAGAATAAATGGAGATTTTACTTGAAGATAATCCCCAGGTCAGCAGCCATCAACTAGCTAACTTATCTGACACATCCCAATCTACTGCTAATCGCACTACGAGAAGATACAAGTATCATCCCTTTCATATGGAACTACACCAAGAACTTCAAGACCGTGATTTTGAACGACGAGTAAACTTTTGTACCACCACGAATGAAGCAATAGAGGCCGATCCAAATTTTTTATCCAAAATGATGTTTTCTGATGAATCTACTTTTCGCATTTGGAGCAATTAGCAGCCATAACATGCATTATTATTCAACAGTTAATCCATTTTGGGTTCGGGAAGTTCAAAACCAAAACCATTGGTCGCTTAGTGTATGGTGTGGAATATTAAATTTTCGAATTATTGGTCCATATTTTTTCCGCGAACAGCTTAACGGGCCTAGATATCTAAGTTTTTTTGCAAACCGAATTACTCCAGCTTCTGGAAGAAGTTGCTAACTTTGAAAGGGAACAAATGGGGATTCAACAAGACGGAGTTCCTGGTCATTACCATCAAGAAGTTCGGGAATTTTTTAAACGATCGTTACCAACAAAAATGGATCGGTAGGGATGGATTCATTCAGTGACCCCCTCTGTCATTTGACTTAACACCTTTAGACTTCTTGGGGGCTAAATTAAAGATCGTGTTAATGTGAATCCCCCTACAACACCATTAGATACAGAAAATAGGATACGGGATGCGTGCAGGACAATAACGCCCTGCTTCTTGTAATTTTGAGGTTATATTTTGCAAATCAGCTTCCCTACGTTTGACGCTTAGGAGTATTAAAAAAAAGTCTTATTTTGTTAATAATTGAGGGTTCTAGAGAATTTTTAACGAAAAATCAGATTCCTGGCCCACTGTGTGGCTGATCAAAAACTCTGAGCGGAGTAGGCGCTGGCATATATAAAGAAAAGTCCAAGTGGAGCTGTAGCATTCCACTGGCAGAAATTTACGCAGTATAAGCATGTGTTGGCTCGCAACATCTGACCCAAGATATAAAAGGGACGTATTTGGCGACCCCTCAAAGAAACGAACAAGTGACGTCCTTTGTTTAACAAGGCCTTAGACCAAACTAGTAGTGAAACTGATCACCGATCATTTTCAAATACAATTGTCCCATTATATGCTCATTATGTGGTGAAGAGGAAAAAATCTCAATGCATATCCTATATGAACATGTCGCTTTAACTGAAATAGACATAAACTGTTCGGAGATCTACATCGTAGCGAAAAATTACCATATGAAGTACTTGGAAGGAAGCTGGTGAACCTTCCTAAAGTTCCGAAGACCAAGAGAGGAGAGCACAATAAGCTAAGAGGCGGCCGTGCATATACAAGCACAAACCTCTACCTTGCCTACAATCAACCAACCAACCAAACTGTTATTCTGTTCATTAAACAATATTGGGAAGTCAAATAAATAGTTGCAAATTCCACTAATTGGTATATTTACGTATTCGAAATGTCAATACCATATGTTGTTTAATAGTTGGTACTTCAATTGGCATTTAGTAAAATAATTTTATCGATGTGTAGTGTTTGTTTGATATCCGTTGAAAAATGGAATGGCAAAATGAAACTTTTCCTGATAATTTACTTTCTACTTCCGCATAGAAATCGTAAGTTCACAAGATGCTGTGTGCTGTGCATGAGAGTAAAATTTTAAAACCACGTCAGTTTTAAAATTGGTTTTTTTAACTTTGATGAGCAATGTTGGGTCCGTCGTAGCGAGACAGGGTCCTAAATGCAAGCCTGATGGAAAGAAGTGGTATAACAGACGCCATCGCCAACCTCAAATGGAACTAGGCGGGTTACCTCGCCGGAATTAGGGATGACAGGTGGACGAAAAAAAAAATGGAGACCACACAGCGATGCATTTCGTAACAGAAGAAGACCGTCAACTCGATGGTCGGACGATCTTAAGCGTAACTGTACCAACTGGATGAGCACTGCATGAAACAAAGAGAGGTGTACCTACTCTAAAATTTTACTTCGCAAGTAAACAATGAAATCGGATGTATATATTCAACAATGCTAAAGTAACAATATAATTTTTAAAAAAACGATCAGAAATCGGAAAGATATCTATTTCACCATGACACACATACAGTGCATCTTGAGTCACTCAACAAAAATTACTGGTACTTGGTTAGGATATTTTGCCACATCTACCACATAATTTTGACTTGTACCATTAAACTACACATTTTGATTTGTGTAAAACTTGAATTGTTAAATTTCCACAGTGATAATGATGCCAAATCATACTTGGTTCTACTTTTTGCCTATAGAAACCAGAAGTAGGAATATGAAATTATGATGATAAAAGATCATTGGTAAAAACGAATAAAGTTATTTTTTGTCAAGTATAAATTGTTTTTTTTTTCTTTAAGAAGATATGGTATTAGTAAGAAGTTATTAGATATTTAGTGACTAACCTTATTAGATATATTGCTAACGTTTTTTTCTCGAACTTAAAAAATAAAACTATAATTTACAATGTATAAATTGGTGAAACTACCCTCATTTTAACATAATCATCAGAATTTTGATTAAGTCCCGATTTTATGACTTGGCTTACGACTGTATAGATAAATTATCTCTGCTAATGTTCTCTCGTTAGAAACTTATTCTCCAAAATCGTTTTAGCACTTCCCCTAAATTTATTTTAAAACTTTCCAGCAGTTAACCTGATAATTTTCTGAATCCGTTTTACTGTACGGATGTTCTCTTTGCATTTCTTGGCTCTCGATTTTCGATTTTTTTTCTCTAAGGGAAGGTTTTTATTCGTGAAAACGTAACCTTCCGAGTTTTTTGCACTTCTTGCCTTTCAAGTTTTCTACTATGTTGGGAACGTGAAATTTTTGGCACAGTGACACTATTTTTGCACTCGACGTGCGTTTCGCGTCAAGCTCCCTGGTTCACAAAAAAAGGTTCTGTCGTCAATTTATCTGTGTTTAGATCTGTTGACTAACTCTTAAACTAAATGAGATATCGACTTCAGATTTACTACACACGTAATAGTTGAGGTAGGAAAGGAATTTATGAGAATTTGTCTTGAGGTAATTAACAAATTTTTTAAAGAAGACATAATAAATAAAATTTTAAGAGTTACTTCAAATATATCATGTTATGTCTCTTTTACAGGATTTATGTAGTCGAAAAATCTGAAAATCACGTTTTTTTTCAATGGTTTTAATTTTAGTAAGGATAGTATGTAGAGGGAAATATTTCTTGATGAGTTCGGGTCCTCAGTCTAGATTAAAATCCAACAAATGCAGAGTACGTTTGAAAGGAATGTTGAGAGCAGATGGTCATTGCTGTGAAGTATTTTTTTTATGGGTCTAACACACGTGCTACAGGGAAGTTCCTAAAGCGTTCCAGGAGCGGAATTTGTTCAGAAAAAGCGATTCACGTTGTTCTTGAATCGCTGTAAGTTGTACTCGGTAGGAAACACAGACCTGGGCAAATTATTCCAAAGGGACGATATTCTCCATATAAAAGACAGCTTGAAAAGTGTTGTACACGAACCTCATATGGATGTGAAGTATCAGCGCGACGTGTATTTCTAACATGCACCGCTTTGGGAGGGATTAAGCGGACTATATCCTTCGAACACTTTCCATGAAAATACTTGTAGAACAGACTCAAGTCTCCAACCGTTCTTCGATGTTCCAGCGAATCAAGGCCGCCGGTCAGTTCCGGGTCCCCAATCAGACGGACAGCTCTTCTCTGAATAGAATCCAACAAATGCAGTGTGTGTTTGTGAGCGGAGCCCCAAACATGGGAGCAGTATAGTTGGTCGAATTTGAGCTTTGTAAAGAATTAACAGTTGTTGTGGAGTGTAAAGTTTTCTGGTTCGAAATACAATTCTCAACTTTTGAGAAGCTAGCCGTGCTATGCCTGCAACATGTTCATGCCAGGACATATTTGCTTCCAAGTTAACGCCCAACAAATTGAGTAATGATGCTAAGGGAATTCAGTGCCCCGACATGTCGCGTTCAGCAACGTTTTTAGAAAAAACTCCCGCCTGGGTTTTTGTAGCGTTAAATTCCACTTGGTTACTGTCACCCCAAGGTAGAATTTCTTCCAGGTCTTTATTAAGTTGATCGACCTCCTGCTCCTGCAAAGCTGTAGATTGGATTTCCGGTCTTTTCCAGCAGATTGTTAATGTAAATGCAGATCGTTATTGTAAATAAATCGTTAATGTAAAAAAATACTTGAGTTTTTGTCCGCTAAATTCTATTTGTTTACTGTCAGTCCAACACGTAATGTCTCTCATGTCCTTATTAAGTTGTATAACTTGCGAGCGCCTAGGCTCCCTGATATAGATCTATCATACTACGCCATAAGTTTAACCCCCTTCAGATAGTATACTGACGAGTATTTATTTATTTAAGTTAATTTAGCTTGGTCAAATACATAGGTAGTAGCTGTTGTAGAAGTGCCCGTCGTGGCACTACATTTCTAAAACGTGCACGCAAGCGTATGCCTTGGCACTTCGACGGAGTTGATGGAAAACAAAACGTCCATGCCGATATCTTCTTGATACAAAAAGGATTAAATCCTATTGAAATAACCGGTTAAGTGCAAGTTGAACTTGCACAATTAGTGTTCCGTACGTTGATTGCTTTTAAAGTAAGAAATTTTGTTACGGTGGTATAAAATGATCACAAAATACACCCCAAATGAGTTTTCAACAAAGTTTGCTTCCAATCTTTACTGAAAACTGATGACCTCAAAATTTTTGTTTTTTTTTATATACCAGATAAATTATTAAAGGTAATGCAGTCGTGATCATTTTCGATCAATCTACAACCGGTAGAGAATAATCCAGAATTTTTTCAACACTTTTTGATCAGTACTTTTCGAGATAAGTTGAGGGGACAGCGATTTTTTCGCTGTTTTTTTTTAAAAATAAACAAAGAGAAGTGTGCTCATTACATTTATATATATATATATATATATATATATATATATATATATGTATATATATATATATATATATATATATATATATATATATATATATATATTACTCGTTTTACAAGCTTTCATTTGACACCACACTCGATGACCTAGTAAAAAAATTTTTTTTCGCTTCCGATTTCACCCCCCAAAACTAACCCCTTAAGTCAAAATTTAACTTTCAAAACTACACGGCTCTGATGAGGCCATCAATTCCTACAGTATTACCAAATTTCAACTTTCTATGACCAATAGTTTCGGAGAAAATCGGATGTGACAAACAGACAGACGGACAGACAGACAGACACCGAAGTCATAAGTGTTCCGTACGGAACACTAAAAAGGAGGTGAAAGAAGAAATTTACTGCTGTCATGTCGAGCTGAGAGGCTTACATTAAATTATCCTTTATTATGAGAAAATTAAATTCAGTAGTTTTTTTTTAGCACTTTTTTTTAGTATTTGTTTTTCATGATTTTAGACGAGTTTGTTTATCTTTATTATTAGAAATAATAAACTGATGAATTAGTGGAGGCAAATGCCGTAAAATTTTCATGTTTTTTGGAAATTTTCAATTTATCTATTTTGAGACAGTGCCACCATAATATAAATTATTAGTTTTCTCGACCTAAGTTTGACGTCAAGGCCACAGCTTGGAAATCAATTTAAATACTTTAAAAAAGTGCCAACATAAATTAAACGAGTTTTCTTAGCCTAATTTTGGCCACGAGGCAACTTTTCTTCTATTTTAGTGCGTTTTTCATATTTTAACTCTTTTGGCTCACTATTTCTTAAATATTTCAGCTTTTATATTAACAAAAACGTGCGCCAAATTTTATTAAAAAATATTAAAAGGATTAGTCAAAATTCGCATTTTAGTCCAAATCTTATTATAGATTTTTCTTGTGGGCAAAAGGCTTCTTTTTAAAAAAAATATGCGAAATTTTATGCTCTTCAAGATGAAGAAGAAAAAATTAAGAATATACAAAAAGTTGGTCGTGCAAAAAGTTGGACTTCGATGGCCTAATTTATGTAAAGATTGTAATGGTTTTGAATTGTGCGAATTGCGAAGATCCTGCAGACATATTTGCACAAGATCTAGCTGAGAATGAGCTGATTGAAAATTATGATCAATCAGAATTGTTGACAAATGAATTTACAGATCATTTTTTCGACAACTCATAATTATTAATTTTAGATCGTTCTATCGATGAAAGTTATTCAGACAGCGTCAACCTTTTATACTCGTGCCAGTATGAATCCGATTCAGGTAATTAATCAAATGATTTTGAATAAGGCAGAAAATAAGCTCGAGCACATACGATATAGAACACGAATGATTTTTTTTTAAATTGTAAATATTTTATCTGTAATAATTTTAGTAAATGTATTAATGGTTTGTCAATAAAAGTTTCTGTTATCTAAATCATAATTTTATTATAAAATAGGTAGTATTTGCTTCGAAATCACTATTTTATGTTATATTTAAGATAAAATATTGAATAGAAATAAAAAGAATAAACCAGAGCCTTTCTAGAGCAAAAGCGAAAAAATTTGAATTTATCGTAACGAAATTTTTTATTTTTTTTTTGTATATTCTTGACCTTTTCTTCTAACCATCTGGAAGAGCATAAAATTTCGCATACTTTTTAAAAAAAGAAAAAGCTTCTTACGACCTTTTGCCTACAAGAAAAATTCATAATAATATTTGGACTAAAATGCGAATCTTCTTAATATTTTTTAATAAAATTTGGCATATTTTTTTTATTAGTATAAAAGCTATATTGTCCTGTAATTTGAAGCCGTAACATCGAATTGAACGGAAGTTACCCGTAAAAAAAACATGTTTCAATTTACCGTCGGAAATATTTTTTTCAGATTATGTACTCTTTTTTAACGCAGTCTACGCAGTTTGTTAAGCAATTTTATGTCGAATAAAATGATTCTCTTTTTGTCGCATAACAACTAACGGAAGCTGAGTTATTTAAGTAATAATTAGCCGAAAGCGTTAAAATGTGAAAAAATGCACTAAAATAGAAAAAAAAGTTGTCTTATGGTTAAAATTAGGCTGAGAAAACTCGTTTAATTTATGTGGGCACTATTTTAAAGTATTTAAAATGATTACCAAGCTGTCTCCAAATATTTTACTGCATTTGTCTCTACTAATTCGATAAAATTCATGTAATTAAAGCCGGGTTGCATGTATGACATATAAATAAACTATTACGCTACATGTTTATGGTTTACCTTGTATATTTTTTAGAACGTAACTTATTGCATTTTTTAAGCAACACCTTCTGTCACATTGTATGAAATATATGTATGTATCTAGAAAAGAAAAATAAACTTCTCAAATTTTCGAACGGTTCAAGATCATTTTGGTCAACTATAGAACAATTTACATGATCGGAAAGTACTATTGACAGGGGCGGCTTTTATGAAAAAAAAATTGAAAGTCAGTTAATTATTTTACATACATTTAAAATTTTATGTCAAAACTCTAATACTCTCCATCCAAACAGAAAGTGAACAGTGCGTTTTTTACAGATACAGTCGACACTCTATATAGTGAAAGATCAAAATGTTGACCGAAATTTCACTATAGAAAGTTTTTCACTATATAAAGAAAAAATCCGTATCTATTGCTATGTATGTATTTTATATTGATAATCATTTAATTGTATTTTAAAAGGTACAAGCAATAAAAAAATTTGCAAAATTGAATTATTAGAAAAGATTTTATTAAACATTTGAAAGTTTAAATAGTACATAGCATGTACAGGACTAAATACATACGTAAAGTCCGTACGTTATATATTTACCCGTGCGTCATAGTTTTCAGGCCATATAACAGACGACTTTTATATTATTTGTCTCTTTTCACCAATAAATCGTAGGTATTGGTAAAAAGAGACAAAAAATATAATAGTCGTCTGGGATATTTCGTGAAAACTAAGATGCACGTGTAAAGATATATCGTACGGACTTTATGTATGTATGTACTACATACGAAATAAAAAGAATAATACAAAATCTGTTAATACATATGTGCATATTACGTACATACGTACTAGGAAAAATAATCAGTTATTTTCTTTTGAACATTACTTTTGAAAAATAATTGTTGCTCAACAAAATTCTCGCACTTATTCAAATGCATAAAGATTTGATCAGGTACACTTTCCTGGCCCCTGAGGGTAGTTCGCACAATATCAAATGCATTTCTTATTTCATTTTCACTAAATTTAGTAGGACATTTCCCGGTTTCAGTTTCTTCTTCATGATCTTCTATACTTTTTATATCGTCAATTATGTCTTGGTCAGTTGGGAGATCTGTCGTGCAAACATCATTGTCGATTTCTAAGAAATCTTCAAGTCAAAAATCTGCGTCGACGGTAGCAGTTTTTTCTAGAATACCCCATTGCCTTTTTAAGGTAGCGAGATCCATTTCGTCTTCTTCTTCCCATTCGTCAATTTTTTCAGTATAACCTGCTTTAGAAAAGCAGTTTTTGATAGTTTTCTGAGAAACATTTTCACTCCATACTTTAGCGACTTCGGTTATACACTCTTTAAGGGTAATCAATTTTTGGACTGGAAGGTTGTTATCAATTGCATTAAAAATTTTGTAAACAATTTTGTTTCGGTAATGATGTTTTATGTTTTTTATTATACCCTGGTCCATAGGACCAGGGTATTATAATAAATATACCATTGTTTGGTGGAAAAAAGATCAATTCAATATTCCTTAATTTTTTACTTACAGTAACTGGATGAGCAGGACAATTGTCTATAAACATCACAATCTTTCGCTTTTGGCTTTTCATGTCCAGTTCTTTGATCCATTCGAAACCTCAGAAGTCATCCATGCCTTTTTATTATTGACGTAATCTAACTCCAGAGATTTAACACCTTTTAAACAACGGGGATTTTTGCTTTTATCTATGAGCAGTAATTTCAGTTTTTCTGAGCCATCCATGTTTGCTCCAACCATAAGTGTCACCCTTTCTTTACTTGTTTTAACACCAAAACATTTATCACTTTTAAAAGCAAAAGTTTTATTTGGCAAACATTTAAAAAACAAACCGGTTTCATCACAATTGAAAACGTTATTTGGCTCGTACTTTTTCAATGCACTTTTTAAAACAGTTTCAGTCCAAATGTCACAGTCCTCCTGACTAACGCTTGCACTCTCGCCAGACACCGTCTTGAAAACAATTGAATTGCGAGTCTTCCAGGCACTCAACTACCCTTTACTAGCTTGAAAATTAACGCAGTTAAATTCTTTAGCAAATTGTAGAGCCTTTTGCTTTATTAAATTTCCCGATATTGGTACGTTTTGATGCGTACGGGCCACTTGAAACCAGCGTAAAACTGCTTCATTTACATCCTCGTAAGTACTCACCCGTACTCGTTTTCGACTGCTTGGAACACTAGGTTTCTTGATGATACTGTCACGACTTTTTATTATCAGAGAGACGCAACTTGGAGAAACACCAAATTTTGCAACAACATCAATTTTTTTTGCAGCCTTTATCAACTTCCTCCAAAACTTTAATTTTCTCAGCTAAACTTAAACACACTCGCTTGGACATCTTACTTGATTCTTAAACAAAAAGAAACTGAACCTGAATTTGCAAATTACTAGGCCTCGACTATAAAATGGGTTTTTTTCCCCTGGTTTCTATAAAATGGGTTATTCCCCGGTTTCTCACAGAAATCTACCTGATTTATTGCCAACCATTAGGCGTTATAAACGCGTTAAGAACCTTTTCAAAAAAATGCGTCATAAAAATGGAATTCGTGCTAATGTTAGATAAAAATGGGAAACCCGAAATGGCCAAGATCTCAATAAATGCATAAAAATTTGTACATAAAATTCCGGTAAAAATTTTATTATATAGAGTGTTACTATTTTACAGATTCACTATATGCAGGGCTTTTTACATGAAATTTCATTAAAATATTCTAGGTCTTGAAAAAATTGCACTATAAAGAGTTTTTCACTATATAGAGTTTCACTATAAACAGTGTCGACTGTATATATCTGACCACGTAAAAGACGTCATATAAAAAAATTGGTTGCTAAATTTTTCTCAGTATTTCGACGAAACTTTGTACAAGTTCATTGCATTTTGCAGTTTTTATGATTTTTTCTTCTGAAAAACAGGGGTTATATCAGCAACCTCTAGATCGTTGACTAGCAATATCTGGTATTCTGCGTTTAACAAGAGTCCAGATTAAACTGCACATTTTTCTCAGTATTTCAACGAAACTTTGTACAAGTTCGTTGCATTTTGCAGTTTTTACCATTTTTTTCTTCCGAAAAATTAGTGACAGTAATTGAAACAGAGGTTATATCAGCAACATTTAGATCGTTGACTCGCAACATCTGGTATCCTGCGTTTAACAAGGGCCCAGATTAAACTAGTGGTCGGACTGATCATCGGTCACTGTCACCTAAAAAAACATTTACAAAAAGTGGGTATCCAAAATGGTCCCACAATATGTAGACTATGTGGTAAAAAGGAGGAAACTTCGATGCACATTCTATATGAATGTGCATTCCATCTCAATTAACTATATAACAACTGTTCCATATAGATAACTCAGGATACTGGTTACTGATATACCCCTGTAATAGAAATCTAATTTATGAGTTTTCTGTGTACTTATCCCCGGTTAGTGGTTGTCCATAACGGAGGATCCATTTTCCTATGGGTATGAGCTGTGTCTTACGCCACATTTTCTCTATCGATTTTACACTTTACAAAAGTCTTCGCGTTTCTGGGCTCTTCCTACTTTGTAAATACTTATTGATTTTCTATCACATTTTATGCCGCATTTGTATCTTAACTTTTACTTTTGTTCTTTTAGTTGTCCATTTTATTTCGAAGTATTTGTATTTGTCTTTTCCTTGTTCAGTGATAAGCTGTTTCAAATAGAACTGTTTTGTCCAGTGCCCCATTTTTTTTGTTTAACTGTTTGAGCACAGTTTTTTTTTTTTTTTAAATTTTGTAATTCGTAGATTGCAATGATCCTCTGTTTATCGCATCTAAGAATTTTTTTACTACATGAACATACAGTGACCCTGTATGTTCATGTAGTTATTTAAACTGAAGCTGATAATATGTCTGTTGTTTCAGATGCCTGGATAGTTGCATCTCTCTTTATATTAATTTGGAAAGGAGTTTCGTGCCAACTTCTAAAGAATCAGTTCTCGGAACAATCTCTGAAAAATCCGGCAGGATGATCGGCAAAACGACAGCATCACTTTCAATTGACACAGGATAACTCTGGAAGAATTATACTTATAATTTCTTTATATTATTCGGAAAATGCCCATGTAATGATTTGAGCCGCATATTGCACACCAATGGGTTTACTTGTAGAGTAGTAAATAACTGATTTATATTTCCAGTATGCCGTACCCATATATAAATATGAATGTCTATTGTTGACCATCGGTTATTTTTCTTTGATTTAAATATAAATAAATGATATACATATTGAGGAACATAACTTACAATCTAGCGTAAAATACAGTCTAGAACCGTCCTTCTGTTTACAAACACCAAATTTCTCTATTGAAAGATTCTTATTATTCTAGGTTGTAAACCGTGGTTTTTTGTTTCACTGTTTCATTGCAAGATCTTCTAGATACGCCCTTTGGAGCTCTATTCTCCGCTATTCTTAGTTCATGGTCAAACCATTTTAAATTGCTTTTTTCAATTTTATCTATAACTTTTTATTTGGCCTTCATGATACGTTTTATTTTGTTATTAGTTATTTTCTCAAGTCAGTGCTCACCAAAGGTCAATAAGACATCATATTACCCTTTTACTGTTTTAGACTCTGAGCTTGATTTCTTCCTCTGTTAACAGCTTAATTATTAACATTAACAATCATCCTTAATTATTAAGTATACCCATAGATTCATTAGAATCGCTTCTCCATAGGTATTAATTAGTAGTGGTGACAGATTACATTCCAGTCTTAGTCTCCTTGTTGCTTTTGTCGAATCAGATAAGTTTTATATGATCCTTGAACTAAGCTGAATTGTATTTCAAGAGCGCCCCACAATCGATTTTAAGGCAGAGAATACTTCTTTGAAGTCTATAAAAGCTAAATGCACTCCTTTAGCCAGAGCTTTTCCATGAATTGTTGTAAAACAAAAAGATTTTCTTCGCAAGAATGACCTGCTACAAGTCCAGTTTGTTATCAGTCTCAGGTTTTAAATTTTCATTTAATCTAGCTTGAATAATTTTGCCTACTGATGGTACTGTTCACACTTCTATAAATGAATTATCCGAGCACTTAAAATGGACCTGTTTTGTATTATCTTTTATTTTCTATTTGGACAGAAGGTGTAGACACATTTTCTATACTAATGTTCTATCGTTAAAGACTCCAAAATCGTTTCAGCACTTTCATAAAATTTGTTTTAAAAGTTTCCAGCCGTTAACCTAGTATTTTTCTCAATTAATTATATTTTATAGATGTTTGCTCTCCTTTATTTGTCATTTTTATTTTTGTCGGCGTAATATTTCTTATTTATGACTTTAGAAGAAAATAAATATTTAAGAACCCATTTAAAACCCCGCTTGAAACGTTTTATCTTAGTTTTTACCTTTCAATTCCTATTCATGAAATTTAAATTCATAAAATTAATCAAAGTAAATTTTTGCAGGGATAAAATAAAGAAAAAAAATGATTACGTAAAATTAGAAAGAGATCGAATATCGAGCACATACAGGTTCGTCCGCTCGCATTTTTAATGTCCAAATGTGAAGAAACTCTTTACCTGAATATATAGCATTGGCCAAAAGTATTAGGTACCCTACAATTTACTTCATTTCTTGTGTTTCAGGGTAAAAAATTAAATTCGTATGTTTTGTAAAGTCGTATATTGAGGTAAAATTATGAAATAAATTAATATTTGGTGTGTCCGCTCTTAGCAGCAATTCTTTGGGACATGCTGCGTACAAGTGTACATTCAGTTGTACTTATGGCATCTCACTCATCCATCAAAGCGCTTTTTAGCGCTGCTTTTGATGTTATGCTATGCTCCCGTATCTTGCGCTTCAGAGTACCCCAAAGATGCTCGATAGGGTTTAGATCTGAAGACTGCGCCAGCCAATCCAGCAAGACAATGTTATTGTCTTTAAACCAGCGCATCGTAGCCGCTGATTTATGACAAGGTGCATTATCTTGCTGGAATTTGATGTCGTCTAAATTAGTGGCGCCAAAAATGCGCGTTAGCGAAGGCGTCAGTATAGTTTCTAGTACATTTATGTACTTTTGGCTGCTCGTGCGGCCTTCATAAACGAACATTTCGCCGATATCTTTAGCAGCCATGCAGCCCCAGATCATAACGCTGCCCCCTCCGTGTTTTAGAGTAGATACCAATCTGGATAGTATTCCTCGCCGACACGCCGTCTCACGAATGTTACACCTGACATTCCGAGTAGCTGTAAGAATAGAAAAAATACTCAATTAAAAAATTAGTTATTATTTTGACTAAAACGGATTAAATCAAGAGTAATTGTATGTGGTTATTTGTTAAAATAAATCATATAAAAACTTACCTCAAAGTTGAATTCGTCGGACCATACAACATTAGAAGAATCCTCTTCGCTAAAATGTTGGTGCTTCAGAGACCAGTCTATGCCTTTCTTCTTATTGGTCCTTGAAAGCCAAGGCTTCCTTTTAGCTTTGCACCCTCTTAATCCAGCTTCTGTCAGTCTTCTCCTTGCCGTTCGAGAATTAATCGGCATCCCAATCTCTTCCGACAGAGTTGCGGCGAACTCAGATGATGTTTTTTTTTTTCGATTTTTAATAGACTCGCAGATGAGTTTTCTGTCCTGTCGCTCATTAGTCTTACGTTTTCTACCCGTTGGCATGGGAATCAGTCTCCACAAATTTTTTAATAGCATATTGCACTGCGCACCGAGAACATTTCACTAACTTGGCTATTTCTACTTGGGACTTGCCTTGTTCATGTAGGGTTTGAATTTTAATTCGTTTTTCATTACCAAGCTCACTTTTCTTAGGCATTTCTCAAATATAAGAATGTCCAGTTCACATATAAATCACGCACGGAAACTTCTTGACACTACAAGTAGTAAAAAGAGACTGATAAAACATTAAAAATATTTTTCAAAAAAAACCTCATTATCGCAATGTTGTGGGTCAGGTCTTTTATGGACCTGTAAAAGAGATTGCCTATTATTTAAGTTAGCTTTTGATAGCGCTTCCTATAGTATTGTTAAAACAATTAGTCTTTTTTTAAAACATTTTATGAGTTTCACGTGTTTATTAGGGGTGCCTAATACTTTTGGCCAAGGCTTATACAGTTTCGTCCGCTGCTAATTTTCGGGAATATACATTTTCGTCTAATTTGCCTGGTTTAAAATATACCTAAATAATAAAATACAAGTACATACGAAAAGTTTCTTAGAACAAATATAATTGCATATAATTAATATTCTTAAAAACTATAATAACGTTAATTTAATATGACATATTGCAGCATAGAAATTTGATTATTATTAAGTTTTACAATATTTTCTTGTATAAAATTTTCTCGTTTCTTTGTCTTATTGTTTAAACGTTTGAAACTATTTACACTCTGTATTTGTACGTATATTTCATATTGGCAATGTTTAGTTGTTTCCAAAAATACAAATATATTAGGATGACTAAAATTAAAATATTTATTTAAATGTGAGTGAAACGACTCACATGCATGTGTTCTCTGGCTGGAAGCTGATTTCGCGATCCATATATTAGGTGTAAACCGCGCATCGTCTTCTATATAATTTTCTACGAGGTAGTCTGCAAATTTTTCTAACTGTTGGTTGCTAGGTCTTATTTCATTTAGCTCAAAAGCAAAGCATTTGCCCACAATTTCTAGATTTATATTATAAAGAAAGATTAATTAGATAAACTATAACGATATACTATAATAACCTCTGTATTTTGAGATAATATTAACCGGACAAATACTGAAATATTAGTTATCTAGGAAAAGAGGGCCAAAACAATACCTAATCCATTTCCCTAGTTCTGTTCTTTCGTTGTCTCTGGCTAATCCTAGCGCTGGAATTTTTCTCCACCAAGCTTGACTGAGATGAAAACCTATAATTTGCATATTATTCGAAACCTCTCAAGCAGCCTTGTGGAGTGATGTTTCAAAATCTATCACGACTTCTGCTGGTTGAAACAGCAAGTTAAACTCTCTACATTTATTTAAAATATAGGTTAAACAATTTGCATGAGTTTGTCGATTTGTCCTTTAATAGACAAAATACAAGTGGAATATAATGTCCATTGCAGCATCTGTGAATTGTAAACAGTTGTAGAAAGTGCTTAGGGGCATATATGAATGTTCCGTCCATGAATATATGAATACACGCGCACAAATGTTTCAAATTGGCTTCGCATGGAAATATTACTGTATTCGACACAGAATTATTTATTATCAAAAAATCTTCTCCTCTGGTCGTGACAATCCAAGTCATGATGTAAATCAGCAAGGACTTGGGCAATGTAGGAAACATTTTTCTTCTCACATCATAAATACTTCTTTTCACAGAACGTAAATCTTTCACTATTAAACAGTCGGTCTGATTGTCTTTCACAATAGACTGAACAATTATTTTCCGTTGAAGTCCAATATCTTCTGACGCTTTGCGTTTTGCCGAAACTCCAACGAACAGTTTTTGTAAGTCAGATGTGCTTAATTTATTTAACGACGTTGCGCCAATTTGCACAATTATAAACATAATTAAAACAACTAAACATAATAAAAATAATAAACATACACAGAAACTAACATCACAAGATCATTAAAACTAGTTTGACAGCAAGCAAATATCACAACTTTTTAACAATTAATTTAAAACTATCAATGGAGCCATGAATCCTGAGATCGAACTGATTGAAATACCTCATTATTCTGGAAATGGGTCCATAATAGCCATAATTAGTCGCATGAATGGGAATACCAAACAGGTCTCTGCCTCTAGTTCAACGAGAAACATTAGATGTTAACATGTCCAAGAGATAGGGACAATCAACTAGCCCATTTACTAACTTAAAAGCCAGAAGCAGGTCACAATGGAGTCTTCTAGTCTCCAGAGTCGAAATACCCAAAATGCCTCTAAGGTTGTGGTGAACTATATGGTAACCATCTGGGGGTATGGCCAATTTAAAAGCACAAGTCCGCAGAAACCGGCGCTGCATCACCTCAATCGCTTCTATATATACATTGTAATGAGGAGACCATAGCATAGCTGCATACTCAAGCCCCGATCTCACAATTGAACTTGTAGCGCAGGAAAAGTCCCTACATTATCTCGTGATGAAAGCCAGGTTCTTATAACCTTTCTGAATAATTGACAAAATGTGCCTATTGAGAGTAAGTTTCTGGTCAAGAAGAGAACCCAGGTCATTAATTTCACTAACATGCCTCAGCTTACTGCCATTAATGTAATACCCGAAAGTAAAGTACCGTCTAGCTCTACCAAAACTAATGCTAACACACTTCTTAATATTCAAATTCAACTCAATCAGGGTACTCCACCTATAGAGGCCATGAACATGCAACGTGTTAACCGTTTTAAACATTTTTATATCATTTAGAATGTTATATAAACTTGCCGATGTCATTAATGAAAAGCAGAAACAATGAAGGACCACAGTGAGACCCCTGAGGCACACCTGAAAGAACTTTTATTTCTTTAGAAATACAATTATTAATATGGACATACTGTGTACGGCATGATAATGTATCAGGTTACACTTTGATATCACGTACTCTTCACCAACAGTATATAAAGCAGCCTTACATCTTGGAACTCTGCATCTCCACTTAACAATTTATCCACGAAATTAAATTTATAATTATTTACAATTAAAAAACTTTACCTCGTTTTACGTTTAGACACTCTTGTTTCGACGTTTATACCTTCCATGTCCATTATTTATTCAATCATTCGATAAATTGAAGTGAAATGAAATGAACCTCAAGGAATAATGAGTTATGGTTAAACCACCCCTATAAGCCTAAATAATTCATAATTATTTTTATTGCGAGGGTTTTTTTTCAAATTACGGTCAATATTATCCGTCTGTTTACCTGCATTACCCTCGGACGAAAGTGTATATTTGAAATTTAAGACGCCGGACGAAAAGAAATGTCTTAATTTATGCAAAAAAGAATTACGGACGAAACTGTAATTTCCCCGAATATCATCTTATTTTTAAAATCTTTTTGTCCTGAAATAAAACCGAGTTTCTTGGAATTTACGTTACATTTATATATTGTTTTATTTGCATAGAAAATGCCAAAAAGAGCAGCATTGCTCAAAATAGCGATATACGGTTTATGATTCAATTGACCCAACAAAAATTTAAATTAAATTCTAGGGAAACATTTACCTTATTGCAACTGAAACCTATTTTTATAGAAATAAATGGCACATATGGTTTGGTTTGCCGCAATTTATTGAAAAAAATACAAAGTAATTTTTTAAAGTCCCGAACGCGTTTCTTATTTACATAAAAATGAAATAAATTTGACTATTCGTATTTATGATTTTAGTATCAAGGAAAATTTTAGATACCAGGATTATATGATAAGTACCTGCCTTGACAAGAAAAAAATTATTTTTCAATATAGCCTCCTTTCAGCTCGATACACTTAGTCTAACGTTTTTTTGTCTTTTCTATCCCATCAGCAATGACCTCGTCGTTTGAGTTTTTTTTTTTCTCGCCTAGACATTTTTTCATAATCGGAAAGAGAAAATAATCACTAGAGGCTAAATCTGGCGAATATGGTGGATGCAGAAGCAATTCGTATCTTGAATTTTGCCATGGCGATGACATAAGTGTGCACGCGTGTATTATCTTGATGAAAGGGAATTTTTTTCTTCGCCAAATGCGGACGTTTTTCTTTCACAGCATGGTTGAAACGATCCAAGAAGTTGACATAATACTTCTCCTTAATTATTTTGTCATTTTTAAGGTAATCTACGTGGATTATGCCGCGTGCAAACCCTGTAGCCGTGCCTTTGTTGGCCGATAAAGTCGCCTTGGCCTTCTTTGGCGCCGGTTCGCTACGGAAAACACCCAAAACATTGTGGTCACTATGTGAGCTGTTCTTTGATCTCTGATATGCCGTGATGCATCCCTGTATCGTCAATAGTTTTGAATCGACAAAAAAAATCATTTCGATTACGCTTTAACTTCGCCAAACATTATTTTGAAGTTGACACACATTCGTGTTTGCGGAAAGCTTTCTCGTATCCAAATGAGTTGTTAAAATATTCTGTATCCGTTCAGTTTAGATGCCTACAGTCTTACACACTTTCACTCTCCCCGATCAGTTATCACTATATCGTGGTTTTTTCAATCATTTCTGATGTGCTGACCTCATTCGGCAACCTGGACGTTCTTTTTTTATGGGTCTAGCACACGTGCTACAGGGAAGTCCCTAAAGCGCTCCAGGAGCGGCATGTGTGCGGGAAAAGCGATTCACGTTGTTCTTGAGTCGCTGTAAATTGTATTCGGTAGGAAACACAGTCCTGGGCAAATTATTCCAAAGGGATGATGTTCTCCATATAAAAGACTGCTTGAAAAGCGTTGTAAGCGGAGTAACAAACTAAACCTCATACTGATGTGAAGTATTAGCCCGACGTGTATTTCTATCATGCACCGCTTTCGGAGAAATTAAGCGGGCTACATCCTTCGAACACTTTCCATGAAAATACTTGTAGAACAGACTCAAGTCTCCAATCGTTCTTCGATGTCTTCACTCAGACGAACAGCTCTACTCTGAACAGAATCTAACAAATGCAGTGTATGTTTGGGAGCGGAACTCCAAACAGGGGAGCAGTATTCCATAGTTGGTCGAATTTGAGCTTTGTAAAGAATTAACAGTTGATGTGGAGTGTAAAGCTTTCTGGTTCGAAATAATATTCCCAACTTTTGAGAAGCTCTCCTTGCTATGCCTGCAGCATGTTCATGCCAGGACATATTTGCCCCCAAATTAACGCCCAACAAATTGAGTGACGATGCTGGGGGAATGGAGGGCCCCGACATAACTATGTCGGGTTCAGCAACGTTAACTTTTTTAGAAAAAACTGCCGCCTGGGTCTTTGTAGCGTTAAATTCCACTTGGTTACTGTCACTCCAAAATAAAATTTCTTCCAGGTCTTTGTTAAGTTGAACGACCTCCTGCTGTCTGCGGATGTTCGCCTGAGTAGCCGATGTCCGAGCGTTCAAAGTCAATGAAGAGATAAGCGTACTGTCATCTGCAAAGCTATAGATTGGATTGGAATCCCAGTCATTTCCAGCAGATCGTTAATGTAAATGAGAAAGTGAGTAGGAGACAGTATGGAGCCTTGGGGCACACCGGCGTTGATAGTGTAGGTGTTAGAAAGAAATCCGTCGACCGCCACTAGTAAAGAACGCTCTCTGAGGAAACATGAGAGCCACAAACAGAACTTTTCAGACATACCATAAGAGCGTAGCTTAGCCAACAGTGCATCGTGCCAAACACGGTCGAATGCCTTGGATATGGTAAGAGTAACCGCTCGAGATTCTCCAAAGTGTTCAACTGCGCTATTCCAAACATATGTTATATAAGTCAGAAGATCTCCTGTTGATCTATGTTTACGAAAGCCATATTGGTGATCGCTAATAATGTTCTACGACCTTGTACGGCCGCGTTTAAAATCAACTGTCCAATATTTTATGGTCGATAATGGAGGTGCAGAGTCCCCATAAACTTTGCTGAGTTCCGCTTTTAACTCATCGTTTTCTTTTTCAAAAAGAAATATTTTATCACTGCTCGATATTCAATTTTTCCCATTATTGTAAAATCACAAAAGTAGCTATTTTTAAATGGCTGCTACTCACAAACTAAAACACCCAGCTATTTAAAAATATGACAGGATACTTGCAGAAGGTTATGGTTACGAAAAACATAATTTTTTAAATAGTAGTAGCGCCATCTGTGGCTGAGGCCAGGTACTTATTATACAACCCCGTATGTTATAAGTACAGAGCCTTTACACTAAATAAAGTACTTCGATTGGGCTATCTTCGCAATTAATAATTCTTATTCTTAATATTGAACCAACATTAATTAAAACTATTTAATGTTTTTGAATCAATCAAAAAGATCGAACCATACATTTAGTTACACAAATAAAATTACAAGCAAGAGTCCACCATGTTTTCAGTGAGCGACAAATAACGGTCAGTAGGTCAGAATCCTCGGGCATTATTGCATCACAGAATACCTGCCTCTTTAGTGTTCCCTATGGAACACTTATAAGGTTACCTTGGCGTCTGTCTGTTTGTCCGTCGGTCACACCCGATTTTCTCCGAAACTATTTGATACAGAAAGTTGAAATTTATCACTAATATAGGAATTGATGGCGTCATCCGAGCCGTGTAATCTTGAAAGTTAAATTTTGACTTAAGGAATTAGTTTTGGGGGGTGATATCGGAAGTGAAAATATTTTTTTTACCAGGTCATCCGGTGGTGTGTCAAATGAAAGCTTGTAAACACACGAGTTTTAAAAATATATATAATGTAATACTTCTTTGATTGTGTTAGCCGATACTTGTTGAAAATTCATAATAAAATCATATCATTCATCGTCATCAGTCATATCAAAACCAAAGCCAAAGGAAACAACATAATATTCACTAGAGCTGATAAGGGTAAGTCTGCGGTAGCTATTTCCAGAAAAGAATATATATTTAAAACTCCTTCTTTTCTTAACACAGACAAATTTCAAGTATTAAATAATGACCCAACAAGAGTCTACCAAAAACTAATAAAATCTACTTTAAAAGATCTCACAATTTTCAATGATTTTGAAAAAAGCACTTTAACAATAATGAACCCACAGGCTCCAAAATTATATTCCCTAATTAAATTACATAAAAAGGATTTCCCTATTAGACTAGTTGTATCGTTTGTTACGGCACTAAACCAAAATATAGTATAGCCAATACCTATGAACTAATCGATAAAATTAAAAAATATTAACTTACCGGAAAATTCTAGAATTATCTCATTTGATGTACAAAACTTATTTCCTAGTATCCCACCATATGAAGTCATAGAATTAGTAGATAAGCTCTTAATCAAGAATAAAGTAAACGAAGTTATTAAACGGGATATTTTAGATTTACTTACGACGTGCTTGGATCAAAACTATTTTGAATTCAACGACAACTTTTATACATCTAAAGAAGGTCTAATAATGGGTAATCCTTTAAGTCCGTTACTAGCGGAAATTTTCATGGATCATTTAGAACTAAAAATTTATCAAAACGCGGTAAGCAAAAATATTGTTTACTGGTATCGATATGTTGGCGATATCATTTCCTGTTTCACGGGAACATATAGACAACTGACAATCCTCCTTAACTTCCTAAATAATTTGCATCCTAATATTAAATTTACCATAGAATTAGGAACCAATAACTCTATAAATTTCTTAGACATATCTATATCAAAAGTGAAAAATAAACACGATTTCTCGATTTTTCACAAACCTTCACATACTGACATAGTCAAACACAATAGCTCATCCCACCCGTATCCTCACAAAATGGCAGCTTTTAACTCTTTCATACATAGATTGTTACATATCCCCATGACTAAAACTAATTTTGACAAAGAATTCAACATAATCAAACAAATAGCAATTAATAATGGATATGACCCCAACATTATAGATAATATCTTGAATAAAAAATCCTTTAAACAAGCAATATCTCTAATTTATCCCACAATTAATGACAAAAAAGGAAAATTTAGTACACTCACATACACAGGGAAAATAACTAGAACAATTTCCAAACATTTAATAAAAAAGAACAATAAAATAGCATTCAAAACCAGTAATTCCTTAGGGAGTATAATTTTGAATAACAAAACGAAATCTAAGAATTCCTTAAAATCAGGAGTTTATTTATTAAATTGTGGATCTTGTACTAAAACCTACGTAGGACAAACTAGTAGGTCTTTTGAAACTCGCATTAAAGAACATAAACATAGTTATTTAAAAAATAAGAACAATTCATATTATGCAACCCATATAATAAACGAATCCCATAATTTTGATGATACGTTAAAAATCCTACATGTAGAAAATAAATCTAAAAAATTAAATTTGCTTGAATGTCTTGAAATTAACAAACGGAAAAACTCCAATCAATTACTAAACGAACAGGTAGACTTAAACCATTCACCCTTACTTAATCTTTATTAATATTCTCGGAAATAGTACCACAGATTTGTATTCTTAAAATAATTTTGTCTGTAAATAATATAATAAGATGATTAGCATAATCTTAGGTAATTAAGGATAGTTTTAAGCACTATTTAACCAGGATTACTACTAAATATTTTTCTTTTCAATTTACTTCTGAGGAAGCCATTGTATGGTGAAACCATTGTCAAGTGACTTTAAATATATTGGAAATTAAAACATAGTGTTGTGTTTATATAATGTAATACTTTGCTGAAAATTTATTTGGGGTGTGTTTTGTAAAGTCATTAATCGCTTTATATCTCCGTAACATTATTTTAAAAGCAATCAACGTATGGAACATTAATTGCGCAAGTCCGATTTGCACTTGGCAGGTTATTTTCTGATTATATTTGAACGCACCCCTTTGGAGGATTCTGACCTACTGGTCGTTATTTGCTGCTCATGGAAAACACGGTGGTGGTAATTTTATTTGTGTAACTGGTATCTAACTAACGGTTTTATCTTTTTGATTGATTCAAAAAAATTAAATAGTTTCAATTAATGTTTGTTCATCATTAAGAATAAGAATTATTCATTACGAAAATAACCCAATCGAAGTACTTTATTTAGTGTAAAAGCTCTATACTTTTAACATATCTAAAATTTTCTCTGATACTAAAATCGTAAGTACGAATTTTATGTTATTATCTTATGTAAATAGGAAAGGCGTTTGAGACTTTAAAAACTATCAAGAATTTGCTCTGGATAATATTGAAATGTAACAGAATCACTTACTTTATATTTCTATTCAATAAATTGCGTCAAGCTAAACTATATATGCCATTTATTCCTGTAGAAATAGGTTTAGGTTGCAATAAGGTAACTGTTTCCCTAAAATTTAAATTAAATTTTTGTTGGATCAATTGAACCATAAACAGTATATAGCTATTTTGAAAATATATTGCTCTTTTTGGCATTTCTTGTGCAAATAAAACAATATATAAATGTAACGTAAATTCCAAGAAGCTCGGTTTTATTTTACGACAAAAAGGTTTCTAAAATAAGATGATATTCGACCTCTTTCTAATTCTACTTAATGAGTTTTTCTTTATTTCGTTCTTGCAAAAATTTCCTTGGATTAATTTTATGAATAGAAATTACTTACTTAATTCTTATGCCATTCTACCCCTTTTTTTCCATATTTTCTTCTATATCTTTCTATCCTGTTTAAGTTGCCGATTGCCTCTCTTGTTTCTTCTGTATTAGTTTCTTCTGTTTGTGTGAGTTCTGTATCTTGTTCCGGTATTGTGCCTCTATGTTGATTTTTGTATGCTATGTCATTCCCATCTGATCTTTATAGTATTCCCTCTATATTTCCATAATTTTGTCTTCTTCTTTTATGACATGTGTTCTCAATCTAATAACTCTATAATTATTTCCCATTTCTTTCTTCCTATCTATTTCTTTGATTATCGTCTTATTTGTATTCCTTTTACTAGTCCTCTCTTCCGCATCCTTTATCTTGGCCAGGGTCGTCGTCAATCTACCTGTCTCTCTCCTTTTTCTCAGTTTTTTGACTTGATGGTCGTAGTATTCTTTGTTTGTTCTTTCAGTTTTTCTTCCTCAATGTCCCATTTATGTTCTCTTCCTTCGATTATGATTTTTTGATATCCTATTTTCACCCTTTTTCCATTCTTTCTCTCGTTCTCTGCTATATGCTTCAAGTTCTTTTGAATTTCCCGTTCATCCTTTGTTAAACCGTTGTTTATGTAAAGTCTCTCTCTTAGATTTCTCAGTTTGTTTTTATTTTTCATCACGGCTTCTTTGTCTCCCGTATTTCCAAGTTCTATCTTGTATATAGTCGCTCCTATTTTTATCACATCTTTAATCTGTACTTTTGTGTCCATACTCCTCTCCATAAAATGTTCTACATCCATTTTCAGATCTGGTTGGCCATTCACTTCAAATTTCATTCCCGATATTACAATATTATTCCTTACGTTGTCTTTTTCCAGCCTATTCATCTTCAAATCCATACTCCTCATGTTTTCTCTAATTATCTTATTTTCCTCTTTCAATATTTCATTCTCCTTTCTTATTTCCTTCAACTCTTCTGATCTTGTTTTATTTTCTCTTTATATCTGACATTAGCTCTCTGATCATTTCTATCAAATTGTCTATCTTATCCACTCTTTCGTTTTCCTCTTTCTGTGGTGCTCTTATCAGCTTTTTACTCTTCTTGAATAATCCCACTGGCTCTTCTTTTTCTTCCACTCTTCCTCTTTTCGAGTCTCCTGAGGTATAATCATTGCTATCCATTGTTCTTTTTGTTATAAAAACTTTACGTGTTCTCCTCATATATTCCATTTTCAAACATGGGAGAAAAAGAAAAAAAAACTGTTTATACTTCTTATCACCGTTCTCCGGTGGTGCACTCAGTTTATACGAAGTAAAACGATCAAGGTCTTCGCTTATCGTTTCATTAGCTTCATACAATTTCACAGAATTATTCTTATAATCCTTCAAATTGTTTACTTATTGTCTTAATTTTAACATAACTCTGGTTTATTTCTAGTCCCTCTCGTTTGCAATCAACAAAATAATTAAATAGATCGAAACACTACCGTAATAATGCTCGTTGAACGAGTCGACTATTGCCGGCCGTGCGATTCACATGCATCATGAATAGAAATTAAAAGGTAAAAACAAAGATAAAACGTTTTTAGCGAAGTTTTAAATGAATCCTTAAATATTTATTTTCTTCTAAAGTCATAAATAAGAAATAATACGCCGACAAAAATAAAAATGAACATCTATAAAATATAATTAATTGAAAAAATACTGGGTTAATGGTTGGAAAGATTTAAAACAAATTCTATGAAAGTTTTGGAGAATGAGTCTTTAACGATAGAACGTTAGTACAGAAAATGTGTCTACACCTTTTGTCCAAAAAACATTTAATAAATTGCGGCAAGTTAAACTATATATGCCATTTATTCCTATAGAAATAGGTTTAGGTTGCAATAAGGTAACTGTTTCCCTAAAATTGAATTTAATTTTTTGTTGGATCAATTGAACCATAAACAGTATATAGCTATTTTGAAAATATACTGCTCTTTTTGGCATTTCCTGTGTAAATAAAACAATATATAAATGTACCGTAAATTCCAAGAAACTCGATTTTATTTTACAACAAAAAGGTTTTTAAAATAAGATGATAGTCGACCTTTTACTTATTGTCTTAATTTTAAAACAACTCTGGTTTATTTCTAGTCCCTCTCGTTTGCAATCGACAAAACAATTAAATAGATCGAAACACTACCGTAATAATGCTCGTTGAACGAGTTGACTATTGCCGGGCGTGCGATTCACATGTACACACTTCGCGATCCGAAACTCCGCTCATCATGAATAGGAACTAAAAGGTAAAAACAAAGACTAAACGTTTTTAGCGAAGTTTTAAATGGATCCTTAAATATTTATTTTCTTCTAAAGTCATAAATAAGAAATAATACGCAGACAAAAATAAAAATGACAAATAAAGCAGAGAGAACATCTATAAAATATAATTAATTGAAAAAAATACTAGGTTAATGGTCGGAAAGTTTTAAAACAAATTTTATGAAAGTTTTGGAGAATGAGTCTTTAACGATAGAACGTTAGTACAGAAAATGTGTCTACACCTTTTGTCCAAAAACCTTTTAACGCATTTAAAAGAAAGTACCAAACAGATTAATTTTAGGTGTTCAGATAATTCATTTATAAAAGAACTCATATAAGAGAGAGTTACGAAAAGTGCTGAGAGAAAGAAACAAAAAAATTAGAATAGGCCAACCTATTTGGCTCGATCAGTGACTGTTTCAAGAAATTCAACACAAGCTAAATTGCTTAACTACTAAGATACAGATCTGGTACGGTATCTGGCTGACTTGTTTAACCAGTGTTGTTTACAAAGTATGTTTCCACAAGAACTTGAAATGTCATATATCATTAAATGAAACGGTGACCACAATAATCCAAATTGCATCAGTGTAAACAGTACCATCAGTAGGCTGTTTGGAAAGCTAGATTAAATGAAAATTTAAAACATGAGATTGATGAATATGAAACTGAATTGGCTGCAGGGTATTCTTACGATGTAAAATCTATACATTTTACAACAAATCATGGACAATTCTGGACAAATGAGTGCATTTAGCTTTTATAGACATCGAAGAAATTTGATTCTCTTTCTTAAAATCGGCTGTGGGGCGCTCTCGAAATACTAAATACCGACAAAATCCAAATCAGTTTAGTTCAAAGATTATATAATGACAATATGTCTTACGTTAGATTTGGAAAAAACTTATCTGATTCGACAAAAACTACAGAGTAACTAAGACAGGAATGTAATCGGTCATCACTACTAATTAATACCTATGGAGAAGAGAATCTGTTGGATGTATGGGGTATACGTCAATCAAGCCCAGAGTTCAAAACAGCAAAAGGGTAATATGATGCCACAATGGCTTTTGGTGGGCATATTACGGAGCCTAAAAGTTCACTTCGTCTTACACTGACTTAAAGGAATAATTGATAACAAAGTAAGACGTATCATGAAGGCCAAAGAAAGAGTTGTAGATAAAACTACAAGAAAAAGTTTAAAATGGTTTGGCCATGAACTAAAAATGGCGGAGAACAAATCTCCGAAGGGAGTATTTGAGTAGTCCCTGCTTGGTCCAAGGAAAAGAGAAATACCTAGATCTTAGAATGAAACAGTGAAGGAAACAACGGTTTACAACCTAAAATAACAAGAAACTTTCAATAGCGAGATTTGGTGTCGGTATGCAAGAGGACGGCTCCAGACTGTATTTTAAGCTAGATTGCAAATTATGTCTCTCAATATGTATATCATTTATTTATATTTATAACCGAGGACCAACGATAAACACATCCATACTTATATATGGGTACAGCATACTAGAAATAAAAATCAGTTATTGACAACTCTACGAGTAATTGATGAGCCTATAGGTGTACAATATGCGGCTCAGATCATTAAATGGCATTTTCTAAATAATATAAAAAGATGATATTATATATTATATGTTATTTTTTAAATATTCTTCCAGAGTTATCCCATATCGGTTGAAAAAGTGATGCTGACGTTGCGCCTATCATCTTGCCGGCTTTTTCAAAGATTGTTCCGAGAACTAATCTCTTTAGAAGTTGGCACGAAACTCCTTTCAAAATTAATATAAAGAGAGACGCAACTATCCAGGTATCTGAAAGAATAGACATATTATCAGCCAGATATTACAATTTAAATAACTTCATGAAGATACACGGTCACCGTATCAATATAAATTAGATAAAAAAAACTCTTAGATGTGATAAATATAGAATCATTGCAATCTAAAAATATATCATACATATTCTATGAAATGTCTCGGAGAAAGTGTTCTGATTAAAAACAAAATTAAAAAAAAACAAACTGTGCTCAGACAGTTAACCAAAAAAAAAATAGTGCGCTGAACAGTTCTTAACACTGAACAAGGAAAGGACAGATACAAATACTTCGAAATAAAACGAATAACTAGAGGAACAAGAGTAAAAGTTAAGATACAAATGTGGCATAAGATATGGAAATCAATACGTATTTACAAAGTAGAAAGTGCCTAGAAACGTGAAGATATTTGTAAAGTGTAAAATCGACAGAGAAAATGTGCAGTAAGACCCAATTCATACCCACAGGAAAATGGATCTGTCATTATGAACAACCACTAACCGGGGATAAATATAAGTACACAGTAAACTCATCATCGGATATGCTAATTTGTTGCGAAAATATCTAAATTGAAGTTAAAACCGCTGAGAAAGTACAACAACTTAAAAATAGACGAGTTGCCGATTTAGATGGATTTTTCTAGAGCGAACCAGATTTGGTATAACAAACTATTTAAAAGATTATCATATTGCATAAATGACTATCTAAATGATGCTCCTATACTAAGTTGAATATATACAGGTTTCATCTATACACAAAATGGGAAATAAATTAGGTTTCTATTACAGGGGTATATTAATACCCAGTATCCTAAGTTGTCTATATGGAACAGTCGTTATAGACTTACTTGGGATTGAATGGAAGACTAAGAAGAAGAATATTAATTTGGATTTTGAGCGGAAATGTATAGATAATATCTATTTTTCAAAAAAAACTAATGAAAAAAGATTAAACGGAAACCTCCAAAAACCCTGTGGTATTGTTCCTGTAAACCAATTGTGGAAAAAATTAAAGGAAACAGATATTAAACACACTAATAAACACTTTTAAAAATCACGCTGGTTTCTAGTAAAATATATGCTGTAAAAGCTCTAAGTCTATGGAAGAGGAAATATAAAGGTATGGATATTGACTTAGAAGAAGTGAATTTGCAGTTCGTGAACTGATCCTAGAAAAATCCTCCATACTTGCGAAATGTCGCTATCATCATCTTCAAAGTACTGACCTTGGGAAGCTATATATCAATGACAGGGTCTACTCCACTCCTTGCAGCAATTTTGGAACTCTCCTGGTCCTCGCAGTTGTCGGTGTATCAATCTTCAGTCCCCAATGTTAGTAAGGTACTATCCTTTCAAAACTTCTTTGACCTTCGGGTAAAGGAGGAAGTCATTGAGGGTAAGATCAGGTAAGTAGGGAAGTTAATATACCAAAATTATTTGTTTTCTGTTCAAACACTTCCGTACAGACAGTTCCTTATGCGCAACTACATTGTCATGATGTAGGAGCCATGAATTGCTGGCGAGTCCTTTGCATTTTACTTCTTCGGGCAACCCTATCAAATAGTATACTTGGTTCACTGCTTGTCCTGATGGTACAAATTCACAGTAAACAGTGTTTCGGATACCAAAAAAGGTTACGAACCACGGTTTGATATTTGATATTAATTGAAAGAAATTTTTCGGTCGAAGAGAATCACGTAACTTTCACTGGGCACATGGCATTCTCCCCGTGTACCTGTATTAATATTTCCCACACTTCCACTGCTACTACTGCCTATCCTTAAGATTTCTTAGCTTGCCATTAACAGTTTTTATTTAAAGTCACCGTCTACTGTCATAACGCATTCACGTTTATCCTCATTAGTGATCATTAGCATCCGCTGTCGTTAATGGGCGTTGCTCTTTACGGTTTACATTTAACGTTATTGTTCATTTTATTAGTTATTTTATTCGCCTAATTTTAATTTCTAACATTAATGAATGTGTTATTAAATAGTTAAGCAATAAAAATATTTGAAAAACAGCTCTTCTTGTAGCCATCCATTTAAAACTTTCTATACCTTGTTCATTTCATACTAATTTAAACCTTTTAGCAAAAAAAAATGTTCCATTAAAATTTACACGAATGGAAACTTTCTCCATTATCTTCTTATTTCCCCTCATTTTACAGTTTCGCTTCGCGTCACCGTCGTTTTTATCAACATGCGGTTGTTTTTTTTATCATCACATTTAATCTCCTCGTTGCTATTTTTTTCTGTGTTAAGTCGGTGCGTTGAAAAGCAATTTTGTTGAGATTAGTCAAGTTATATAAACATTGGGAGAAGCATTAAAAGAAGTTTAATGTAAACATTGACTGGCATCATTTCATTAAGGATGAAAATCCGTTCTTAACGTCTCAAATCATCTAAGCTACGCGTAAGTATATATATATATATATATATATATACATATATATATATATATATATATATATATATATATATATATATATATATATACATATATATACATATATATATATATATATATATATATATATATATATATATATGTAAATATATATATATATATATATATATATATATATATATATATATATATATATATTATATATATATATATATATATATATATATATATATATATATATATGTATATATATATATATATAATATATATATATATATATATATATATATATATATATATATATATATTATATATATATATTATATATATATATTATATATATATATATATATATTATATTTAATATATATATATATATATATATATATATATATATATATATATATATATATATATATATATATATATATATATATATATAATATATATATATATATATATATATATATATATATATACATATATATAGATATATATATATATATATATATATATATATATATATATATATATATATATATATATACAGGGTGCCCCATGTGTATGGAATAATGATTCCACAGCATTTATTACTTAGTGTATCAAAAAAATATTTAAATAAAAGTTATAGGGTGTTATTCGGCGCACATGCTGACGTTGACAATAAATTATTTTGAACTGTCAGTTCAAAGAAATTACGTTTTCTTATTTCTTAGTGTTCCGTACGAACACTTATAAGATCACTTCGGTGTCTGTCTATCTGTCTGTCTGTCTATCTGTCTGTCTATCTGTCTGTCTGTCTATCTGTCTGTCTGTCTGTCACACCCGATTTTCTCCGAAACTATTTGTCATAGAAACTTGAAATTTGGTAATAATATAGAAATTGATGGCCTCATCAGAGCCATGTAGTTTTGGAAGTTAAATTTTGACTTGAGGGATTAATTTTGGAGGGTGAAATAGGAAGTGAAAAAAAAAATTTTTTACTAGGTTATCGAGTGTGGTGTCAAATGAAAGGTTGTGAAAACACGAGTAAAAAATACATATAATGTAATACTTGCGCGCACTTTTCTTTGTATTATTTTCAAAAAATCGCGAAAAATCACTGTCCCGCGCCTTATCTCGAAAAGTACTTATCAAAAAATTTTGTAAAAATCCTGGAATATTCTCCACGGGGGGTAGATTGAACGAAAATTATCACGAGTGCATTACCTTTAATAATCTATCTGGTATTTAAAAAAAAAACAAAAATTTCAAGGTCATCAGATTTCAGTAAAATTGGAAACAAAATTTGTTGAAAATTCATTTGGGGTGTGTTTTGTGAAGTCACTGATCATTTTATACCACCGTAACATAAATTTTGAAAGGGTTCGTTTTGAGGGGTGAAATCGGAAGTGAAAAAAAAAATTTTTTTTACTAGGTCATCGAGTGTGGTGTCAAATGAAAGCTTTTGAAAACAGGAGTAAAAAATATATATATAATGTAATACTTGCGCACACTTTTCTTCGTATTACTTTTAAAAAATCGCGAAAAAATCGCTGTCCCCTACCTTATCTCGAAAAGTACTTATCAAAAAATTTTGAAGAAATTCTGGAATATTTCTACACGGGGTATAGATTGAACGAAAATTATCACGAGTGCAGTACCTTTAATAATTTATTTGGTATATAAAAAAAACAAAATTTCAAGGTCACCAGTTTTCAGTAAAGATTGGAAACAAACTTTGTTGAAAACTCATTTGGGGTGTTTTTTATGAAGTGACTGATTATCTTATACCACCCTAACAAAAATTTTTATTTTAAAAACAATCAACGTACGGAACACTAATTGTGCAAGTTCAACTTGCACTTGACCGGTTTTTTATTTTTTAAATGAAAAACCTTGTATATGGTTTTATTTTTGAATCCTACTAAAAATTCTAGATGTTATTTGTCCAATATACGATATGTCTAAATTGGAATTATTGTCATTTAAAATTTTGAAAGAGTTTACTCATAAGACCTAATGGAAAATGTTTAAAGAAAAAAAAATTCCTTTATATTCTGGGCACCCAATATCGCCTTTCTAGGAACTCATTTCGTTAATTCCTCTGTGTTATATGTATTTATTATAAAAAAAACAATATTAAGAATTTTTAAATTTTATTTTTTTCAAGCAATAATTAATTAGTTGGCTTGATAATACTACAAAAATAGAAAGTAGTTAATAGCTATATTTTTTAAATAGAGACGTTAAAATATAGATTATGAAAAATAGTAATTTATTACTATTATACCTTACATAAACATTTATTTTTAACGACAAGAATTTAAGAAAATCTTGATGTAAGCTATAAAGTTATATATATGTATGTATTATTTACATTATAAAATTTATAAATCAATCAATAATTTATGTGTTTATGTGGGCGCAATACACTTCTCATTCATGCCTGCTCGGTGTCACTTCCCCATGTCGCCCGACGCTGTTGTTTGAAGCCGTCAGTGCAGGAATTTAAGTGTTTAATCTTACTCATGCTACTATTGATTGATGGTGGCATCTTAAGATATTAACACACAAACTTAAACACACTGATATTTAAGCGTTTATTTATTATTAATAATTATTTGATTTAAATTATTAGCTGTGCTTTATGTAGTTATGTCTCCAATATAAATGATGGTCCTGTACTACAAAGAAAATATTTCTATAGTTATTTATCAGGTTGTCCACAATTTTATCCTACTTATTTATTTATCTTACATTTTACTAAGATCCTAAAGAAAAATCGTATAATGTATGTACGTAAAATGTGTTACTGAAATGAATGAATTTGTGCACATCTTTCAATTTACTGTAGATATGTTAATAAAGAACTTTACCGTTATTACCAGTTTATTTTAATATTCCCATTCTTTTGGGAGTAACATAATAAAAGGACTCCTATATATTTTAAATATAAAACAGTCCTGTGTAATAATTCCATTACAGTTAGACATAGTGGTGATATAAATTAATTTTAGAGGGCCAAAAAGAACTGCAGGTTAATTTATTTTATATATACGTTGCAGTCAAGGTACCGGAGAAGGTATTTTTTATGCAGTGATACGTGTTATCAATCTATGCAATTCACGAGATGACCAAAATTAAGGCATTTTATAATTCTATGTTAATGTAAATGAGTCAATTCACAAATTGGTTACTCTGGATAGAAGAAGATATATGACATAAACTGTATATTGTCTAATTTCATCAATTTGAAAACACATAGTTTATTGTTAATTATTATGGTAATTAGAACAGAAAAATTTCGAATTTATTTTCCACTTTATAAACAAAGAATGGCAACTAGAAATATAAATAAAAGTATTAAAAAATTTATTATTAATGATTAAGTGCAAAATAAACACTACATTTACCTACGTTCGCTAAAACGGAAATACTAAATCGATGACTAAAATTAATTAGAATAAATTACTAAATATTGTGAAACATGCTATATATATATATATATATATATATATATATATATATATATATATATATATATATATATATATATATATATATATATATATAAAATATGAAGTGAAGGAATTTAAGTATTTAATCTTGCTCACGGTCACCGTAAATCCGCCGTTAGGTTCTTCCGACCATAAACTGCTTTCGACATCGAGTACCCTAGCAATCAGTGACAAGCCACGCAAGACTTTGCACTACAAATCTGCTAAATGGGAAGATCTCATGGAATATTTTCGAACCTTACCTTGGATAGTGATTTGTTTTCGATCATACAACCCATCTGACTGCGCCAGGGAGGTCTCCGATGTTATTTTGGCTTTTATGGAAACTTACATCCCTTTTTCGAAGAAAGAAATGCTCCTCCAACGACAAACCGGAAATGTAAAGAAGCTGTTGCTTCTAAACATCCTGTCTACCGACAAGGGCGTGAAAATCCTAACATCATAAATCGTAACACCTTTGTTCGTGCCTAGAACAGATGCAAAGGAATTATCGACGAAATCAAGGAGGCACACAATCAACGCATTAGAAATAAACTTCTCGCTTGTCCCAACAATTCCAGGTCCTTTTGGGCAGTCGCTAAGGCAGTTAGTCAGAATTTTACCAAATCCACCGTACCATCACTCACATGGCCAAATAATTTTATTGCAACGACACCTGTTGAGAAAGCGAACTTGTTGCTGAACTCTTTGCTTCACATTCTACTGTCGATTTTCAAGGAAAAACACCACCTACTATTCCTACATTGCAGTCAAGGATGCCCGATGTTGTCTTCAGACAGCGTACCATAGAGCGTATTTTAATGCTAGCTAGACACCAAAAAGGCTTCTGGCGCTGACGGAATACCTGCCATAGTTCTCAAAAACTGTGCGAGGGAACTTACACAAGTTTTCTGTAGACTATTCAACCTATCTTACAGAAAGGGAATATATCCTTCCTGCTGAAAATGTGCCACAGTTCAGCAGACACCTATAAAAGGCAAGATGACCTTGCCAAATAACTACCGACCAGTCGCACTGCTGTCAATAATATCGAAAGCCATGGAAAAGGTTATCAATTCGCATCTTCTAAAATATCTTGAAGGATTCAACATTATCAGCGATCACCAATATGGCTTTCGTAAACAGGAGAGCTTCATGTAACACATGTTTGGAACAACGCAATTGAACACTTTGGAGAATCTTGAGCGGTTGCTCTTGACATATACAAGGCATTCGACCGTGTTTAGCACGATGTAATGTTGGCTAAGCTACGCTATTATGGTATGTCTGAAAAGTTCTGTTTGTGGCTCTCATGTTTCCTCAGAGAGCGTTCTTTACGAGTGGCGGTTGTGCTCCAAGGCTCCATATTGTCCCCTGCTCTCTTTCTCATTTACATTAACGATCTACTGGAAAAGACCGAGAATCCAATCTACAGCTTTGCAGATGACAGTGCGCTTATCTCTTCATTCACTTTGAATGCTCGGACATCTGCTGCTCAGGCGAATATCCGCAGACAGCAGGAGGTCGTTCAACTTAACAAAGACCTGGAAGAAATTCTATCTTGGGGTGACACTAACCAAATGGAATTTAACGCTACAAAAACCCAGGCGGCAGTATTTTCTAAAAAAGTTAACGTTGCTAAACCCGACATAGTCATGTCGAGGCTCTCCATTCCCCTAGCATCGTCACTCAGTTTATTGGACGTTAATTTGGGAGCAAATATGTCCTGGCATGAACATGTTGCAGGCATAGCAAGAAGAGCTTCTCAAAAGTTGGGAATATTATTTCGAATCAGAAAGCTTTACACTCTATAACAACTGTTAATTCTTTACAAAGCTCAAATTCGACCAACTATGGAATACTGCTCCCATGTTTGGGGCTCCTCTGCCAAACACACAAGTATTTTCATGGAAAGTGTTCGAAGGATGTAGCCCGCTTAATTCCTCCCAGAGCGGTGCATGTTAGAAATACACGTCGCGCTAATACTTCACACCCGTATGAGGTTCAGCTTGATACTCCACGTACAACGCTTTTCAAGCAATCTTTTATATGGAGAACATCATCCCTTTAGAATAATTTGCCCAGAGCTGTGTATCCCATCGAATCAATTTACAGCGATTCAAGAGCAACGTGAATTGCTTTTTCCGCACACATACCGTTCCTGGAGCGCTTTAGGGACTTCCCTGTAGACGTGTGCTAGACCCATAAAAAAAAATCTTGCTCATGAATGTCGACGTTGTCGACTCTCTTGCCTTTACCTGTGGTTCTTGTTTTAAGTGTTGCGCAAACAAAAGAGATCTACAGTTTAATGTCGGTTACGAACGACTAAAGTGAGAGAGGCTTACTAGCCGTAATACTACGGGTACTTTACCAGTGCCTTCGCGACGAAAGCCACCGTTGTAAGGCTTTATTTTTAAAATTTATTATTTCCCTAGCTGAGAATCGAACTAGGGTCTCCGGTGTAGAAAGGAGACACGTTAGCCTCTATGCTATGGCAGCCTCTATACAGAAATATATATGTTATATTGATGATATTAATTGACATTAAACATGCTTCTTGTTTAATGCGTATGAAAACCCTTAAAATTTTCTTAAGAGTTATTTTTTGGTAGTTATATAAATACCGACTTCAGTCATTCATTTAGTATTTCTCCATTGATATATACCCCACTAAACAGGTAAAATGCAATGATTTGTATATCTGGCTACTGTAAGCCTAGTTTTGCATGTATACCTGTCTTCTGCTGGGGGTTGTTTAAGAGCCAGACCGATGGAATAGTTGAACTAGTCGCTAACAATTACCGCTCGGATGCACTTTTATCTGAGTTCTATCCCATATATATAAAAAATCAATATAATCTACTAAAATTTAACAAAGTCCATATTTCAGAAGTTACTCACTGTTCTCTCATCTATCAGTGTATCTCGGGAAGCATTTCGTCGTATTACTTCTCAGCAGCCGAGTAACTCCCGAGTAATCGTTGACTCAGTCATACTGTCATGATTAGGGTTGGCGTGTCTGGCTCAAAAATAAGGTGTTTGGTGCAGTGGTGATAACTCCTGTGCAGTGTCAAAATTCTAAAGTCCCAATACATGGTAATCAAAAGACATCAGTTAGGTTAAATATTCATAATTACATCATTTTTATACGTGAGAAAAATACGACCAAATATATTTCAGTGCCACATAATCAAAAATATAGCAGTGGGTTCCCTGCGGTAGGCCTCACGTTACACTATAGTTCATCGGACATTTTGAACAATATCTTAGGAAGCACGAAGAATAAAAATCAAGAAACATAAAAAAGTGGAATATATGAAACAAGCGATACTAATTGTGACCAGAAGTTAAATAGAAGGCCGACTCAAACGAGATTTAAGGTTTTGAAGTACGATACATCAAAAAAATCTAGCATTGTCGAACATGCGCTTGAATATAAATATTATGTAATTTAAGATTATTTCAAAATTTATCTCAGAAAATTTTTAGAAGATTCAATTCCCTACAGTTCTTGTTCGCTTGACTGGAATTAAACCATCGTTTGTAATTGTGTTTTCTGACCTATGTTAATCTGAAGTTTAGTCAAATATCTCTCTTGATGATTCGAATATGGCTAACGATACGCACGTCGAGTTCAAAAATAAAGTGAGTAGTGTATCTTTCATGCCTGTTGTGTAATATCATTACGTTCGATATTGCAGAATCCTAGTGTAGTAGATTTTTCATAAACAGTAATAAACAGGTACATATCCTCATAAGTATAGCTTATGGTAGAAATAGGCAATATACTATTATAATAACTGAACAGATTAACTAAAAGTAATATTTCAGATCTAATATATATTATTAATAGGTTTTTGTAATTATATAAGGATATGTTGTAACATGTAAACCTAATAATACACGTTAATATGGTGTTGGTTCAATAATAGCAATGTCGGAATTTCAAAGGCATTAAGGTAAATTGCGGTGTTAATATTAATTAACTAATGTGTTTCACATGATTAATATAGATACCATTATTATTCATGTTGTGGATATAATATTCTGCTAACTAATTTAAGATAAGACAGTTACTGTACATCTAATTAATACCTTTACGACTATTACATTTTTCTCATTTTTAATTACAGGGGTAATTCTTTATGTTAGTAAATCTACTCTTAGAGTCAGTACATTGGTATTATTTATAATAATATAATAATACTATTAAAAACAAGAAACGGCTTTAGTCTCATATACAGTCTGTCAAATCAGAACGTGAGACTTATGTTTTGCCATCAACGTATTCTTTGGTGTGCTAACAACGGCGCAAAAATAATCGCTTGGCATCTTCAAGGCGTCCTGTCGACGAGATTTTCTGCATACTCTGCAAATTTTTCGAATCTCGCGAGACAACTGACTCAAAGTCCTCAGAGTCTTTTCTCTGAGCTTCCTCTTCACAAGGAACCAAATGTTTTCAAGAGGGTTAGCGTCCAACGATTGTGAGGGCCACTCTAGTATCTTATCGTGCTTCGGATTTTTTTTTATGGGTCTAGCACACGTGCTGCAGGGAAGTCCCTAAAGCGCTCCAGGAGCGGCATGTGTGCGGAAAAGTGATTCTTTGAAGCGGAAATTTGAAAGAATAAGCACGAAGATGTTACCGAATGGTCTCATGGGATTCTTTCAAACCCGGTTTTCTTAATTTTGCCGCTCCTTGACGCAGTGTCAATTTCGGGTTCGGTAAAAACAAAGACACAATTCGTTTTTCGACTTTCAGAGTGACTTTGCATACCGAGCCATGTTTTGGCAAGTCGTCACATTTTTCGTCTCGCTAAAACGATTTACTCATGAATTATTTTAGGCCTCTTTGGATGGAAACAAAAAAAAGACCGACGCGCAAACAAGTGACTCATTTTAGACGAAAGTTCAGAACCGACTGACACTTTTACTAAAATGCGTCGTAAATAAAGGTTCCCTCTACCGATTTTTGGTTGAATTGCTAGAATCGTATCTACCAAAAATGAGTTATCACGAACACACACTTGACAGACTGTAAAATAACAAACTACGACCGATACTTTCATTAGTTTAACGTTTCATTGTTGTTTTATATACGTTTGAGAGTTATTTAATGTTGTTTTAAGGGGATAATATTACAAGTAAGGTACATAAACGAGTATATATGATATGATATATACTCGTTTAGAAAGAAATACGAGGGTAGCCGTAAAAAACAAGATAGATAACGTCTTTTTGCAAAAACAAAAATTTATATCTCGACGTTATCTTCCTTAAGCTCAATATATCTGGTCAAGCCAGATTCCAATTTTTTTATTCCTTCAGAAAAAAAATTGTTGCGGACCGTGCATAATACTCATTTACAGCACAGGTAACTATTTGATTCAACGAAGTTTTCCTCCCCAAAGCCAATTTTTGAGGTTAGGAACCAAAAAAGTCCCTTGGGACCAAATCTGGAGAAAAGTGTGGGTGGAGAACTATTTGGAGGCCTAACTCGTGTACGTCTTCCATGGCTACGGCCGATGTAGGATTAGGTGTATTGTCCTAATGAAAGAGTACTTTGTGCATGCTAATCTTGGTCGTTTCTATTCTAACTCACTATGCAAATGGTCAAATAACGTTGCCAGTCACTGTTTTCCACTTTCTCAAAAGTTAATCATGATGATGACCCTGTGAGTCCCAAAAAAAACAGTTGCCATACTTTTCCCGTCGATAAAACTGTTTTCAGTTTTTTCGGTGCACTTTTACCTTCGCCAATCCATGGTTTCATGTCGTTTTATCTCCGGAATATAATAGTGGATCTATGTTTCGTCTATAATCACAAAACGTTCCCAGAAGTCCTTCGGATTATGCGGCAACTTTTCCAAATACGATTTTAAAATGTCCTTTCTTGTGCGTTTTTGGCAACAAATGCACATTCAGATATTTCATTCTTCTCTCTCTCTCTCATTCATATGAGATGCCTACTTTAGCAATCTCACCAAGCTTAATGCAATGATCTTCCATCACGATACCATAAATTTTATTAACTATTTCTATAGAAGAAACCTCAATCGGGCTCTATCTGTAGTACTCGTACAGCTACGTTTTAATTCATTTATCCATTAATAAATTGTCTGGAGTACTAGGTTAAGTTTCCTTGAACATCTTTTCTATTTGTATTTGTGCCGCAGTTAACTTTTTTAAATAAAAATGTTTGATCACAGCACGATACTTAGCTCTATCGAATTCTAGGAAACGTGTACCGTAAACCGTACTTTGACTTCCAGGGTTTCTTGGACAGTTTTTGAGGCTACTTTGACAGAGCCTCAAAACCGATATAAACACACCACACAGCGGGCCGTCATGCATGCAAGCAAGGGGAGAGGGACGCGGGGGTATCTACTATACGCTTGGCTCGCTTGCGGCTCGTCTCATTGGCCAGTCCGAGCACAGTCACCGTTCGTGTTAGGTGTATAGTGTGTGAGTGCAGCTGGATGCGGTCTGAACTTTCGATTTCGGTGAATACCTATTGCGCATTAATTACCTATGTATTGTTTTTAAATGATAAAATAACGTAAAACTATCATTACAGTACTAACAAACACAAATGTTACGTACCTAATTAGGTCTTTAGACTTACTTTGGTGACCTAAGTAGTTTGACATAAAAATTAAGATATTTTTTGTTTTGTTTTAGAGTTAATTCCTATCAACCTTGTGTTTGTTTGTTTCTGCAAATGAATCACAATGGTCCGAACATACAAAAGGAAGCTGGATACTCGAAATTACCGAAATTATAACCAGCAAGACCTTGCAAAAGCAGTTAACAAAGTTAGGAGAGGTTTACTTAGCCAGAGCGCAGCTGTCAAGAAGTATAAAATTAATAGGACCACCATTATAAATAGAATTCATAACGGATATGAAGGAAATCTAGGCCATCCAACTTTTTTAACGTTTGAAGAAGAGAAACTGATATTCGAGACATTATTTGTTGTATCTGACTGGGGTTTCCTATGACCAAGGCCGACAACCAGACCGTCGTTCAAAAATTTGTGACTAAGCAAGGTAGAAATATTCCACAGTGGAAAGACAACTTGTCAGGTTTAGACTTTATCCACCACTTTACATGTAGGATCAATCTCACGCAGAAACTGGCCACAAACATAAAAACTTCACGGCAGGTATCATTGAGACCCAACCAGATCAGGGAATATTTCGAAAATTTGAAACCAGCTTTGGAGGAGACTCATTCAGATCTAATCTGTAACTATGATGACACCAATATCACGGACGATCCAGGTGCGACGAAAGTTCTAATACCCCGAGGTCGCAAACGCGTCGAGAAAGTTCAGGAGCATTCAAAATCATCAATCAGTATCATGTGCTATGGCACAGCTGCAGGAGAAATGATTCCTCTGATGGTGGTTTACAAGTCGAAAAACCTCTACGAAAACTGGACGGAGGGTGGACCTCCTGGAACCGTCTACAGAAACAGTAGCAATGGCTGGTTTGATATGAACCTCTTTGAAATATGGTTCTTGAAAGTGCTGTTATCACACATCCAGGAACATAGAGTTGGAGACGAAAAGGTCATCGTAATTGGTGATAATTTAGCGCCACACTTTGCACCTGAAGTTATTAAAACTGCAGTATCTAATAACATTTACCTCACTACTCTAGCACTAAACTCAACACACATGCTACAACCTCTAGACGTGGGAGTCTATGCTCCTTTGAAGAAACAGTGGAGAAAAGTTCTTGACCGATGGAGACAAGAATCGAGGAGAAAAGGCACGAATCCAAAAGAACAGTTATTGAAGAGATGGATGGATGCCATTGCTCCCAATATAAAAAAAAAATCTGCAGAGCTCTTTCAGATCCACGGGTATTTACCCTTTCGATCCTGAAGTTGTTCTGCGAAAGCTTCCAGCAGAGAGCGCAAATGAAAAAGGACGTGTTCTCAATAACAGTCTTCTAGATTTTCTCAGATACGAGGTTATGACTCACAGAGGATTCAACACAGAAGAGGAAAGAAAATTATTCCTAGACTAGGAACACAAGTACAAAATGTTGAAGCTCTACCAGGAACAAGCCAGGAACAAACTGTGGAGGATGTCCCAGTCTCTCCAACGAATGATGAAACTCTACCAGGAACAAGCCAAGAAGAAACCGTGGATCTTCCAATCTCTCTAACGATTAACTTCCCCGATACGATGGATCTACGTGGAGGAGCTTGTTAAAAGCCAGACAGAGATGACTCTTCCTCCAGAGAAGATGACGTTCCCTTAATTGATCGGCTGAAGAAGAGCGACACCAGCAACTGGTGCTCCATCTGTAAATGCGATTTCCGTTTTTACCGTTTAAAAAAAGATTGGATCCGCTGCGTCACATGCAAAAATTGGGTGTGTGGAATTTGCAATAAAGGATCGATGGATCCTTTATATGAATGCGAAATATGTGATGATATCAACTGATTTACTTTTTTAATAATATATTTATAATAATTTCTTATAAAGTTTAATTATTTGTGAGAAATTTTGTCGACTTTAGACCAAATTGTTTTTATTATAATGTTGATTATTCGTAAGAATTTTTGTCGACTTTAAGTCGTGACTGATCGATTACTGTATTAGAAATAAGTAAAAGTACATTTAATTCTTGCATTTGCAAACTGTTTCTTATAAATGTTGATTATTTGTAAGAATTGTTGTGGACTTTAAGTCCTGAAAGTGCCATTAAAAAATTCGATTAGAATTATAGGTTTCTCAATGAAAAATGTTGATTATTAAACAGTTGTTTCATTTATTTTACCTTTACAATGTAAAGATTAATATATTTTTTATTGAAATGGTGTCAAAGTAACCCGGACAGTATTTATCTTTGACTTTTAAGGCATATGTTAAAGTTACCCCGACACGGGTTACTTCGACACAAATAGAGGGGGGCGTCAGGTCATTGCTCACTGGCCAATTCAATAGCCAAAGAACCAGTTGTACTATTGGGATAAACAAACGGCTTAATTTAGGGTTTAAAGAAAAGTGTACACCAAAGAAACGTTAAAAACCTGTCAATGTAACTCCGGTTTACGGTAACACCGATTACTTACGATAGCTACCAACAAACTACTGCGCATTGCCTCTATTTCAAACTTTGAACACAATCCTTACAAGAATCACGCTTATCAGCAGACATGCAGCTTAACAAAGTTTCCCATCATTTCGTTGAAATTTAGTAGATTTATCAATGCCCCCCCCCCCCCTATATATTCCTTTGTTTGAAGACAGATGGCGTTGCAAAGGTAAGTTGATGTTACCATCGTATGCTGTCATCTGATAGATGACACTAAAAAAAATTGACACTGATTTATAGGTTAGTTTGCATTTGATAGCAATTTCAGTAAGTAGTGTAACGTGATTGTCGCTAAGATGAAAAAAGTGCAATATATAGTAGTTCAGTGATTCGCTTTTTGCGAGGAGATAAAAAGTGAAATTGGATGCTGTTTATGGGGACCCTTCGCCAGCAATGACAACAGTCAGATATTGGTTCAACGAATTTAAACGTGATCGAACATCCGTTTTTGATGAGGATTGCCCGGGACGCCCGTCAGATGTGGTTACCGAAGAAATCATTAAAAACGTCCACAACATGTTTCTCGCTGATCGTCAAACGAGAGTACGTGAATTAGCCAATGCTATAATGTCGACGAGAACGGTAAATAATATTGTACATAATAAGTTGGCGATAAAAAAGTTATCGGCCCGATGGGTGCCACGATTGCTCACTGTGGACAACAAGCGGGTGTAGCTTACAACTGCGAAGCTGTGTTTGGAGCAATTTAAGCGAAATCCGAAGGACTTTTTGCATTGAGTTGTCACCGTCAATGAGACCTGGATTCATCATTAGATACTTTAAACCAAGCAACAATCAAAACAATGGGTTGCTTCCCGTAAATCTGCTCCAAAGAAGGCGAAGACGGACCAATCGGCCGGAAAAGTTATAGCGACGATTTTTTGAGATGCAAAGGGCATCATATTCATTGACTTCTTAGAAAAGGAAAGAACGATCAGTGGACTATACTATAATGAGTTATTGGACTACTTCGACAAGAAATTGAAGAAAACACTGCCCCATTTAGTGAAGAAGAAAGTGATGTTTCACCACGATAATGCTCCAGCACATTCATCCGGAGTTGTCGCCTCCAAACTGAATGAATTAAGTTATGAATTGCAGCCGCATTCCCCGTACTCGCCCAACCTGGCTCCCTGCGATTTCTTCTTGTTCCCAAACATGAAGAAGAAGGCTCGCCCAAACAGAAGCGTATTTTGGAGAGTTTGAAAATTCCTATTTTTTGGAGGGGGTTGAAAAAATGGCAAGGATGTTTTGAAAAGTGTATATACTTAAAAGGGGACTATGCTGAAAAATTAAAAAAGAATATTTTTGGAAAAAATGGCGTCTTCAATCCTAATACGGATACCTATTGAACCACCCTCATAATGTCAACTGCCTGACCGGATTTTTAAAATTTGAAACTCTTATTTTTCGGAATAGACAAGTCAACATAGGCGTAAATTAAGATTATGTACTTTATTACAATATTGCCTTTAAATGTGGAAGGTTACTTGTCTCGACATATGATTCCCCATGTCCACCCATCTTAGCTGAGCTATTCCAACAGAGCAACGGTCGAAATTACGAAGATCAAAGACAAACGGGCAACAAGAGCTTTGTACTTGTTGAATACGACTCTTATTTAAAAATAGAATCACAGTAATTAAAAAAGAAAAATACAAGAGCATTTGCTAGTAACAGTCCGTGTTTTCCGCACAACAACCTACCATTATTATACATTCATTTTAAATTGTTGAAGCAAATTAACATTGCGTTTGTTGGACGCTTGCCCTGGGTCTAGGTGTAATTCTAATAATTTTGCACACTGTCTAATGGGCGCCAAGATGGTGGTATTGATTAAAGTACTGATATATTCATCGACACGGCGGGCTTTTTCCCCTTAAAATAAGTTATAAAACATTTTTTGGTATAATAGTGAATTTACAATTTACGTACTAAAAGTTAGATTAGCCAGATGCTACGTATTCTCTGTTTTGCTGTCTTCTTCTTCTTCACATGCCTTGTCTGTTGCGGACGTTGAAAATTAACATGGCTGTTCTGATTTTATTTGCGGCAGATCATATGAAAAATGTGGCATACATTGATTTTTAAGGGTGCGTTGTAATTATATACCGGATGATACCGAGATACCGAGAGAGACGAGCTCTGATTCTAACATAAAAAAATAAAGTTTCAATTTTAGGGACCTATATGGTTCAAATAAGTGTAGAATTTAGTCGTAAAGACAAATGACTACCACTTCTAGTTTTTAAATATCACGGAAAAACTAATTCCAAAAACATGTGTATACTATTGGTAGTTTTTGAAAAAATGGCGATAGGAAATGTCAAAAAACGTATCGACATTGTATTTTTGGTACAAAATAATAATGTGTTCAAAATAGTACCTTCATTTGTACATATTGTCTTCAGACAGCGGGTCGTAAAACGTATTTTAATGAAGCTAGACACCAAAAAAGCTTCTGGCGCTGATGGAATATCTGCTATAGCTCTCAAAAACTGTGCGAGGGAACTAACACTAGTTTTCTGTAGACTTTTCAGTCTATCCCACAGAAAGGGAATATTTCCTTCCTGCTGGAAATGTGCCACAGTTCAGCCGATACCTAAAAAAGGCAAGAAGACCTTGCCAAATAACTACCAACCAGTCGCACTGCTTTCAATAGTATCGAAAGTCCTGGAATCAGCATCTTCTAAAATATCTTGAAGGATTCAACGTTATTAGTGATCACCAATATGGCTTTCGTAAAAATAGATCAACAGGAGATCTTCTGACTTGTGTAACACACGTTTGGAACAATGCAATTGAACACTTTGGAGAATCTCCAGCGGTTGCTCTTGACATATTCAAGGCATTCGACCGTGTTTGGCACGATAGGCTGTTGGCTAAGCTACGCTCTTATGGTATGTCTGAAAAGTTCTGTTTGTGGCTCGCATGTTTCCTCAGAGAGCGTTCTTTACGAATGACAGTCGACGGATTTCTTTCTAACACCTTCATTATCAACGCCGGTGTACCACAAGGCTCCATACTGTCTCCTGCTCTCTTTCTTATTTACATTAACGATCTGCTAGAAAAGACCGAGAATCCAATCTACAACTTTGCAGATGACAGTACGCTTATGTCTTCATTGACTTTGAACGCTCGGACATCGGCTACCCAGACGAATATCCGCAAACAGCAGGAAGTCATTCAACTTAACAAAGACCTGGAAGAAATTCTATCTTGGGGTGACAGTAATCAAGTGGAATTTAACGCTACAAAAATCCAGGCGGCAGTTTTTCTAAAAAAGTTAACGTTACTGAACCCGACATAGTTATGTCGGGGCACTCCATTCCTCTAACATCGTCACTCAATTTGTTGGGCGTTAATTTGGGAGCAAATATGCCCTCGCGTGAACATGTTGCAGACATAGCAAGGAGAGCTTCTCAAAAGTTGGGAATATTATTTCGAACCAGAAAGCTTTACACTCCACAACAACTGTTAATTCTTTACAAAGCTCAAATTCGACCAACTATGGAATACTGCTACCATGTTTGGTGCTCCGCTCCCAAACATACACTGCATTTGTTAGATTCTATTCAGAGAAGAGCTGTTCGTCTGATTGGATACGCGGAACTGATCGGCTGCCTTGATTCGCTGGAGCATCGAAGAATGATTGACGACTTGAGCCTATTCTACAAGTATTTTCATGGAAAGTGTTCGAAGGATGTGGCCCGCTTAATTCCTCCCAGAGCGGTGCAAGTTAGAAGTACACGTCTCGCTAATACTTCACATCCGTATAAGGTTCAGCTTGTTACTCCTCGTACAACGCTTTTCAAGCAGTCTTTTATATGGAGAAAATCATCCTTTGGAATAACTTGGCCTACTGTCTTTCCCACCGAGTACAATTTACAGCGATTCAAGAAAAACGTTAATCGCTTTCCCCGCACACGTGTCGCTCTTGTAGCACTTTATGGATTTCTTAGCAGCACGTGTGCTAGACCCATAAAAAAAAATAAAAAAAAAAGTATTAGTGACTGATGTCACAAAATTATGGTATTACCTCTGGTTCAACCGAAAGAGCACCAATCACATAATTTATATTCTAAATAATGTTTATGTATATTCTCCGATAATTAAAATAATTAATTTCTGAGATATCGATAGAAAAAAACTACTTCTGTACCCTACCTTTCATCCAATAAAACTAAACAATACTTTACAGATGTGCTTTAATCAAAGGTGCACCCATAGTTAAACGACGCGGCGGGTTATTGGATTTCAATGACTTGATTTCTTTTATGGCGCCATTATTACGACATAATTTAAGCTGTTTCTTTGACAGTCGTAGGTCTTAAATTAAAACTGAATTTATTCCTCTACGAAATATTCTAATTATAAATTTTATTGCTGCAGTTTTAATTAAAATGCCTGTCCACTACCGAGAACATCAAATTAATCTGTTATTAATATGCAAAGAAGCCAGAAAAATCAAAGAGAGGCAAGAAGATTATATGATCAATGGTTTTAATCATGTGAAGATTATTTCCTTAGATTAGAAAATCATTTAACAATCATTAAAACAGGAAACTTGAATATACGAATGAGCGGCTTTAACTTGGAACATACATAAACTGTTCGAAGATCTACATCGTGGCGATAAATTACCACATAAATGGCTTGGAAGAAAGTTAGTAAACCTTTTGAAAGCGACAATACTCATGCAATCAAGAGAGGGAAGTATAATCAGCCAAGTGGCTACAGTGCATAAACAGGCACAATCGTCTGCCCCACCTACAAACAACCATAGAAGTTGATCAAACAGTTGCCATATGACAAACTGCTAGACAATTTGGGATAGAGCAGAAAAGTGTGAAAAAGATTTTACATAAACATGGTTGTAGATCTTATAAATATCAGGTCCATCAGAATTGTATGACGGCGACTATCTACAAAGATTGGACTTTACCAACTGGTATCCTGAAGAGGAATCCAAATTTATATATTTTTTTAAATTTTATTTTCAAACGAATTTAGTTTTTCTAAAAAAAAAAAAAAAAAAATAACTCTAGTTACTCTTCAACGGAAAACCTCTATTTAGTCAAATATGGGTGGTTTCCAAGAAAGATCGCAAATTTTACTAAAAATTTGTCTGCTGTCAAATTGACACAAATTCTTTATAATATATATATATATATATATATATATATATATATATATATATATATATATATATATATATATGTATATATATATATATATATATATATATATATATATATATATATATATATATATATATATATATAGAGAGAGAGAGAGAGAGAGAGAGAGAGAGAAAGCAAAAGCTGCCGTATCTAACAAAATCCTAAAATATGAAAGTAGTTGGGGAACTCGACAAATGGGCAACAAAGGATGTTCACACTATGTTCATCTAGCCAATATTTCGGTCCTAGGTTGGGACCTTCGGACCTTCATCAGGGCAAAAACTGCCTCCCCCACACAATATCTCTGGGTCGTCACTCTCGTCTTAGTTTTCCCTCTTTCGTTACTATATAGCTTTCTCCTGTTACGTTAATCTCCTCTGGGTGCTCCCCATTTTTGTGGCACATACTCTCATGGTGCCCGCGAAACTTTTTATAATTACATTTCCATTTTCATTAAAATTACTTAGTATATTCCAAATAAACAAAACCCCTCTTCACCCTTCAATTCCTTTACCATTTCCTCTATACTCCTCTAAAGAATAAAAATCTTTCTGTACCACGCCACTTAACTTCCTTACCGAAAACGGGCATCGTTTTGCCCTACGTCACTTAATTTCCATACCGGTGAAAAATAGCTTTCCCATTGGGTACTTTCCCTTTATACCAAAATTCCTTTCCAATGACGTAGTACTTAAATGTACTTAACCAGTTCTTTCTTTTTTCTTGGTTATTCAACCTTCCTTCCCTTTTATTTTTATTTTGAGTGATCCCTTGCTTCTGTCAGCTGTTTGCCCTCTGTCAACGTCTTGTCACACTTGTCATTCCTCTCTTCAGATGGCAGGTGGTTAATTAATTTTGATTTTCAGCATCCAGGGTTTCTAATGGCATCCCTGCTGTAAACATCGTGTTTTTAAATTAATATGTAGTGAATAGTGTTCCTTTTATTTCAGTGTTGGTCTTTGTTGTTACAATTGTTTCTTATGGTCATTCTTGTTAGATTAATTTGCACACTGCATGTGAGTACCCTACAATTTTGTTACTGGTATCTCTTCATAATAATAATAGTAATAATGTGCATTTCTTCTTAACAACAACAATTTTTTAACAAAACAAAAAGAATTTATCAATTATTATAAGATTAAAATTAAAATTATGAATAAAAGATAAAAATTAAAAATCTAAAATTAATAATTTAAATTTGAACTTAATAATAATAATGCTCTGTGCCCAACTGTCCTTATTGGTTGCTTCGTTATCTCTTTTTCAGTTTTTGCCCTGACGAAAGTCCCAACCTAGGACCTAAATATTGGCTAGATGAACATAGTGTGAACATCCTTTGTTGTCCATTTGCCGAGTTCCCCAACTACATTCATATATATATATATATATATATATATATATATATATATATATATATATATATATATATATATATATATATATATATATATATATCTATACATATATATATATATACATATATATATATATATATATATATATATATATATATATATATATATCCTCATTAGAATCATAATATATAGATTAACGAACAAATCAGACAGTTATCAACCACGTGAACAAACGACCACTTTGGACCATCTTCAAATAATTAGATTACTAGTGGAAAAAGCAAATGAATGTAAGGTCACCTTGTGGATAGCAATGTTTGACTACGAAAAAGCATTTGATTCGGTGGAGATATGGGCAGTCCTTAACGCCTTAAGTAAGAGCAGAGTCGATGAAAGGTACACAAATCTCCTTGAATACATATATAAAAATGCCACATCACAAATAATCCTCGAAGAAAAAACAAATAAAATCAAAATTAAAAGAGGAATTAGACAAGGCGACTCGATATCCCCAAAGCTGTTCATTTAGACTCTAGAAGACATGTTCAAATCGTTAAAGTGGAAAAATAAACGAGTACTAATGGACGGCGATTAAAGAACTTAAGGTTCGCAAATGATCGCCGACAGTAAAGAAGAATTACAGAAATACTGACGGAATTAAATAACAAGTCTCGAGGTCTCAAAACAAGCTTCTCAAAAGTTGAGAATATTATTTCGAGCCAGACAGCTTTACACTCCACAACAACTGTTACTTCTTTACAAAGCTCAAATTCGACCAACTATGGAATACTGCTCCCATGTTTGGGGCTCCGCTCCCAAACATACACTGCATTTGTTGGATTCTGTTCAGACAAGAGCTGTTCGTCTGATTGGAGACCCGGAACTAACCGGCGACCTTGATTCGCTGGAACATCAAAGAACGGCTGGCGACTTGAGTCTGTTCTACAAGTATTTTCATGGAAAGTGTTCGAAGGATGTAGCCCGCTTAATTCCTCCTAAAGCGGTGCATGTTAGAAATACACGTCGCGCTGTTGCTTCACATCCGTATGAGGTTCAGCTTGTTACTCCGTATACAATGCTTTTCAAGCAGTTTTTATATGGAGAACATCACCCCTTTGAAATAATTTGCTCAGCGCTGTGTTTCCCACCGAGTACAATTTACAGCGATTCAAGAACAATGTGAATCGCTTTTTCCGCACACATCCCGCTCCTGTAGCGCTTTAGAGACTTTCCTGCAGCACGTGTGCTAGACCCATGAAAAAAAAAACTTCACCAAAACCAAATATTTGAACAACGAAAGTGAAAATAACAGCTAGGCACTATTAATTAAAGGTGAAAGAATAGGAAAGGTACAGACATTCATATATTTAGGACAAAAAATCGAAATATCAAAAAATAGTTTAAAGGCTGACTTAGATAGAAAAGTCCCGTTAGCTTGGTCAGCGTTCGGTTACAATTTACATTTAAATTAGACATCCCAAATACAATAAAAGTCAGAGTATTCAATCAATACGTACTGCTGGTATTAACATATGGCACTGAAACGTGGACTATAAATGAAAGTATAATTAATAAACTCTAGATAGCCCAATAGGCTCAAATCGCTGACCGTTCTTCGATCTTTCATGTAAGGTTATGCAACGTTAACTTTTCAGAAAAAAAACTGCCACCTAAGTTTTTGCAGCATTAAATTCTACTTGGCTACTGTTACCCCAAGTTAGAATTCCTTCCAGGTATTTGTTAAGTTCCTGTTATTTATGAATATTAACGCGAGTAGCTGATATTCTAGAATTAAAGATAAATAAAAAAAATAAGCGTTCTGTTATCGGGAAAGCTGCAGATTAGATTTCTGTTGGTTTTCAGCAGATCATTAACATAAAGGAAAAAGAGGATACAGTACGGAACCTTATGGCACATCAGCGTTAATAGTGAAGATATTAGAAAGAAATCCATCAACACCCACACGGAAACACGGGCTATAAACAAGATCACTTACTTCATTTATACCATAAAATTGTAGCTTGGCTCACAACAAGGTAGATATGCGAAATACGGCCATCTCATGTGGAACCTCTCGAGATTCTTCAAAGTAGAAAAATATGTTTTCCCAGATGCGTATAACATAAGCTCATAGAGCTCCATAGAAACATGCCACATTAATGATCGCTAATAATATTAAATCCCTCTAGAGACTTTAAAATATTCTGGTTAATAGCATTTTCTATAACTTTCGATCTTACTAAAACTAATACAACTAGTCGATAGATGTTGGGCAAGGTATCTTGCATTTTTTGAGTGTCAGCTGAGCTCTAGCAGGAAGAAAATATTCCTTGGTAGTGAAGTAAGCTGAAAAGTCTGCATTACACTGATATTTACTAGGTGTACAAGTATGAAATGCGGATTTTAGACAACAGATGGTGCATCAATGCAGTTTGTGCTATAAAGATTTGAGACTGCCCCATTTTGTTGTGTCATCACCAAGTGTCAGATGCGCACGAGTGTGCATAGTGTTGTGTTCAATATGTCGAAATTTATACCGAACAAAGAGCATTCGCGGACAGCATTAATTTTTTGTTTTCATTTGAAAAAAACTGCTGTTGAATCATATCGATTACTTCGAGAAGCTTATGGGGAACATGTTCGATCGCAAGATACGTGTGTACGATGGTTTCGGCGTTTCAAAAGTGGTGACTTCGATGTTGCAGACAAGGAACGTGGAAAACCGTCAACAAGCTGTTTCCAATCGGCTACGAGAGACGGAAAAGATTCAGAAGACCGATAGATGGGTACCACATGAGTTGAACGACAGGCAAATGGAAAAGCGCAAAAACACGTGTGACATTTTGCTCGCTCGGTACAAAAGGAAATCGTTTTTGCATGGTATAGTTACAGGGGATGAAAAGTGGATTTATTTTGAGAATCCTAAGCGCAAAAAATTATGGGTAGACCCTGACGCACCATCCACATCGACCGCAAGACCGAATTGCTTTGGCAGAAAGACGATGCTCTAAGTTTGGTGGGACCGGAGGGGCGTCGTCTATTATGACCTGTTAAAACCTGGGGAAACGGTTAATACTAAACGTTACCAAAAACAATTGACAGATTTGAACCGTTCGCTGCTTGAAAAAAGGCCAGAATACCGAAAGAGGCAACACAAAGTCAATTTTCTCCATTTTGCTCAATCACATACGGCAACCAGTTCGCGACACGTTGGAAGCATTCATGCGGTTTACTCACCAGACTTAGCTCCTTCCGATTACCACTTGTTTCCATCGATGGGTCAGGCATTTGCTGAGCAGCGCTTTGGTTCGTACGAAGATGTGAAAAAATGGCTCGAAGAATGGTTTGCAGCAAAAGGGGAAAATTGTGGTATTCACAAATTGCCCGAAAGATGGGAAAAATGTATAGCAAACGATGGAGCATACTTTGAATAAAGCACTTTTTATCATTCTTCTGAATTTAACAAGTTTTTTTAAAAAAAAATCTACATTTCATACTTGTACACCTGGTATTCTTTGGCGCATTTTTTGGCAGCTGTTCCATCACAATATCTTTTTTGGTTTCTAGCTTGGATAAGCACTGTATGGTGAGATATCATTCCGAAGCAAAGAAAGGGCTTCAGAGAAATTTACAAGCGAAACTTAACGTTAACATCTACTTACTATTTCTGCTAAAATTAGAAATCGAAAAAATAATATTTGACTCCAAGAATCCTATGGAGAGCTTGCAACATGATATTTATGGAGCAGTCCCTCCACCTTCCTTTCAACTACTTATATCTTTGTCCATAAATAATTATAGTTTTTTTCATTGTCTGAGCGAAAAACCACGAAAAATATTTATTATACTCTTAAAACTACATAATATTTTACGACTACCCACCCCCTGAAACCATATCACACAAAAATTATGAGCTAGTTTCCTCTTTAAAGTATTATATGAGTGCTGAAATTCAAATCGATATCCCATTTTATTCGAGAGTTATTATGCCAACAGTGTCACTATGTGTTTTGTGATCTAGGGATTCTGAATCTTGAGGAGATACAAAATCTCAGAGGGTAATTTGTTCACGAATAAAACATTTTTCTTTAACAAGGAAAGTCAAAAGGGAAACATAAACAAACAATAAAGAATTAACTGACTAAATACTTGCTTTTCATTTGACGTAACATGAGAATATAAGCAGTAAAAACGATAACAATCACAATTTAAATATCTTTAGGATTTATCTTTTAGCCACAAAAATACCAAAAGAAAAACCACTTAAGAGATTTTAGGACGTCTAGACTTAACTTCTTAATGTAAACCCAAGAAATTTACATTACTTAAAAGCGTCGGTAAACAAAAATACTTTAAGCCTGCGTATAATTTTTCTGAATATAGGGATAAAAATTTCATAAGATTAATAACTTCAACATTATTAGCAAACGGGTTTCTCGAAAACCCTTAACTGACTTTATTTAGGCCTAGACGTCGACGATTTCGGAGATATTTAATAAGCAGCAGGGGCACTGGAAGCATAAAATTTCACAAAAGTTACAGTCATAATCTTTTTCAGTAAGATATAATATAAAAATATTTGAAACGCAAGCTTTCATAGTATGAATTAGATCAGAAATCATGATTTTTAGGATTAGATCCTGCCAGTTTGGAGTAACTTCCCGACATTTTGCATATTATTACACTAAGCATATATATAAGGGCATGTACTCTTTGAGATTAAAAAATAACCGGTCAAGTGCACGTTGGACTCCCGCAATTAGTGTTCCGTACGTTGATTGCTTTTAAAATAAAATTTTTTGTTATGGAGGTATAAAATGATCAATGGCTTCACAAAACCTACCCGAAAAGAGTTTTCAACAAAGTTTTTTTTTCCTATTTTTACTGAAAACTGACGACCTTGACATTTTTGTTTTTTGTATATACTAGATAAATTGTTAAAGGTAATGCACTCGTGATAATTTTCGTTCAATCTACATCCTGTGGAGAATATTCCAGAATTTTTTCAAAATTTTTAATCTGTAGTTTTCGAGATAAGGGGGCGATTTTTCGCGATTTGTTATAGATAATACAAAGAAAAGTGTGCTCAAGCATTACCTTATATATATTTTTGAACTCGTATTTTTACAAGTTTTCATTTGACACTGCACTAGATGACCTGGTAATTTTTTTTTCACTTCCGATTTCACCCCCCAAAACTAATCCCTTAAGTCAAAATTTAACTTTCAAGACTATACGGCTCTGATGAGGTCATCAATTCCTATATTAGTACGAAATTTCAACTTTTTATGTCAAACAGTTTCAGAGCAAATCGGGTGTGACAAACAAACAGACAGATGGACGAAGGGACGGACAGACGGACAGACACCTAAGTGATCTTATAAGTGTTCCATACGGAACACTAAAAACTGCTTGTCGAATTATTTTGTACTATTTAAAAATGACCCCAAAATTGTCAAGGTCTGAAAGGTAATAAAAAAGCTCTCTGCTGAACTGACAAGAAGGGGGACTACCAAACGATATACGGAATCCGGAATCAGCGTTTTGCATCCGAGAATAGGTAATGAAAGCGACAATAAGTCGATAGTCATTAACGAAACATCTAATTCTTTGACTGGTAACATCAAGCCAAGGCATGCAAGGGATGTGTTCGGCGACCCTTCAAAGAAACTAACAACACAGGCCCAGCCCACACCAGTGGTGGGACTCACTATCGGCTACTGCTACCTGAGAAAATATTTACAGAAAATGAGAACTTACAATGGCCTCACAATATGCAAGCTATATAGTCCTTCACTCACCAGCAACTTTAATTCTTTAGAACATTGAAGAGGGATTGACGACTTGAGTCTCGTCTACAAAAACTTTCATAGAAAGTGTTAGATGGATGCAGCTCGCTTAATTCTTCCCAGAGCTATGCATGGTAGAAGTACATATCGCGCTAATACATCACATTCGTATGAGGTTCAGTCTGTCGCTCCTCGTCCCACCCTTGTCAAGAATTCTTTATTATGGAAAAGCTTATCCTTTGAAATTATTTTTGTCTTTCCGACCGAGTACAATTTATATCTATCGCATCACTCCTGTAACGCTTTAGGGACTTCCCTGCAGCACGTGGTCTATGCTCATAACAATCTACACTATTATATAAAATATATCTAAAAAAACTACACTATTATTGAGTAAACAGCATAATATTTTTAAGGTTCATATATAGGGTGTCCCAGTATTCCGTGTACATAAAGTTACTATGGATGTCTGGAATGAAATCCCAGACCCACTTACCCCAGTCTAGTGCAAAAATTCATAATTTTTCAGATACAGGGTGACAAAGTTATACTTTTATTTTAGTTTTTCTTAAGTAGCTTTCTTAATAATTGTACTATTTGCACAAGATTCGGTGCTAAGGGGTTTTCTGAGATAAGAAATCGAAATCAGCTAACAGTTTTGTTGTAAATTGTAGGGGGCGCCACTTGTTGCACTGTGTATACTTTTAAATTGTCATAACTTTTTTATACCATTTTGTATGATATTTTTCAATAAATATTCGTATTTTTTTGCCTTCTCGTATCTAAAAAAGCTCTCTTGGTAAAGGTTGTTCCGATCAACCGTTTCTGAGATAGTGGGATGTTTGTTTCCATTTTTTAATTCCATTGTCAAATTCGCAAATGCGTTCCTTCACACGTTTCTTCACATTGTATAGTTATTTGACAACGCTCAAAAAATCACTCTGGCAATGATGTAAGATATCATCTGTTCTATGACTTAACTGGCTTGTAGTAATACTGACAGAAAGTAACTTTTGACAGATATCAAACAAGTTTTACGAGTATTAACGAGAATTAATCCCTTCTCAAGCTCAATAGTGTTTTAAATCTAGATTATTATGGAGTACACTTTTGATGAGCAAACTGATATGATTTTAGTGTTTGGTTTTTGTAAGGGCAATGGTTGCAGAAGTGTTCGCGTATATCACGGGAGATTTCCGCATCGTCGGACTCCTAACTATCAGACTTTTGCCAATATTGAGAGGTGACTTCGAGAAATTGGACAATTTAAGCCGATGAGGAATAATGTTGGGCTGCCTTCATAAGCTAGCCCGAGTACCCGATGTTGAAGAGGAAATACTTGAAATTTTACACGATAATCCTGGAATTAGTATTCGTTTAATGCATGAACGTCAAACGGGAACATCAAAAAGTATAACTAACCGGATCATTAGATAACAAACTATTCACCTCTTTCATATACAGTCCGTCCAAGAACTCTTACTATTAGATCTTGAATCTCCTTTGCATTTTTCACATATTATTCGCACGTACGCATAGCGTCCGTTCCGGCTTTTCATACTAAAATCCTGTTTACAGACGAAGCACGCTTCAGTCGACGTGGTATAACAAATATGCATAATAATCATGTTTACGCTGAAGAAAACCCATATGCTGTGCAACAAAGAGAGTGTCAACGCGAATTCAGTGTTAAGGTCTGGATGGGATTTGTCTCGAAGTATTTGGTCGGGCCATTTAGATTACCATGTCGACTTGATGGTTACATTTACTTGAATTTCATCTGTGAAACTCTTTCTGAATTATTGAAAAAATTACCCATTAATTTATGCCGCGACATGTTTTTCATGCACCATGGTGCGCATATTCTGAGAATTTTTTTGACACACAGTTATCGAAATAAATGGATCGGAAGAGCTCCTATTCACTGGACACCTCGTTCCACAGAGTTAAAATCCATGCGATCTTTTCCTTTAGGGTGCATTGAAATCGAAAGTTTATCAAGTTCAAATTGATAACATTGAGCAATTGTGGAATATGATTCAAAATGCTGCTAACGCTTTACGAGATGACATTTTAAGAAGAGTACATTTAAATTTCCTACGACGTATTAATTTATACATTGACGAAGGTGGCGGCCATATTGAACATTTATTGTAAAACCAATACCTTCCCAATTGAGCGATTAAACTTTTTTCGAATTTATCAAATTGTGGGTAATTTTTTATGCCCTTAGCCTGTTGGTTTTTACATTCTTACTGTTGTTGGTCCGTTGGTCTTTAAATTTGTTATTGGCGTTAGCCTGTTTGCCTTTAAGCATGCTTCAAATTTCAAAGACTATTCTGTTAGACCCGTCCTAAGCCTGGATGAAGTGTGAACGGAACGCATTTACGAATTGACAATGGAATTAAAAAAATGGAAACAAACATCCCTTTATCTCAGAAACTGTTGCTTGGAGCAACATTTACCAAGAGCCTTATTTAAACAGGAGAAGGTGGAGAATACGAGTATTTAATTAAAAATATCATACAGAATGATATAAAAAAGTTATGACAATTTAAAAGTATACACAGAGCAATAAGTGGCGCCTCCACAATTTACAATGAAATTGTGACCTGATTTCGGCTTCTCATGTCAGTAAAACCCCTTAGTACGGAATCTTGTACAAATAGTACAATTATTAAAAAGCTACTAAAAAAAACTAAAATAAAAGTATAACTTTGTCACCCTGTATCTGAAAAATTACGAATTTTTGAACTAAGGTAAGTTGGATTAAGTGGTCCTATTCATGCCAGAAAGCCACAGTAACTCTATGTACACGGAATACTGGACAGCCTGTTTATTGCATACGAATGCGCAACATTAACTCGTAATAGATATAAACTCTTTAAGATATATAGACGTATAGATGATTTGCCAAATGCACCGAAAAGGAAGCTAAAAAACCTTCTCAAAGAGACAACGCTTCTAGAATCAGACGAGGGAAGCCTGTCTCGCCGACAACCAACGAATTAACCAAGGTGTAATAATTTCTGTAAAAACTCCTGCTATTTACGGATATTTTCATGCGCAACTGGAGTTCGATCGTTTCCTACCAATTCCTTTAAACGAGTAGAGGAAGAGTCATTAGTTTTTTTCTCAGTTCATACATATTTAAAATCTCGTTAAAGTTCCATTTACCACCCCTCTAGGCGCCTGCTAACAATATTGAAAAATGTTAACTTTTTTCTGTTAAAGTAATATATGCTTTAGACAAAAAGTGTTTCGTTAAAACAGTTTGGTTGTCAAGTTAAAATCAAAAAAATTTTTGTTAATATAAAATGTTCATAGCCAATTTTACAGTTAACATCTACATTTGACTGTTTTATAACTATATAAAAATTTGTTCTATGGAACAGTACATAAATAGATGAAATTGATGATTGAATAAACTTAACCGGGCTTATGCTGTCCTATAGTCTAACAGGTGGCAGTAGTTAGTTTTACTAAATGGTAGATCTTTTTCAAGATAATTATCTTTAGAAAGGGTATCCTGACTTTTTGGGATCGAAATGTTCTTCTTCAAAAAAGTTTTTATTATTATTTTAATTTGTTCTTTGGGTAAAAAAGAATTTTTGGCATTTTTTTAGCTCCCCCCTCCTTCTTCCCTCCCACTCCCCCCCCTTAAAACCCCCAAAACCCACATTTTTACATTTATTTAGTTTTTTTTCTGGTTTTTCTTTACAAATCATCTAAGTTGGGAATGTGGAATCTTTGGCACAATGATACTACTCAGTATATATCACCACTATACCAAACACTTTATTTTTGCACTCGACGCGCGCCATGTTAGCTTCATCAGGAGCGATGATTGACTAAAGCTAAACTACAAATCTACCCTATTTATACTTAGCCTAACCCTTGAATTACTCAAGCGGAACTAATGACATAGGCAAGGCCATTAGTTCCGGTCAAGTAACCAGTAGAGAGGACTATAAGGAATAGGCCCTCTGTCTTTATTTAAATACTTTTACATTTTATGATTTCCATACTTTCGTATGTGTTCAACAATCTCCTATCAGATATATTTTTTATTAATCTTAGATTATCTAATGTTACAGTATGATCGATCAGCTTCAAGAGCATGTTCGGCAAGGCTAGACTTTTCTGTTCTATTGTATTTTAAGTGTGCTAAGTGTTCTTTAAATCTTGTTTTAATTGACAACTAATTTCATAAATTCCACTTTTCTCACAATTAGGAATCTTATCTTTGGGATTTCCTAAGATATTCCTCAGATGTTGTTTGCAATGAAATGAATCATTAGGAATATATCTATCTGTTACTGTGTCCTTCCTATAGATATCAAATTCTAATCTATTATTATTTTTAATAATTAAAATATCTAGAAAGGGCAATTGTCCTTTGTTCTCAATTTCGTAAGTGAATTTAATGGAATCATGCCGGCTATTTAATTTAGAAACAAAATCATCAATATTTGCTTTCTTTGTATCAAAAATCGCGAAAATATCATCCACATACCTATACCATACCCTTGGGAAATATTCGAATTCTTGACTGGCTTCGATTTCAAACTTACTCATGAATAAATTGGCTATGAAAGGTGATAAGCAATTACCCATAGCTGTTCCTTCTTTCTGAACATAAAATTGGTTGTTATATATTGGAAATAATTTTGTTCCATACAAAGTTTAGATAATGTTAAGTATTCACGAATAATTTCATCTTCAAAGTCATTCATTCTAAGTAATTCTTCGAGATATTATAAAGTTTGTGGAATTGGCACACTTGGGAACAAAGAACTAATATCAAAAGAAATTAAGACTTCACCTTCATTAAGAACTAGATTTTTTGTTTTATTAATGAATTCTAACGAATTCTGCACTGTGAAAGTATTTACCGTAACTTCTCAAGTTCTTTTGATAACCATTTGGATACTAAATATGTGGGTGATCCGACCGATGAAACAATGGGTCGCATTGCGTTTCCAGGTTTGTGAATTTTGGGTAAGCAATACAATTTTGGTATGGTCGGATTACTCACATTTAATTTAAATTGTAGCGAATCGGAGACAAGGTTCTTACATTTTTTAAAAGAATTTTTAACCTCTGATATCATTCTCGGTAATGGATTTCTTATTACCTTTTCATAAGGGCCAGATTCGATAAGATTATCTACGCGTTCATAGTAATCTTTCTTATCCAATATAACAACCTTATTTCCTTCATCAGCTTTTAAATAGAAGACATCTTTCTTTTTCAATCCTTTAACTACTTTTATGTCTTTTCGTGAATTAGAATTTGTGTTGTTAACCATGTTTTTCGATATTTGATTAGGACATGCTTCCCTAACAAATGATTTACTATTTTCTGGAAGTGTACTAATGGAACTTTCAATGCAGTACCCCCTCCTAGAGATAATTTATCAGAAATAGTTGCTCACATTGAAAGTTCCATTAGTACACTTCCAGAAAATAGTAAATCATTTGTTAGGGAAGCATGTCGTAATCAAATATCGAAAAACATGGTTAACAACACAAATTCTAATTCACGAAAAGACATAAAAGTAGTTAAAGGATTGAAAAAGAAAGATGTCTTCCATTTAAAAGCGGATAAAGGAAATAAGGTTGTTATATTGGATAAGAAAGATTACTATGGACGCGTAGATAATCTTATCGAATCTGGCCCCTATGAAAAGGTAATAAGAAATCCATTACGAGAGAATGATATCAGAGGTTAAGAATTCTTTAAAAAAAATGTAAGAACCTTGTCTCCGATTCGCTAAAATTTAAATTAAATGTGAGTAATCCGACCATACCAAAATTGTATTGCTTACCCAAAATTCACAAACCTGGAAAAGCAATGCGACCCATTGTTTCATCGGTCGGATCACCCACATATTTAGTATCCAAATGGTTATCAAAAGAACTTCAGAAGTTACCGGTAAATACCTTCGCAGTGAAGAATTCGTTAGAATTCATTAATAAAACAAAAAATCTAGTTCTTAATGAAGGTGAAGTCTTAATTTCTTTTGATGTTAGTTCTTTGTTCCCAAGTGTGTCAATTCCATAAACTTTACAATATCTCGAAGAATTACTTAGAATGAATGACTTTGAAGATGAAATTATTCGTGAATAGTTAACATTGTCTAAACTTTGTATGTAACAAAAATTATTTCCAATATAACAATCAATTTTATGTTCAGAAAGAAGGAACAGCTATGGGTAATTGCTTATCACCTTTCATAGCCAATTTATTCATGAGTAAGTTTGAAATCGAAGCCAGTCAAGAATTCGAATATTTCCCAAGGTATGGTATAGGTATGTGGATGATATTTTCGCGATTTTTGATACAAAGAAAGCAAATATTGATGATTTTGTTTCTAAATTAAATAGCCGGCATGATTCCATTAAATTCACTTACGAAATTGAGAACAAAGAACAAATGCCCTTTCTAGATATTTTAATAATTATTAAAAATAATAATAGATTAGAATTTGATATCTATAGAAAGGACACAGTAACAGATAGATATATTTCCTAATGATTCATTTCATTGCAAACAACATAAATTAGCCTCATTACATTTTTTAGTTCATCGTTTGGTCACTTTCCCTCTGAATAGAGTAAACTTTAATAAAGAAAGGAATCGTATTAGAAATATAACTAGAGTTAATGGTTATGACGATGACTTAGTAAATAAGCTAATAAATAGACATAAGTTTAGGTTTAATATTTAGAATTCCAACTTTTTTACTCGCGAAGAAAATAACACCAAATATGTCTCCATACCATATAATCCGAAATATAGCAAGGGACTCAATAAGGTATTTAATAAGGTAGGCCTCACCTTAGTCTATAAGTCATCAGACAATCTGAGGAATATCTTAGGAAATCCCAAAGATAAGATTCCTAATTGTGGAATTTATGAAATTAGTTGTAATGATTGTGACAAAAAGTATGTTGGGCAAACTAAAAGGTCAATTAAAACAACATTTAAAGAACACTTAGCACACTTAAAATACAATAGAACAGAAAAGCCTAGCATTGCCGAACATGCTCCTGAAGCTGATCATACTGTAACATTAGATAATCTAAGATTAATAAAAAATATATGATAGGAGATTGTTGAACGCATACCAAAGTATGGAAATCATAAAATGTAAAAGTAGTTTAAATAAAGACAGAGGGCCTATTCCTTATAGTCCTTTCTACTGGTTACTTGACCGGAACTGATGGCCTTGCCTATGTCATTAGTTCCGCTTGAGTAATTCAAGGGTTTAGGCTAAGTATAAATAGGGTAGATTTGTAGTTTAGCTTTAGTCAATCATCGCTCCTGATGAAGCTAACATGGTTAGAGAAAACGCGCGTCGAGTGCAAAAATAAAGTGTTTTGGTGTAGTGGTGATATATACTGAGTAGTAATTTACAAATCATCTCAAAAAAAAATTGTGATGGTAGGGGAGCATCAAGGCAAATAAAGAAATCAAAAATTGACGAATTGTTCATAGTTAACTAACTTTGGGTTTTTTTTTTATAAAAATCACATTTTTTCCAATTCCAACCACCCATTTTTTTTTCTCGGGGTACGCCACCTTTAAAAATTGCATTTTCCAGATCTTTTGCAATTTTAAAACGTACTACTGAACACAAAAAAAAATTTAGCATCAAATTCGGATTCTACAGAAAATTTTACAAAGAAACTTATGCATCTTTTTTGCAACGTATGCATCTTTTTTTTTCTACCGAAGCGAAAATTAATTCGATTTATTTAGGGACATTTTTTAGCACTAAAATTGATTTGGATTTTACGGACATTTTATCTCAAGAAACTGATTTTTGTATGTATCGGAGTTTTTTACGAATATAAAGGAAAATTAAATTGCAATTTGCAGGCCACTTTTAGTTCTAAATTGACTATTTATAGATTTTTGTTAATTTTAACTTACAATTCCTTTCAAAACAATAATTTCGGCCTCAGATTTGGATTCGAGAAAAAAACAAATTTTATAAGAGTGTTTATTAAATATTTATTAACCGTGAGACTTTTACTTTTGATTTCTTTTAATTTTTTAAAACAGGTTTTACAATTATTTTACTACTACTGCCATTAGTTTGTCATTTAAATTTTGCCGCCTTTCTTTGGTTGTAGAACAGCTTTTAAGTTTTACATGGAAAAAAATTCCGCTAGAATCCAAATCTGATGCCGAATGCATTATTTTGAAATGAATAGTAAGTTAAAATAGCCAAAACAGCGATAAGTAGTCAATTTAGAGCTAAAAATTCCCTGCAAATTGCAATTTAATTTTCCTTTATGTCCATAAAAAAACTCCGATACATACAGAAATCAGTTTCTTAAGTAAAATTTTTTTCCGTAGAATCCGAATCTGAGGTTAAATATACTTTCTGGCGCACCCCGAGAATAATATTTTTTCTGGGGGGGGTTAGACTGGGAAAAAAACTGATTTTTTTTTTTAAAACTCAAATTTAGTCACCTATCAACAGTTTGTCAATTTTTAATATTTCCGATTTCTTTATTTTTTTTTTAGAAGGCTGGTGAGGTCACGTGTCACCAAAAATGTTACTTAATTGTTGCCCTCATTCTCCGCTATAATCACAATTTTTTTGCAAAGATTCGTTAAGAAAACCCGGAGAAAAACTAAATAAATGTAAAAATCTCGTTTTAAGGGGGAGTGTTAGAGGAGGCTAAAAAAAATGCCAAAAATTCTTTTTTTACCCAAAAAACAAGTTTTCGGCAGAGTAGTTCTTAATGTAGTTATCTGTTGTAGCAGTTATGACAAAAAAATGTATCCTGGTAGTAGCTTTTTGACTATCACTATAAAACTATTTGTAGATATTTTTTTAGACAGTAATTGTTTTCAAAACGTTAAACTTAAAATGTAATTTATTTTCTGATGATTATTCCGAGTGTATTATTTTTAACGTATTTATTTGTTACAGCCATTGGCGTATATGATAAAAAAAAATAAAACTTCAGAGTAATTTTTTTTTTAGTTACAGAAGGGCGTCATTTTTCATTATTTTTATGCTATTGCTCTCAAAGGATTAACAATTTCAATATTTTAAAAAAATTTTATAACAGCCCATTCATGGTGCTGTAAAATTATCCCTCAAGTGTCATTTACATTAGGTAAATTTGTAACTTGACTATGATTATCTGTCTAGTTTTATGATCTTCGAATATTAATGCAACTCTCCATCGGGATCATCATTAGCCGCCTTTAATGCCACTCAATATGTTAGCCTTTCGGTTCGAAACATTGGAGAATACAGATCAACCCAGCTAAGACCCAAACAATCTTGTTTAGCAAATTTTCCAGCACCATGTTTTCAAGGCTCACCCTTGAAGGCACTAGACTTCAATGGACCAAGAGCATCAAATATCTGGTCCACCACTACGACAAGAAGCTGATATGAAAGGATCAGGTCACAATTTCAACCACTAAAGCCAACCAGCTCCTCGGCAAACTATACCCTATTCTAAACAAATGTAATAAATTGTCAACAAAATGACCATCAGAGGCAGCATGACCTATTTCTGTCCGGTATGGTCTCAACTGTCAAACACCCATTGAGCCACCCTCTAGTCCGTTCAAAACAAAGCCCTCCGAATCATCACCAATACCCCATGATTGGTCCGAAACTCCTAGATTCATGGAGACCTTCAAATGCCCCAATCCGGCAATTCATGAGCAACTGTTCAAATTCGGATTTTTTTTCTCGTTAACCTCCCAGCATGAGTAGGGATTTTTTCATATCCTAAGGATATCGGCGGGAATATCGTAATACTCGTCAACGTTGTCCAGGTACCGAAACATACATTTGTGTATTTCACAGCACCTTTTTTACACAACGCGGCAGTGCTGCCATGGACGTTATTGCATTTCTGCAAACAACTTCTACCTATGTACGTGACCAGGCCAAATATACTTAAATAAATTAATAAATAAAGTATACCGACCTGCCGGTATTGGAAACCCGAGACCTTCTGCACCCTCACAGTCAGAAAAGTCTAAACTAGAGACCTCCACCCAACGCCACACGTCGCTACCTAAGACCCTCCGACCTTCAACTACAGATCTAGATTTAATCTTAAGTTAATGTTAGGTTTAATTTTAAGTTTATATTCATGAAATAACTAAAGTTGTAACATCTTAAGTTCTCTCACCACATTTATATAAAACCCATTACCCATGCTAAGTTATTTAGGTTACTGTCATGTAAATGTCTTAAGAAACAAATGTATAATCATAACTAGTATAACAGTTATAGGTTCAGCCTCTCTATTGTCAACAAAAGATTCTAGATTCTAGATAATGCAACTATAGTAATAAGAACTTCCCAGGTTTAAATCCTTATATACCCCCAAGACACAAATAACCTTTTTTTGATTTGGGAAGTTTTGCTATACAGCGAATCGCTAATTGGCACACGTCATGTCGAATTTTTGAGCGCATCTGAAACTATTCGCAGAGATTGGACCGTTGCTACTGACTACACAATAATTAAAATAAAAGCCGTCCAAGTGCAAGTCGAACTTGCATAATTAGTGTTCCTTACCGTGATTACTTTTAAAATAAAAAAAAATTGTTACAGAGGTATGAACTAATCAGTGACTTCACAAAACACAACTCAAAATGAGCTTTTTCAACAACTTTTGTTTTCGATCTTTGTTTTTATATACCAGATAAATTGTTAAAGGTAGTTCATCCGTGCTAATTTTCGTTTAATTTACATCTTATGGAGAATATTCCAGAATTTTTTCGAAATTTTTTTATTAATACTCTTAGAAATAGGTGCGGTATGTGGTTCAAATCACAAGGTACTAAATGCTCATATGAGAATAAAACTAGCCACTCTTAAAAAAAAACAACAAACAACAGAATTACAGTATCAGACAGTACTCTTTTCCAAACAATAATCAACTTTAACATTCCGGAAGTCACAGAAGATATAGACAAAAAGTGGGCAGATATTAAGAAGTAGATAACAAATGCTCCTATACAGTGCTCGGTAAAAATACAAAAACGGCCTCAAAAACATTGAATGACCGACATACTTAAATAATATATGATAGAAACAATCGACCACAAGAACGGCAGTGTCGACAAAGAAGCCGCAAAAAAACAAGAGCCATGTATTCTTAAGTTTGAAGTCAGGAAGGCTATTCAAAGGTTAAAGATTAGAAAAGCAGCAGGTACTGACGAAATCACTGGGGAACTAATAAAAATGATGGGAGAAACCGCCATGACTATGCTACATCAACTGTGTAATGAGGTATGGAAGACTGGAAGATAGCCGAAAGACTGGTGCGAAGTTGCATTTATACCCTCGCATAAGAAAGGATCCCCTTTGGATTGCAGTAACTATAGAACAATCGCTCTAGTGTCACACGCTCATAAGGTGTTTCTCTGGATACTAAATGAAAGACTCAAAACAAACAGACTTCATTCCAGGAAGAGGGACTAGAGAACAAATTCTCAAAATACGCCAGATTTTTATATTTTTTTTTATGGGTCACACGTGCTACAGGGAAGTCCCTAAAGCGCTACAGGAGCGACACGTGTGCGGAGAAAGCGATTAACGTTGTTCTTAAATCGCTGTAAATTGTACTTGATGGGAAACACAGTCCTGGGCAAATTATTCCAAAGGGATGATGTTCTCCATATAAATGACTGCTTGAAAAGCGTTGTACGAGGAGTAACAAGCTAAACCTCATACGGATGTGAAGTATTAGCGTGACGTGTACTTCTAACATGCACCGCTCTGGGAGGAATTAAGCGGGCCACACCCTTCGAACACTTTCCATGAAAATACTTGTAGAATAGGCTCAAATCGCCAACCGTTCTTCGATGTTCCAGCGAATCAAGGCCACCTGTCAGTTCCGGGTCTCCAATCAGACGAACAGCTCTTCTCTGAATAGAATCCAACAAATGCAGTGTATGTTTGGGAGCGGAGCCCCAAACATGGGAGCAGTATTCCACAGTTGGTCGAATTTGAGCTTTGTAAAGAATTAACAGTTGTTGCGAAGTGTAAGGTTTTCTGGTTCGAAATAATATTCCCAACTTCTGAGAAGCTCTCCTTGCTATACCTGCAACATGTTCATGCCAGGACATATTTGCTCCCAAATTTACGCCCAACAATTTGAGTGACGATGTTAGGGGAATGGAGTGCCCCGACATAATTATGTCGGGTTCAGCAACGTTAACTTTTTTAGAAAAAACTGCCGCCTGGGTTTTTGTAGCATTAAATTCCATTTGGTTACTGTCACTCCAAGATAGAATTTCTTCCAGGTCTTTGTTAAGTTGAATGACTTCCTGCTGTCTGCGGATATTCGTCTGAGTAGCCGATGTCCGGGCGTTCAAAGTGAATGAAGAGCTAAGTGTACTGTCATCTGCAAAGCTGTAGATTGGATTCTCGGTCTTTTCCAGCAGATCGTTAATATAAATGAGAAAGAGAGTAGGAGACAGTATGGAGCCTTGGGGGTACACCGGCGTTGATAGTGAAGGTGTTAGAAAGAAATCCGTCGACTGCCACTAGCAAAGAACGCTCTCTGAGGAAACATGAGAGCCACAAACAGAACTTTTCAGACAAACCATAAGAAACGTAGCTTAGCCAACAGCCCATCGTGCCAAACACGGTCGAATGCCTTGGATATGTCAAGAGCAACCGCTCGAGATTCTCCAAAGTGTTCAATTACGTTGTTCCAAATATGTGTTAGATAAGTCAGGAGATCTCCTGTTGATCTATTTTTAAGAAAGCCATATTGGTGATCGCTAATAATGTTGAATCCTTCAAGATATTTTACAAGATGCTGATTGATAGCCTTTTCCATGACTTTCGATATTATTGAAAGCAGTGCGATTGGTCGGTAGTTATTTGGCAAGATCTTCTTGCCTTTTTTAGGTATTGGCTGAACTGTGGCACATTTCCAGCAGGAAGGAAATATTCCAGATAATAGGCTACTCTAAGGCTTTCGACTGCATACAATGGGACAAACTCTGGTCGATTCTAACCATCATGGGATCTCCTATACATCTTGTAAACCTTATCCGATCCTTGTATGAGAACACAAATGACAGAATTAAAGTGAATAATTCTTTTTCCGATCCCTTTTATCGTATAAGCCCGAAGACTTTTCGAGTAAACCACCCTTTTTTCCCAATATTTGTAATGTTAATGCCTTTAAGAGGAATCTCAAAAAGTTCACTGAAGACCCTCGTTATTAAATTAAAACCTACCTGGTAAATCTACAGTACCAATTTTCCAAATTTTAAAGAGTATATTAGAAAATAAATAAAACGCCAACGAGCCTGTGTTTAATTTACCGTTACAAAGGGAAAACTTTCTCAAAGGAAAGTAATCGTATCGTTATTTCTAATTCGTTGCTTTCTAAACGGTCTTACTTTTGGTTTACCCTACTTAAGGTTTACCTGATACAGGAAACTTAGGCAAAAATATATAACACCATTGAAAAGTGCTTTTTGCCGTAAAGCTACGTACCTGTTTGCTTTCAAGGTATTTATTTTACTTCGAAGAACTTAATACTTGAAAGTAATGTAAATTTGCACGGTACAGAATCAACTAAAGAGTTGTCGGGTTCTTTAAAACTGTTAGTGATTTGTAAGAATAGATCGTGTTAAGGGGCTATACCAGTGTAACTACTTAAAAATAAGGATATTTTTCTAGAACTTTTTTAAAGAAAACTACTGCATCAAATGTTTTAAAATGTTGGATACCTATTTATTATTTGTTTACAAATATATGCAAATTTTTTCCGACCAAAATACTGAAAGGGTCTAGGCGGTTAAGATGGTGAAAAATGCCCCCAGCGCTTTTGAAAAACAAAAAATATCCTCATGTAGAACATAAAAAAATATGACTTTCCTGAAATTTTCAGCCCTCTAGACCTTCCCATAACCTCAAAAATCTATAAAACGTGATTTTCGGTTTTTTTGGCGATATCTCCGGTTCTATTCATCGTAGAAACCTCTTTTCAAATTGTAGGACTTTTTATTGCCTATAACATGCTATTTTTTAAAAAAAATTTGGCGCGAAATTCAAATTGTTTTGAGCGTTTTAAATTTTTAAAATTGAATTAAAAAAAAACTAGGACTTACTCAGGCCCAAAAAAAATATATATTGTGTATCTTATGTCAAAACTATGCCTGTGAGTTTTTTCAGATTTTTAGAGGTGGGGGAAAATGGTTACAAACGCGACAAACCGCTTTTTTCGTCGTGTTTCCGCATTTTTACCTACTTTTGGGGCACAGAATTTTGTTGTAGAACCTCAGTTGCTTCAAAATTATCGAAATACTATTGAATCATTTTATGTAATATAAAGACCATATTGAGCCATTTTTCCCTTTAAAATCACGATTAAGGCAAGATTAACACATTTTTAAGTAATTTTTTTTTGTTTTGAGTAATTAGTCATACTTCATAATTCATCCAAATATATAATTTTATAGAAAATAAAACATTTCTGTTTATAAAAACATCATATAGAAAAAAGATTTTCAATATTTAATTGAATTAGCGTTAACTTGGTAAAAATCCATATTCAACAAATTAAATACACATGTAAGTGTGATTTTACTTTATAATATAAATATTTTTTTACTTTATATTAATAATATTAAGTAAAAAATCACACTTATATGTGTATGTATTTAATTTGTTGAATATGGATTTTTACCAAGTTAACGCTAATTCAATTAAATATAGAAAATCTTTTTTCTATATGATGTTTATATAAACAGAAATGTTTTAATTTCTATAAAATTATATATTTGGATGAAATATGAAGTATGACTAATTACTCAAAACAAAAAAAAATAACTTAAATATGTGTTAATCTTGCCTTAATCTTGTTTTAAACTTGCCTTAATCGTGATTTTAAAGGGAAAAATGGCGCAATATGGTCTTTATATTACATAAAATGATTCAATAGTATTTCGATAATATATATATATATATATATATATATATATATATATATATATATACATATATATATATATATATATATATATATATATATATATATATATATATATATATATTTTTGAAGCAAGCAGGATCTACAAAGAAATTCTGTGCCCCAAAAGTAGGTAAAAATGCGGAAAAACGACGAAAAAAAGCGGTTTTTCGCGTTTGTAACCATTTTCCCCCACCTCTAAAAATCTGAAAAAATTCACAGGCACAGATTGACATAAAAATATTTATAATATATATTTTTTTTGGGATTGAGTAAGTTCTAGTTTTTTTTTAATTCAATTTTAAAAATTTAAAACGCTCAAAACCATTTGAATTTCGCGCCAATTTTTTTTTTAAAAAAAACAGCATGTTATAGGCAATAAAAAATCCTACAATTTGAAAAGAAAAGAGGTTTCTACGATGAATAGAACCGGAGATATCGCCAAAAAAACCGAAAATCACGTTTTATAGATTTTTGAGGTTATGGGAAGGTCTAGAGGGCTGAAAATTTCAGGAAAGTCATATTTTTTTATGTTCTACAAGAGAGGATATTTTTTGTTTTTCAAAAGCGCTGGGGGCATTTTTCACCATCTTAACCGCCTAGACCCTTTACAGGTGAAAAAAATTTAGTCCCACTAGTGCCATGAATGGCGCCTCCACATTGTCTGGAATAAAAAAAACAAAATAACCATTAAAATATATATAATTTTTCATATCATCAACCATGGATTTTAAAAAATATTGAAAATTATAAGAATGCGGCGTTAAGAAAAAAGCATAAAGTTTTCCTCAAAAAAGTTTCCGTTTTTTGCTTGGCAAACTGACATTTTTGGTCCAATTTAAAAATCCATGGTACATGGTACGATAAAACATGTTCTTAACATGCAAAAAAAAGTTAAGTAGATAAAATAAATTGTTTTCGAGTTACAACAAATTTTAAAATGCAGTTTTGAGAAAAACGCATTTAAAGAATGACTAACGTGTAACACATAAATAATGATCTCTTGCCACGTACCTACCTTTGTGATTATTTTGAGTTCACTGGAGTATTAGATGCTTACGTGATGACGTCACGGCACTGAAATTTTAATACCTGCTCTAGGTCGCGTTAGGCTTCCACAAACGAGTTTGTGGCCCCCCGAGCAGCTGTGCCTGGCGACTGCTGTATTTTCAAAAATAAACATAGGCCGACTGTGACACTTCGACCTTTTATTCTATACATATAGAAGCATTGAAATATGTAAAAAAAACGATTTTTTGAAATTATCACACTGGTATAGCCCATTAAATTTAAATTTATTTACAAGGTTTTAATCACATTTATGAGAATTTGGTATAATACATTATTTATAAGAGTCTCTGCAATATGGGAACTATCTATGTGTTGTCACGACCCTTGACTGTATCGCCTATTGGTCGGCGCTGTATCCCCCCTCCAATCTGTACTAATATAGATGATCTCGGTAACTTTCAATAGGCTGTTGATTGCTAATAAATTGATGTTATGTTTTATTACTTACTTTCATGCGGCTTTGAGGTTGACATTATTATTTCTTTTGTTTAAATTATCAGTTTCCTTAATTTTGATGGCTTCTTGGATGACTCTTGTTTTGTACCGTTGTACGATAGCTCTTTATTTGCAGCTGGTAAAATCAATGATATGTACAGTCGATGGCGTACTAAACTACGGCGAAACCATCCATGTTAGTCCGAGTATATACAGAGTCCGCCACTAAAATCCTAACTAAATTAAATTTAAATCTATACTCTTATTTGACTTCGCCGGTAGGTTATTGTCTAATTTAGGCAAGTCAAACTTGTAGAAATGATGGAGTGCGAATGATAATCGCAGAGAAGCGATAATGAAAAGTATTCGCGCTAAGCGTTTGCAGAAGAACATTACTCAGTTATTTTGGTAGTGGAACTATGGGGGCCAAAAAGTTTTCGTATAATAATACGTATATATATATACATATATATATATATATATATATATATATATATATATATATATATATATATATATATATATATATGTTTTGGATTTTTGTAGCTTCTACTTGATGGAAATTCATTATAAATATATAATAAAAGACTGTTTTTAGTCTGGTTTATTTAAATTGCGATGACGCGTTTCGCTATCGATGCAGCTTCTTCAGATCTACCTTTTACACACAGTGTAAAAGGTAGATCTGAAGAAGCTGCATCCACATATATATATATATATATATATATATATATATATATATATATATATATATATATGTATATATATATACATATATATAATATATATATATATATATATATATATATATATATATATATATATATATATATATACATATATATATATATATATATATATATATATATATATATATATATATATATATATATATATACATATATATATATATATATATATATATATATTATATATATATATATATGTATATATATATATATATATATATATATATATATATATAATAAAGAAAGAAAGCAAAAGATTGCCGTATCTACCAAAATTTTTAAAAATACAATCTTAGTTGGGGAACTCGGCAAAAAGGGGGCGTGATAAGAGATCACACAATTTCATAAAGCCAATATTTTCGGTCCTGGATTGGGACCTTCTTCAGGGCAGAAATGAGAAGTGCAAAGTTCGTTAGCCTGAATGGCCGTAGGTAGCTTATACATAAAAAAGTTGTTACATAAAAAAGTTGGTCAATCCATAAAATATATAAAATACACACTAAAACACTGTAGACAAAATTACAAAAACCAAAATTAAAACATGAATGTCATTGGGAACCCTGGATGTTGAGAACGTTGTTAATTATTTCAACTGTGACCACCACACATGGCTACCGCCATGTGTGGTGGTCACAGTTATCACGCCCCCTTTTTGCCGAGTTCCCCAACTAAGATTGTATTTTTAAATATATATATATATATATATATATATATATATATATATATATATATATATATATATATATATATAATATATTATATATATATATAATATATATATATATTATATATATATATATATATATATATATATATATATATATATATATATATATATATATATTTATATATGTATATATATATATATATATATATAAATATAACCATATATATTACCATAAATCGTAACACTTTTGTTCGTGCAAGGAACAGATGCAAAGAAATTATCGACGAAACCAAGGAGGCACACAATCAACGAATTAGGAACAAACTTCTCGCTTGTCCCAACAATTCCAGGACCTTTTGGTCAGTCGCTAAGGCAGTTAGTCAAAATTTCACCAAATCCACCATACCAACACTCACACGGCCAGATAATTCTATTGCAACGACACCTGTTGAGAAAGCGAACTTGTTGGCTGAACTCTTTGCTTCACATTCTACTGTCGATTTCCAAGGAAAAACACCACCTACTAGTCCCATAGTGCAGTCAAGGATGCCCGATATTGTCTTCAGACAGCGTATCATAAAACGTATTTTACTGAAAAAAAAAGCTTCTGGCGCTGACGGAATACCTGCCATAGTTTTTAAAAACTGTGCGAGGGAACTGACACCAGTTTTCTGTAGACTTTTCAACCTATCCTACAGAAAGGGAATATTTCCTTCCTGCTGGAAATCTGCCACAGTTCAGCCGATACCTAAAAAAGGTAAGAAGACCTTGCCAAATAACTACCAACCAATCGCACTGCTTTCAATAATATCGAAAGTCATGGAAAAGGCAGGCTATCAATCAGCATCTTCTAAAAATATCTTAAAGGATTCAACATTATTAGCGATCACCAATATGGCTTTCGTAAAAATAGATCAACAGGAGATCTTCTGACTTATGTAAAACACGTTTCAAACGACGAAATTGAACACTTTGGAGAATCGAGCGGTTGCTCTTGACATATCCAAGGCATTCGACCGTGTTTGGCACTTAACAAAGACCTGGAAGAAATTGTATCTTGGGGTGACAGTAACCAAGTGGAATTTAACGCTACAAAAACTCAGGCGGCAGGTTTTTCTAAGAAAGTTAACGTTGCTGAACCCGACATGGTTATGTCGGGGTACTCCATTCCTCTAACATCGTCACTCAATTTGTTGGGCGTTAATTTGGGAGCAACTATGTCCTGGCATGAACATGTTGCAGGCACAGCAAGGAGAGCTTCTCAAAAGTTGGGAATATTATTTCGAATCAGAAAGCTTTACACTCCACAACAACTGTTAATTCTTTACAAAGCTCAAATTCGACCAACTATGGTGCTCCCATGTTTGGGGTTCCGCTCCGAAACATACACTGCATTTGTTGGATTATATTCAGAGAAGAGTTGTTCGTCTGATTGGAGACCCGGAACTGACCGGCGGCCTTGATTCGCTGGAACATCGAAGAACGGTTGGCGACTTGAGCCTATTCTACAAGTATTTTCATGGAAAGTGTTCGAAGTATGTGGCCCACTTAATTCCTCCCAGAGCGGTGCATGTTAGAAGTATACGTCGCTCTAATACTTCACATCCGTATAAGGTTTAGCTTATTACTCCTCGTACAACGCATTTCAAGCAGTCTTTTATATGGAGAACATCATCCCTTTGGAATAATTTGCCCAGGACTGCGCTTTAGGGACTTCCCTGCAGCACGTGTCATCAGTTGTTATCTCGATCGTGACATAACCAGAAAAGGCAAACTTAAACTGAAAGCGGTCAATGTTCCCTTTTTGTATAAGTTTGTTGACGATATAATAAACGCAATTCCTGTAAATCAAATAGATATCACTCTTTACACTGTCAACTGAATTAATGATCACATACAGTTTACTATAGAAACGGAAAAAAATAACTCCAAACCATTACTAGATACCATAGTAGTAAAGACTGATAATAATAGGTTGATTTTGAATTGGTATCAGAAACCAACTTCATCGGATCGTTATATCAATTATTTTTCGAATTATCCGATGAATCAAAAGTATAATACTGTTGTAGCTATGAAACAGAGTTGCCCATATTTCCGATGTAAGATTTCTAAAGCAGAATTTAGACAAATTACGTGAAATCTTCTTAAATAACGGCTATCCTAGGGACACGTTACGTAAACTGGTTTATCTGAAATTTGGGTTTCGGGACGGCCCGACTGAAGATCAGGATTACACTAATATTAAATATAAGAAGTTACCCTTTATACATGGACTGACAGACAATATCGTCAAGTATTTCAAGCCTGTTCACTAAAACCAGAGACAAAATAGCTAATTTACAGCCTTGTAATGTTGTGTACAAAATACCCTGTAAACAATGCGATAACTGTTACATAGGCAGAATAGTATTACTCAGCATAAAAGTGATAGTCGAATAGGTAAAAAATCGTATGCTCTGGCTATTGATTTTCAACACATGAATCATAATTTTGATTTTGAAAAAACGTCTATCTTGGAAGGTGAAAGTAACTATAAAAAAATACTGTTTTTTGAAATGCTACATATAACTAAACAAAACAAATCAGTAAACTCCAAGTCTTATTGACCAGTTTAAGTACCATTTAATGTGACACTTTCAAATTAAATGTTGCAATCAAATTAGTATCATAAATTTAGTATCTTTGCTTTATTAAATAGAGGAATAAATGTTTTTATATTTGCCAGACCCTTATAAATTTTATTCAAACTAAAAAAAGGAAAGAAAAATACCTTAGAGAGAAAGGTGTATTCCCTTTTTCTATGAGATTGACAGTGATTTGAATGTTTTATTGTTTTTTTGTAGGTTTTTTTTCCCCTTTTTTGTGTGGTTTTTGATTCTTGTGTGTTTATTGGTATCCAAAATATTGTTATTTTCCAGCTATTGAAATAGAATAAAAACACAAATGTGGACATTACATTGGTTAGTGTGTGATCGCTGGTTGATTAATTGATACAACTTTTAAAATGTTTCTCATATTATGTATGCTATCGGACAAGTTTATTGACTCAACTTGTAAGTGTTTTTTTTTTGTAAATTTTGTTTCTTATGGTTCATTAACATTGCATTTCAGCTTTGTCTCCTGAGGAAGTCATAAACAAATGACAAAATATACGGAGTATTTAGATAAATGAGTTGTTAATTCGCTTAAGTTTGTCCTTTATATGTATATATATATATATATATATATATATATATATATATATATATATATATATATATATATAATATATGTATATATATATATATATACATAATATATATATATATATATATATATATATATATATATATATATATATATATATATATATATATATATATATATATATATATATATATATATATATATATATATATATATATATATATATATATATATATATATATATATAAAAATACATATATATATATATATATATATATATATATATATATATATATATAAATACAACGTATCTCTGTCTGTCTGTCTGTCCGTTAGTGCGCTTATCACTGGAGAACCACTTATCCGATTTACTTACTTTTTTTTAAAAAACATACATATGTTCTCTGGCCAGGTTATAGGCTATATTTTATTACGATAGGTAGCATAAGGAATGAGCAGTGACGATAACAGTAAATGAAGTCGGAAAAAAGTTTGTCGCTAGCGCGTTCTCTTGCAATACATGTCCATTAGTGCATTTATCACGCGAGAACCACTTATCGGATTTACGTGTCTTTTTTTAAATTCATACATATATTCTTTGGCCGGGTTATATAATAATATAAATCTATATCTATAATAAATATAAAATGCAACGTCTCTCTGTCTGTCTGTCTTTCCGTTGGTGCGCTTATCACTGGACAACCACTTATCCGATTTACGTTCTTTTTTTTTTTAAACATAAATATGTTCGCTGGCCAGGTTATAGGCTATATTTTATAACGTTAGGTAACATGAGGAATAAGCAGTGACGATAATCGTGAATCAAATCGGAAAAAAGTTTGCCGCTTGCGCGTTCTCTTGCAATACATTGCCTAAACCATTAAATATGGAACAATATCATGTAACAAAGGATATATATAATATATATAAAATGCGACGTCTCTCTGTCTGTTTGTCTGTTTGTGCACTTATCACTGGAGAACCACTTATCCGATTTACGTGCTTTTTTTTAAAAACCTGCTAAACCATTAAATATGGAACAATATGATGTAGCAAAGAATATCTATAATATATATAAAATGCAACATTTCTCTGTCTGTCTGTCCGTTAGTGCGCTTATCACTGGAGAACCACTTATCCGATTTTCGTGCTTTTTTTTTAAATATACATATGTTCTCTGGCCAGGTTATAGGATATACTTTATTACGTTAGGTGACATAAGGAATAAGCACTGACGTTAATAGTGAATTAAGTCGGAGAAAAGTTTGCAGCTAGCGCGTTCTCTTACAATACACTGCCTAAAGCATTAAATATGGAACAATATCATGTAGCAAAGAAAATATAAAATGCAACGTCTCTCTGTCTGTCTGTCCGTTAGTGTGCTTATCACTGGAGAACCACTTATCCGATTTACGTGTTTTTATAAATTTATCATATGTTCTATATAATTCGATATAAGCCTAGATAATGTGAGATAATGGGAGATAAGTATAAATAATGGGAGATAAGGAGAAATAATGGGAGATAAGGAGAAATAATCGGAGATAAGCAGAGATAAGTCTAGGTAATGGGAGTTATGGTGAGATAATGGGAGATAAGGAGAAATAATGGGAGATAAAGAGAAATATTGCTAGATAAGTCGAGATAAGCCTAGATAATCGGAGGTAAAGTGAGATAATGGAAGATAAGGGGAAATAATGGGACATAAGGAGAAATAATGGGAGATGAGCAGAGATAAGCCTAGATAATCGAAATTATGTAGAGATAATGGGAGATAAGGAGAAATAATGGGAGATAAGGAGAAATAAGGGCAGATATTTTATTGCGTTAGGTAACATAAGGAATAAGCAGTGACGATAGTAGTGAATCAAGTCCGAGCGGAGCCGCGGGCATTGCTAGTATATATATATATATATATATATATATATATATATATATATATATATATATATACAGTGACTCACAGCTTAAATGATGCAGTCGCTATAAGAAAAGACTAACGGGTCTCAGTGCCTCTTTATTTATTTGGAAAAAACAACTTATTGAAATTAAATTAGTAAAAAGTCTTCTAAAAAAGTATGAATTACTTTTTGTCTTAAATATGCCTTACTTAATTAACAATAAATAATTAATCAAATCATATGCAATTTTAACGTCACAGCTTAAATGATGCAAAATAACAACAGGGGTCAAACCTTATCGCATTTTGAAATTTACGAAGGCGGCGTTGCTTTGATTTCTTAGTGCAATTGTTTTTTGTTTAGTTTGACATTTTTTTCATTCAATAAAACGAAATTGTTTAAGAATGGGTCGTCGAACTACAATTTCTGAGAGAAATTTAATTATTACTCATTACAGGAATGGATACAGCCAAAGAGACATAGCCAAAATAGTAAATAAATGTCCGTCAACTGTTCAGCATATCATTGAACGTTACCGGAATGAACATAGAGTCGAGAATAAGTCAAGGTTGGCTCCAAATAAGATCTTCAATGAACGTGAAGAAAGATGGATTTTAAGAGAGGTATCAAATAATCCAAAAAAAGGGCGCCAAAGTTGTGCGCCGAGGTGGAAAGACAGTTTGGAAAAACGTGTAACCCCGAAACAGTTCGACGGATCTTGGGAAATAATAATTTACATGGTCGAACTGCTAGAAATAAGCCTTTCATTAGCCAAAGAAATAGACCCGTGAGATTGGAATTTGCCAGAGAGCATATCAATAAAGACTTGAACTTCTGGAATTCAGTAATATTTGCTGATGAGACTAAAATAAACTTATTTGGGTCCGATGGAAAAATATCAGTGTGGAAAAAGCCTAACGAAGAATTAAAATTGAAAAATATGAAAGCTACGGTAAAGCACGGTGGAGGTGGAGTGATGTTATGGGGCTGTATGTCATCTGCAGGAGTAGATTACATGCATTTCGTCGAAGGAAATATGAACCAATATGTGTACTTGGATATACTAAGGCAGCATCTCGTCGCTAGTACCCAAAAATTAGATATTGAAAACAATTATCGGTTCTATCACGACAATGATCCAAAGCACACGTCATTTCGAGTCCGCAGTTGGTTGCTTTATAACTATCCAAATGTTATTAAAACAACCAGCCCAGTCACCAGACTTAAATGTAATTGAAAATTTGTGCCTGACATTAAAAAATAAAGTAAATAGTGCCCCAATATCAAATAAAACTGAATTAAAAGTAAAAATTACTGAAGCATGGAACACTATTTCCCCGGAGTATACTAGAAAGTTAGTTGAATCAATGTCCAGAAGATTACAAGCCGTTATTGATAATGAGGGAGACCCGACCAACTATTAGCAGGCTTATTTCAAATTTTACAGTTTGTTTTCTCTAATAATTTTGGTATATTGAATTTTGCATCATTTAAGCTGTGACGTTAAAATCGCATATAATTTAATTAATTATTCATTATTAATTAAGTAAGGCATATTTAAGACAAAAAGTAATTCACACTTTTTTAGAAGACTCTTTACTAATTTAATTTCAATAAGTTGTTTTTTTCCAAATAAATAAAGAGGAACTGAGACCAGTTAGTCTTTTCTTATAGCGACTGCATCATTTAAGCTGTGAGTCACTATATATATATATATATATATATATATATATATATATATATATATATATATATATATATATATATATATATATATATATATATATATATATATATATATATATATATATATATATATACATGTATAAATATATATATATATATATATATATATATATATATACATGTATATATATATATATATATATATATATATATATATATATATATATATATATATATACATATAGTTGAAACAAAGGCAGAATCTGACTATAAACAAGTGACTATCACTTCAAATTTAGCAGGAAATAGAATCAACTTCGTAATTTATTATAGAACATTCTGTATTTTATATTAATTTTGAATTTCAGGGAAGATCTTAATTCTAGAACATATTTTATCCTATTCCATATCCACAATTTAACTGTTTAAAGCATTGACCATTTACCCACGTGATAAATGAACTCATCTCTGACATTCGCTAAGGATATTTTTTACATGAAGTGGCGTAATAGCATTAATTTCTTGAATAATCTCTTTTCTAACGTTGAATATTTTCTAGTGCTCTCTTGTATACATATTCCATAATATGATCCCAGAAATTAAGAGGCGCTAGGCAAAAATTAAATTTAAATAATTAACTGCAACTTTAGTTGATAAAGAATTTGTGCTAATTTGGCAATAGGTACATTTTCAAAACGATGTGTGATTTGGTTTCCTAAAAAATTGAATACTGTTTAGTGTTGTTTAGTAGTATTTTTCGAAAAAATTGAAAACTGTTTATATTATATGCTTTTTCATAACAATAAATCAAATCTTTCCTGGAAAGCATGAGATGCTTCCGAAAATAAAATAAATTTTAAATTTGACTGTCGAGGCTCCACTTGATGATTTCTAAAATGCAAGTTTCGCTCTCGTTGGTGGACTTTATATTTATAAGATCTGAAGTCATGTTTATGAAAAACCTTTCTCACTCTTTCACAATCTAACCCTAAGCTACTAGGAAACTGTTCTATGGCCTTCGATACAAGTTAATGTATTTACTTTTGCCTCTTGGCTCACTATAAAATCATTTTCATTTGTTATCATTTTTTTGTTTTACATGATTTTATAACCATCAAAAATAATTTTCGCTTAATGGATTGCGCTCTGGATACCCTTGTACAGGGTGGTCCAAACTGGACACTTAAAGGTAAACCCCTTTATCTAAAGGAGATAGACGAAAACTGATGTCGGTGTCTGAGGCTCAATTTTTCTGATAAACTTAATGGTGAAAACCGCATATCGATATCTAGTACCGTTTCAGATATACAGGGTGTTTTTCAAAAATCTGCATTTTGGAAAAATGTTTGTAATTCTTTTCCTATTGAAACTTTTGATTTCTGTAAAAACATTCTCAAAGCACTTTTTCACGTGGATTTGAACAGTGTAGGTTATTTTTTTATACAACTAATATTTTAATAGTTATTATCGCAAAAACATATTTTTTAAATGGAATATCCTGTATATTTTTCCTTATCCGAATAGAGCTTTAAAATACCATTCTAAAAATATAGCATACTTTATATTTTTGCTTAAATCTACTTCAAAATATAAAAGTTTTCAATTTTTACGTGAGTTTTAAATGCACATTTTGTGAAGTAGGCTTTGGACGGATCGGCCATATAGTTTAATTCAACTGTTTACTCGTAGTTGTCAAATTTTACTTCAGAATTAGTTATTGAATTGTTAAATAAATCGCAATGAAGTTTGAAAATTACGAAAAATGGGATATGCTAGTGTGTTTCATACAAACCGGAGAAAATTCGGAAGCGGCAAGTAATTTGTACCACGAACGGTATCCAGAGAGGCGACAACCCTTCAAGGATATATTCGCTCGATTGCGACATAACCTAGTTAATAGTGGCCAATTTGAAAAGAAATGACCCAAAAATTATGCGTCAAACAGGGATAAGGAGTTAGAAGAAATAGTAGTTTTAAGACCTATCGGAAATAATTCCAACACTTCAACCCGATAGTTAAAAGAATTTACTTGACTACCAAGAACTAACGTAAGTCGTACTTTGAAGAAGCACAAATTCAGGTCATATAGGACAAGAAAAGTTCATCACCTTAGAGACGGAGATTTTCAACGGTGCACAGTGCGAAATTTAGGAAGTTTAGCGAACTTTATTCAATTTTTGAAATACGTAAAATGCATAAGATTATTCATTATTTTGGTAGGTTAATATCCCACCTCTAAAACCTCATACTCAGTTTGGGGATTAACCCTGCGAAACAACTGCAAAATGCACCTGAAAGTTGCATTACTTATTCAATCATACTTTTTGCCTACAGAAAGCTATTCGATTTGTTTAAGTTAATAGAGTGGTACATACAAACGGCAAGTCAGTAGGCCATGATTTTTTCTTCTTTTATTTTATAAGAGAATTGTCAATTATTGGCATTTAAATAATTGCAAAATCTTTTCTTACTCGTGTGTGATTTGTTCGTGAAAAAAGTGATTTTTAAGAAGTAAGTAAAATTTACATTTTTAACTTCAGTGGAGACTTTAAAAAGTGATACTACATAATACCAGCTTGAAACGCACAAAATTTGAAAGGTTTTTTTTTCCTCTGTTGGAAACACAAAAGATCTGCGATATTTTGCGATCTTCTTTTAAATTAAACATTTTCCAGAATGACTTTGCAAATTTCATATAACTGCATATTCCAAAAGTGGAAGGAAGAACCGACATCGGACGCCATTATTGGTTTTGTTTTGGAAAAAATAGGCTCACCACAGCTAACATCTGACGCTCTTTGCAGTTTAAAGGTAACTTTTCGTGCGCTGGTTTGTAAAATACAAAAAAGGTGGAGGGAATCCAGTCGAAATTTACCATCATTTCTGAATAAAAATGCTAGCTGCCTTGAAAATAATGTAAAATTTTCAAATGCTGTAAGGGATGCATTGACTAGTGGATCGAGGACCAATGCAGGCAGACCTAAAAAAAGAATTTAGGGATTGTCATCCTAAAGTGCAAAACAGAAAAGTGCATCATCTTTTGAAGTCCGGTAGTCAAGACGAGTTAGCCAAAGCAACTGCAACAAAGCTATACCAATCTGGAAAACGAAACTCTGCAGCGATTGTCAAGGAACTGGCATCTGGTTCTCCAGAAAGGGGTAGCAAAATCAAGAAGGCTCGCATGTCTTCTTCAAACAACCCACGAAAATTAACTCCAGACCAGGCTCTGGTGCTACTTATTGATGCAAATTTATCGTCAAATCAGTACAACATTGTTCGAGATCAAGCAGAAAATCACCGTTGCACTTTGTATCCACCGTATTATGTTGTAAAAGAGGCAAAGAGGTTGTGCTATCCAAAGGACATAATAATAACTGAAGTTTCAGCTGGAGTAGTATCAGTTCAGTCGCTTATAAATCATACCGTAGCAAGACTTTGTACAGGGCTAGAAGGGATTCTTAGAACTTTATCAAACATTAAAGCACTATACACTATACTACATACATTCAACAAAAATTCAAAGAGGAACTTGGCTTGCTTGTAGATATGCCAAAACAGCAGACCGAAAACACAAACGATGGTAATACCGCGAGGAAATTCTTTAGAAATGCCGAAAAGTCTTCCGAAATAACTGGCGTTAATTTAGATTTGACCAAGCGTTTTCATGTGCTGTTAGAGTGCCTAAATTGTGGTCTTAAAATTGATTGAGAAAAGTTCGGCGAATATGCAAGAGAAACTTTGGAATTGTATTTGAAAGAATATTTCTGGTACTCAATGCCCGTAAGTGTGCATAAAGTCCTTTGTCATGGAAAGGATATTATAGCCTCTTGCATTCTTCCGATCGGACAATTTTCTGAAGAAGCTCAGGAGGCAAGAAACGAAGACTGCAGAAAATATCGCGAACTTTTTACTAGAAAAACATCCCGAATTGACACAAATACGGATTTATTTAATCGACTGCTTATTTCATCGGATCCGTACATCGCTAGTCTTCGTAGAGCACCCAAAACCAAGCATAGTGAAGTTACGCCAGAAGTTTTAGAGTTGTTAGAAAGATTTGCAGACCCATGTAATGATTGCGAGTCTTCAGACGATTGCAATGAGTCTCGTTCTGAATAGATGTTCAAAATGTTACAAAATGTATGTTTCTTTTAATTGTTCTATAATAAAAAACACAAATAAACTGAAAAACTCTAAATAAAACACATTAATTTTTATTGAAAATTTTAAAAAACCAACAAATAGAACTGTTTTACTGGTTTAAATAATTAAGTTCCGGTATACTCAAGAAATTTCGCACTGTGCGGTGTATGGATTTTTGCCAATGGTTTCTGGAGAATTGTAACTGTGTTCAGAATTTTTCATTAAATTACATTTGGACAGACGAAGCTTATGTAAGGAATGCAGATACTTTTAACCGTTACAATTCTTATACGTGGGCACAAGAAAATCCTCATTTAGTTGCGGAGCAAAGAAACCAAGGCAGATTTGGATTTAATGTGTAGGCAGGAATTTTTAGAGGCAGGGTTATAGGTCCATTTATTTACGAAGGAACACTCACCTCTCAGATATTTAGAAATTTTAAGGCAGCAAATAAAACCTCTTGTTGATGAACTGCCGTTAATGGTCCTTAGAAATATATTCTTTCAACACGACGGGGCACCCTCTCATAACTCTGCAGTTATCAGTAATTTTTTTTATCCGCCAATTTCGACAATAACTGGATAGCCAACCAAGGTCCGAACCGGTGGCCGGTAAGGTCATCGGATTTAACACCCATGGACTTCTATCTCTGGGGAAGATTGAAAGACCTAATTTTTAAATTGCCGACAAACACCAGGCAAGAGTTAGAAGTCGCAGTGATACAAAGTTTTTCAGCTCTCACTCCTCTAACTAATCAACTCAGTAAGAAGTGTCCAGAAAAGGTGCCGCCTATGTGTAAATGAAACTGTCGACATTTCGAACATCTCTTATAGAAAATTGTTTTGTTTTAGTTTGCTCTACTCGAAATAAATTGTTTAATTGTTGTTTTGTTTTATTTTCCACATAGTTTAAAGTACTATAGCTTTTAGTAAATTTCATTGTAGCTATGACTCTTAGAGTTACTTATGGGAATTTTTTTACGATTTGTCTACTATCGGTTAACACTTGATATTGCCAAGCCTACTTCAGAAAATGTGCATTTAAAACTCGCGTAAAAACTGAAAACCTTTATATTTTGAAGTAGATTTAAGCAAAATATAAAGTGTGCTATATTTTTTAGAATAGTAATTTAAAGCTCTATCCGGATAAGGAAGAATATACATGGTATCCCATTTAAAAAATATATTTTTGCGTTAACTATTAAAATATTAGTTGTAAGAAAATGTAACTTACACTGTTGAAATCCACGTGAAAAAGTGCTTTGAGAATGTTTTTACAGAAATCAAAAATTTTCAATAGGAAAAGAATTACAAACATTTTTCCAAAATGCAAATTTTTGAGTAACACCCTGTATATATGAAACGGTACTAAATATCGATATGCGGTTTTCACCATTGAGTTTATTATAAAAATTGAGCCTCAGACACCAACATCAATATTCGTCTATCTCCTTTAGATAAAAGGGGTTTACCTTTAAAAGTGTTCAATTTGGACCACCCCTGTACATACAATGTTCTCGCAGTGCTTCGATTTTTTCTAGCCGCTCTGTATACTACTAACATATTAATTTGCTGCTCTCGGGTAATCACAGGAATTTTAAATAAAATTAAAACACTTATAATTAAAGTGTATTCAGTCTTAATTTACGAACTGTGACTGTCAGCGATAGCTTAAATTACGCAATATTAATGCAGCCATAAAACAAATGAAATAATAAATTTAATAAGCCTCCCTTCAATATGCACATCTACTTTAGATTAAAGTACAGATAGATTGAACGAAGGGTAGGGTACAGCAAAACATTTAATTACACAGGTCTGCAACAAAAATGCTGTCTGAATGTTTTCAACTGATTTCTATGTATTTAGGTATTCTGAAAACTAAAAAAATACTCAAAAAATTCCAGAACGTCAGGTTATTTTGCAAAACGCAAAATTTTATTATAAAAAAGGGTTTTTTGGGCTAACTTGAAGTCATAAATAAATAGGTACAATTTTATTTTGATTACTGTTTTTAAATGTATACAGGCCATAACTATCATTACTTTCTAAATAAAGAACGCCCTGTGTGAGCTAAATTAACAAACATAAACGTTGCAACCAGAACGTGCGAGCTCCGATAGTGTAGAAAGTGGCGCGGTACAATTACAGTCCCTGGCCAAATTATTAGACGCACTGTATTTTTTTTAGTAATTTTATGTTTCTTAAGAGTTTTTATGCAATAATGGTATATTTAAATTACAATATTATTGATTTTTATTTAAAAGAATTGTTGTAGACTACATATTTGTATTTATTTTTAACATATGGCTAACACTGTGTTGACAAAGTGATACATGAACGTAAACAACTACAAACCTGTATCAGTCGCGATCGGAATCGAGTCAGGTACGGACGTGTTTCTGTGGCTTTATGGACTGTGATTGTTTGTTTAACAGTTTTATACTACTCAGTTATTAGTTTATTTTGTATGCAGTGTTTTAAAAAAGTAATTGGACTATTTTCATTATGGGTAGAAAAAAGCGATCTTTCACCACGTAAAAAAGCTGAAGTGAAGGCCCTTGTGATTGCGAAAACATTTACAAACCGAGAAATATCACGAAGATTGGGGGTTTCTGAAGCTAGTGTACGACGCATAAAAAAGAAAATTGAGTCAGGGAAGGAATTAAGCCCGAAAAGAAAGAAAAGATGCGGTAGAAAACCAATTTTCACTCCACGGTCAGAGAGATGTTTGAAGAAAATTTGTGTAGAAAACAGATTTGCTACCACAAAGGTAATAAAATCACAACTCCAGGATGCTAGCGTAAAATGCTTCTGAGCGCACTGTTCAAAGAAAATTGAAAGAATTAGATTTTAAGACCTGTCGCCCCGCCAGGAAGCCCAAGTTAACAGCTGCAATGAAAGCAAAGCGCCTGAAGTGGGCCAAACAATGGCAAGACAAAGATGTGGACTTCTGGAGATCGGTAAGATACAGCAATTTAATCAATAATTGATACATTATTATCATTTTCAGTTAAATAAAGCAAATAAACATGGAAGTTTATATATTTTTCCTATTTTTGACAGGTCTGCTTCAGTGACGAAAGTACATTCGAAATTTTGCAGAATAAAGCTCAGTATGTGCGTCGTCGTCATGGAGAAAAGTTTCATCCTGATTGTGTCGTCCCGACGGTTTAAACATCCCACCAAAGTGATGATTTGGTCAGTCATCAGCGGCAAGGGCACTGGACGTCTGTACGTCCTCAAAGGAATAATGAGGCAAGATCAGTACAAAGAAGTATTACAAAATCGGTTGATTCCGCAGCTCAGAGAATGGTTTCCAAATGGGGAACCATTCACTTTCATGCAAGATGGAGCTCCCTGCCACACTGCTCGGTCTGTTAAAGCTTTTTTGGCAGAAAAAAAAAATATCCCTCTGTTGGATTGGCCCCATTGAAAATGTGTGGGAGCTGATGAAAAGAGAAGTGGCTAAAGATGTGATTACCAACAAAACCCAGCTCCTAGAAAAGATTATTCATGTGTGGAATCATCATCCTCAAATGCAGGAGACAGTACAATCTTGCATTGATAGCATGCCGCGCAGAATTAAAGCTTTGATAGCGGCTAAAGGTGGCTCAACTAAATATTGACTTTTACTAACATTAATTTCACTTTTCTTTAAAACTTAATAAACTTATACTTTTCTAAATTAATGCTGTTTTATTTATGTCAAATAAATCGGTAATTGATTGGATAATATAAAAATAAAAAACAAATCAATTTAAAATAATAAAACGGTACAATATCACACGGTAATTAATATTTTACATGAAATCTTGCAGTGCGTCTAATAATTTGGCCAGGGACTGTACGTGTTAACTCGTCATTGTTTTATAGATCTTGGTTCAATATAGTGCAATGTCATCTGTGCAGAAGTGTGTGAATTCGTCTGACAGTTTCTGTTATATTTGTGGCGAATATATGGTATTAAAACAACAACTTAGTATTACGGACTTTGTAAAAAAAGTATACTTCACGTATTTTGGCTTAAAACTTGGAGATCAGGATAAAGTTTAGGCACCTCATAAAGTCTGCAAACGATGTGTTGAAGACCTTCGAAATTGGTTTAAGGGCAAGAAAAAAGCTTTCCGATATGCGATTCCTATGGTATGGCGCTAGCAAAAGAACCATAGTGATGATTGTTACTTTTGTTCGTGTAATGTGAAAGGGTATAATTCAAAATGGAAGCAGTCCATTTCATACCCCAATCTGTAATCAGCTATTCGGCCCATCCCTCAGGGCGAGCTAAATGATTTAGTAAGAGACTTGAATCTTCCCAAAAACGCTGCTGAGTTGCTTGGATCAAGGCTCAAAAGCAGGAACTTACTTTTGCCGGGAGTGTCTTCCTCCTGGTTTAGATATCGTGAGAAGCAGTTCACTTCCTACTTTGTCCAAGAGGACGAGTTGGTTTATTGTACCAATATTGAAGGTTTGATGGATACATTTAAGATCTCATACGACCCAGCACAGTGGCGTATTTTCATAGATTCTTCAAAAAGAAGCCTTAAAGTAGTTCTGCTTCACAATGGCGGTTTCTATGCTTCCATTCCTGTCGGTCATTCCGTACACCTCAAAGAAACCTACAAGAACTTGGAATTGGTTCTTTGCAAATTAAAATATAAATACCACGGTTCGCAAGTGTGCGGTGATTTAAAAATCTTGGGCATGTTGCTCGGACAACAATCTGGGTTTACCAAATTCCTTTGCTTTTTGTGTCTATGGGATAGTGGAGACCGAGCAAATCACTGGACCAAAAAGTGTTGGCCTCCGAGGGAACTTAAAGTTGACGAAAAGAACGTCCTACATGAAACTTTGGTGCCTCCTCATAAAGTTCTTCTACCACCGCTTCACATAAAGCTGGGACTGATGAAGCAATTTGTAAAGTCACTTCCAAGAGATGGAAATTGCTTCAAATACTTAATATTAAAGTTTCCAGGCAAAGTTGAAGGAAGGTGTTTTCGTTGGACCAGATATTAGACGGCTTATAGCTGATCCACAATTTATCACAACCATGATGGATCCTCAAAGAGAAGGGTGGATTGCCTTTAAAGAGGTCATAAAGAAATTTTTAGGCAATAACAAAGACCCTAACTACAAACAAATCGTCAAAAGAATGTTAAAAGCATTTCAAGCTTTAGGTTGCCTAATGAGTTTAAAAGTACATTTTCTTCATTCCCACCGCGACTACTTTCCAGAAAATTTAGGAGATCTGAGTGAAGAGCAAGGTGAACGATTTCACGAAGATATTAAGGAGATGGAAAAAAGATACCAGGGAAGATGGAGCGTTTCAATGATGGCAGACTACTGTTGGACGCTTCAGAGAGACCTTCCAGATGCTTCCTACAAGCGAAAATGTACCAAAAGGAGTCTCACTGGGAAAAAGAAATGTGTTTAGTGCTTACTAATGAATGTATTTTAGATAAAAAAATAAGTTTTGTTACGCAATTACAAATTAAAAAAAATTGTATCTTTTATTTTAAGATGATAACTTATTTAACATAGATACCTACATTGTCAGAAAACGTGACGTTCTATGACAAAATGAAAGTCATTTTCGCATTCAGTACACCCAAAAACATAAGAAATACGCAAAAAAAACCAAAACAGCTCTCAATTTTTTTTTTTTGCAGACTTGTGTTGTCAATATCTCAGAAATTATTCACTTGGGCTATAGGAAAATATACATAAAAATTGTTTGAAATTATCTGTAGAATTTAAATGTATAACGAATACTTTGTAAAGTTGCAAGCCATTAAAAAATCGTTACATTTTTAGTTAGGACGTGTGATACTACTGAAATAAAATAACACAAAAATAATATTTGTATACTCTCCAAAATTCCTCCCTTGGAAATAATGCAATCCATATTTTATATTCTGGGCCTTTGTCTAAACTGGCTTAGATTAACCCTCCACTCTACTTAGGGTAATAATTTGAAAACCACTAAGAGCTGCAACATTATGCAGCTGATGCTAATTATTCATTAAGGCCGCATTATGTAATTATTATTATACATCATTATCTCTACTCTATATAATCGTATCAATTTATCATCAATTGTTAGGTATGAACTAAGAATGGAGTAAAAAGGAGTAGGTTTTTGAAGCTTTAGGTCTTATTTAACGTAAAATATTATTTTTAGATCTTATTTTTCCCAATATTTAAGCTATCAATACATTTTGCCATAAATCAACTGGACGACTAAACTGAATACTCCTTTTTTGACCGGAAAAATACGCTATTTTCTGTATTCATTCGTCCACAAATCGATCTTCAAATACCAATTTCGACTACCCAATGGTCCCATTTGTATGGTTATAATGAACTCCACTACAAATAGTGCCAACTTAATAAAATTCAGTATCCGATTTTGACGTTAGGATGTAACATTTAGCAAGTCTATGCCAAACTATAATATCAATAGTTAAGGTACATCTATAAATATACTGGAGTGCACTATTAAAAAATCGGTAATGTGATATTACTCCGAACTTCTCTCGCAAAAACAATACTCTGAATTGTGTACTGTTTTTGAAGTTCTTAGACTAAAGAATAACTTCCATTCGAGCATAACAATTCGATATTATAAATAAAGGTATCTTATGGTGATGTATTATCATAAAAAGTTGAGCTTCAAAGATATTTATAACTGAAACTTGTTATACTCATACTATTTCTAAAATGTATTCGTTATTTAAAATCAAAGATCATGAAAAAAGTTCTTAGTAGTTACTTGAATTGGTATCGCTCAAGAACTGTAGGTTTGTTTCCAAATTCAACTATTGTAGAAGATGAAATGATTATTATCTCATAGACGCAATACTTGGAAAAAAAGTAGGAAGAAATGGACTTTCTATGAAAATTTTATGTAAAAATTACTTGCATCATGTTAATTTCATACTACAATATTCCAGAATATATAATAGGATTTTTATAAATTACAAATAACACAGGACCACAAAAAAGGTTCTGTAGTTGAAAGGTGAAATACCATATGTTTTTGGTATACTGTAAACGAATCCGGGGTCAGAATTGGCTCATCACTCAAGAATTTTTGATATAACCTCAAAAAAACACCTCGAAAATGGTCAGAAATGCGTGTGTAAGTAAATTAGAAAATTAAATGAACAGACCATCACCTCTATATATATTTTGGGGTGCCTAAACCGATTATGCCAAAAGAATTAACTTATTAAGTCAAAATCTTGAAATAACCTCAAAAAGTCCAGTCTTTTCATTCACAGATTGCTGGATTAAGGTAAGTCCTCTCGCTTCTCGCCCCCTGGATACTTTATTAAAATGATTCAACTCTCACACCACCCTCGTAAAGCTGGATAACACTGAGTCTCCTCGTCTCTCACCCTAATGGAAGAAGAGCTTTACACTAAGAAATCTAAACCTAACATAGCCCAATGCAAGAAACTTACGCCAAGGACGCTAAACTTAACATAAGCTAATGCAAGAATCTAAGAATTTTACAACAAGAACTCTAAACCTAACATAAGCTAATAAAAGAAACTTATATAAAGAACGTTAAACTACAACCATAACATAACATAATGCAAAAAAGAGCAGATCACCATATCTAAACCCATTTTGAGTTGCTGAAACCAAATATGTCAACAGACTTGATCTATTACGTCAGAATCTTGAAATATCCTTCATTAGTCCAGTCCATTCATTTACAGGATGCTGGATTATGGTGAGTTCCACCGCTTTTCACCCTCGGGGTGCTTTATTAATGTGAGTCCCATCGCCTCTCACCTACGATGAACCTTATTACGGTGGTTCCCTACGCCTCTCACCATCGGGGTGCTTTATTTTAGTGAGTCCCCTCACCTCTCATCATCGGGGTGTTTTATTCAAGTGAGTTCTCCCGCCTCTCACCATCGGGAATCACTTTAATAAATCATCCAGTTGGCGAGAAGCGAGGGGACTCACCTTATGGACCTTTGAATGAAAGAACTGGACTTTTGAGGTTAATTCAAGTTCTTGACTTAATAGGTCAATTCTTTTGGCATATTGGGTCTAAGCACCCTAAGATACGTATAAATATGGTGGTCTTAATTTACTTACAGACGTAATTCTGACTACTTTTGAGGCTATGCCAAAATGCTGACCTGATGGGTGAATTCTGACCTTAGATTCAATTTCAGCACCCCAAAATACGTATATATATATATATTTATATATATATATATATATATATATATATATATATATATATATATATATATATATATATATGGTGGTTTGCTCCGCTACAGTTTTAGTTTATTTGTAAAAGCATTTTTGGTCATTTTAAGGTATTTTTTTGACGTTATGTCAAAATTCCTAGGTGATGAGTCAATTCTGACCTCGGAATCGTTTTTAGGCACACCAAAAATATATGGTATGGTATCTGACCTTTCAACTACAAAACTTTTTTTTGTGGTCCTGTGTAATTTTTCTGTAATATATTGTTCAATTCTGTCACTAATTTTTACCTTAAGTGATTAAATTTCAGTAAATAAAGTTACTTTTTACAACTTTGTATGATCTACTCTTCTTAAATATTAATGTTTACAATAATTATCTCCTTTAATTGAAGAAACTGTATTATAAGATCAAATAGAAAGTCAAAAACAGTAATATTTTTGAAACCTTGTAAGAGGCAGCACTGTTTATATACAAATCACGGCAATAATAAAGTGTACAAAATTCTCCAGAGTCTTCTTAGTAGTCTCAACAGCAAAGCATAATTAACTAAAAATTTTTAAAATAATTTGAAAGGCTATACTATTTTCATTATGTGCAGGATTATTGTTTACAAATAGACCGTCCAGCTAACTCGCTTATTTGAGAGTTTGGAAAAAATACTAAATGTAATACGAAAGGAAGGAAGAATAAACGCTGTTTCTAAATCTGTCTGACTACACATATTTAATAATAATGCAAATTGGAAATGACATTTGTTTATGGGAAAAATTTTGACGGTGGTAAATTAAAATTTAGGTTTCTTTTTTCGGAGAGTAATATGCATTGAATATTTATTAAAACGGTCATAATCAAAAGCAATCATTACGGCAGTATATAAGACTTTATGTACGGTAAATAAGAATTCATATCTCAAATACATTTCCAAGAATATATAACCACATCCTCATCATCAATCAACGTTTAAACGAAAGAAACGGACAGCATAAAAAGGAAAAAACTGCGAAAATGAAGAGTCAGAAAGCCAATGCTTAATTAATTTTAGCTCATTTAAAAAAATGTTCAAAAATGCTACACTGTATTAAATATTTTTTCCTAACTCTAGAATTAAGCGAGGCAGAAGGGTGGTCAATTGATAATCAATAAACCTGTACAAATATTTATTATCTCGAAATTACTTAATTAAGTTCGCTCCCTAATCGAATATTTCACCACCGACCAAAGTACCATCACACTATAAAATAGCATTAGATGGAGATCGTTTCGATCCATTATACGCTATTATTGTATATACAGACCAGATTATATGTAACATAAAAATCTTGAAATATGCATGCAAATATGCATGAAAAATGCTTAAAATTTGCATGAAAAGGGTCAAAATATGCAATATTAAATAATAATAAAAGTAGTAATTTTTAGTTTTTTATTTCAAATTCAACATAAAATTAACAAGTTATCGGCGATGTTTAAATTTAATTAACAATTATTTAACATTTTTAAAAATTATTTAACATTTGTATTCTTGTACACATAAACAATAAGGTATTGTTCCAAATGTTGGGTAGTAAGATTGTGTCTTCGATCACTTAAAATATTTTTATAAGTGGAAAAAGACCGTTTCCACATCCACTGAGGTAACTGGGCAGTATTTGAATTTGGGTGCTGTGTTAGCACTTATTGTTTCTGGCAAAAGTTTACCCGTCCCATTAATAAAACTATCAATTTGACACAAAGGTACAAAGCTTGGGTTATTGCACAAAATGTTTTCAAACTTTTCTTTAACTCTGCGCGGGAATATATCTGGCAATGTGGAGTTTCTTTGACGGATTTTATTCATTAACTGAATCGATTCGGTCAACGCCAAACCTCGAGTTTCAAGCTTTTTAATACTCGCAGGTATGTGGGAAAAGTGATGCTAGTCAAAGCTATGTTTTTTTTTTAATATCAGAATCGTTAAATGCTTCATTGGATTGACGAACTGCCATAGCGTCTTGCACTATCGAAGTCATTTACTACACCTTTGATGGCCTCGAAATGTTCATTGTAAAATAGTACAGCTTCAATCCATGTTCCCCATCGAGTTACCACTGGTTCGGAAGGTAAAGGCACATTTGGCAGTTTTTCTTTATAGGCGTTATTGCGAGCAGGTGCCTTAAGAAACACTTTCTTTGCTGATGAAATCAGTTTTTATTTACATTTCCAAACGTGGATCGTACTTCTTCAGCGAGTCGATAGACTCCGTGAGCAAAGCACGTCACATGAATTAAATTTGGATAAAATACTTGGAGGACTTTGGCTGCCTTGATCATATAGGGAGCAGCATCTGAGAGAAATATAAACAGTCTTTCATCTGCAGAAGATTCAGGAAATATTTTTTTAATACCCTCATTCACAAATCTAATCTAAGATCGGTTCCAGACGGCGACATTAACAATACCTTGAGCAATTCAATTGCCTAGTAATACCGAGAAATATTGTAAATATAAGGAAAATATGTACCATTGCTAGATTTTGGGTAAAATATGCAATAATCGGTGAGAATGGTCTAAATATGCAAATGCATATGAAAATATGCAAATGCATATAATCCGGTCTCTAATCATATACATTAAAACTCCATAAATGTATAATTTCTATGAATTATATAAAAAGTATATGTTTCAACTTGCCATTAGGATTATACAGGACAACAAAAAAAAGTTTTGTAGTTGAAAAGTGAGATACAATACCATAAGTTTTTTGGTAAGCTAAAGACAAATTTGAAGTCAGAACTGACTCATCTCCCAAACATTTTACCATAACCGCAAAAAACACCTCGAAAATGACCAAAAATACTTTTACAAATAAATTATAACTGTAGCGGTGCAAACCACCATATCTTTACGTATTTTGGGGTGCTAAAATCAAATCCAAGATCAAAATTCGCCCATTACGTCAGCATTTTGTCATAACCTCAAAAATAATCAGAATTACGTTTGTAAGTCAATTAAAAAATTAAATGAACAGACCACCATATCCATACATATTTTGGGATGCTTAAACTGAATATGCCAAAAGATTTGACCTAGTAAGTCAAGGTCTTTAAATAACCTCAAAAAGTCCAGTCTTTTCATTCACCGGTTGCTGGATTAAGGTGAATCTCCTCGCTTCTCGCCCCATGGATGCTTTATTAATGTGATTCCCCTATGGACCCACTTGAATAAAGCATCTCGAGGGTATAAAGCGGTAGAACTCATCATAATCCAGCATCCTGTTAATGAAAGGGCTGGACTAATTGAAGATATTTGAAGATCCTGACATAATAGGTCAATTCTGTTCACATATTTGCTTTCAGCGACCCAAAATACATACATATAGATATAGTTGTCTGCTCGTTTCTTTTTTGCACTAGGTTATGTCATGGTTATAGTTTAACGTTCTTGATATAAGTTTCTTCTATTAGGATATGTTTTGAGATTTTGGTGTAAAGTTCTTAGTGTAAGATACTTGCATTGACTTATATTAGGTTTAGAGTTCTTGATTTAAAGTTTCTTACATTGGGCATGTAAGGTTTAGAGTTCTTGGTGTCAAGGTATTGGTGTAAGTGGTTTGCATTAGGCTATGTTAACTTTAGCGATCTTGGTGTAAGTTTCTTGCATTAGGCTGTGTTAGGTTTAGAGTTCTTGGTGTAAAGCTTTTGGTGTAAGTTTTTTGCATTAGGTTATGTTAGGTTTAGAGTTTTTGGAGCACGGTTCTTGCATTAGGTTATGTTAGGTTTAGAATTTTGGTTATAAAGTTCTTCCATTGGGGTGAGAGGCGAGGGGATTTACTATTATCCAGCATCGCGAGGGTGTTCTGCGAGGGGAATCACTTTAGTAAAGCATCCAGTGGGCGAGAAGCGAGGAGACTTACCTTAATCCTGGAACATGTGAATGAAAGAATTTTTTAAGGTTATTTGAAGATCTTGACTTAATAGGTCAATTCTTTTGGCATAATCGGTTTAAGCACCCCAAAATAAGTATAGATGTGGTGGTCTGTTAATTTAATTTTTTAGTTTACTTACAGACGTAATTCAGACCATTTTCGGGGTGTGTTTTGGGATTATGTCAAAATGCTGACGTGATGAATGAATTCTAACCTTGAATTCGATTTCAGCATACGTATAGACATGGCAGTTTGGGCGTTTACTTTTTTAATTTATTTCTAAAAGTATTTTTGGTCATTTTCGAGGTGATTATTGAGATTATGTCAAAATTCTTGGGAGGTGAGCCAATTCTGACCTCGGATTCACCACCAGCACACCAAAAAACGCACGGTATGGTATCTCACCTTTTAACTACAAAACTTTTTTTTTATGATCCTCTTTTATCAAACACTGACTGAAATATACCTGATCCTTAAAATTTAATAAATCGAAAAGCGTCGCAGATTTGCGCTTGACCTTTTAAAAGGCACAACACAATCACTGCAAGGAAATCCCTTAATTGGTACAGCTACCCCAGCGGGAAATATAATCCTCGGCAGCTCACTCCAGTAGTGTGTGTCTCCTTATAAAAAGAGTTTTGGGAAAGTATGGTACGAAGAGTTATAAGCTACACCTCATATGGAAGTGAATATTTTGCCTGAAAATATTTATAAAATAGACTCTATGGTGCTCCAAGATATCAAAATTTCTGATGAGTTGCGGCTGAAACCGAATACGAATAGCAGCCTTTTGAACAGAGACAAACAATGGAATATAAATCAGCGTATATTTGGGGGCAGATCTCCAAACGTGGGTGCTGTATTCGATCGATGGTCGAATTTGAGTTTTATGTAGTATTAATTGTACTGATTTATATTCATCAATAAATCCACAACCAGCTGATGAAACCTCAAGAGACGTCACAAACTAGGGTCTGAAGAAATGCCGAAGAACTAAAAAACGTAGAGCCCCGGGACAAGAAGGAATAACCTACGAAATGCTCAAGATGGAAGGGACGACTCTGCCACAAGCAGTGCGAATGTCACTCGATAAATGTCTTCAAGAAGAGAAAATCCCGAATAGCTAGAATAATGCTCCAATAACATTAATTCTCAAAAAGGGAGACAAATTAGATATAAATAATTACAGGCCTATACGCTTACTACCACATCCATATAAATTCTTAACCAAGATCATAACAAATAGACTTTTGACAACTATCAACCTCCCGAACAAGCCAAATTTCGGAAGGGGTATGGCACAATAAAACATCTTTAGACTATTTGTACAATAACAGAGAAACATCAGAGATTAAGAAATTTCAAAAATCAATCAAAACTAAAGAACAAAGTTAACACCTAGTGTGAAAAGTTTTCAAACCTTTAAACGATACGTGACAAAGTTCCATGCCATTTCGACAATTAGTTTACAAGTTACAGTGGTTTTAGTGACGCTACTTTTGATATTTTCAAAACAATGGAAAAAATCGAATTTCGTCTGTTGATTAAACACTGTTTTTTGATGGGAAAAAATACCATTCGAGCAAAGCAATAGCTTAATAAGTATTACAGGGACTCTGCCCCTGGACAACCGCTCATCGTTTACGGGTATGCTAAACTTAAACGCGGTCGTACAGATAAAAATGATGGTGAACGCTCTGGACGCCCAAATGAGGGAAGTGAGATAGCTGATATCCTAAAGATATCAAAAGAACATGTTGGTCATATTTTGCATGAACATTTGGGCATGAGAAAGCTCTGTTCAAAAGAAATACTGCGTTTGCTCACAGTGGACCAAAAACAACGTGTTGATGATTCTGAGCGCTGTTTGGAGCAATAAAAAGGTTTTTTTTCATGAAATATGTGACAATGGATGAAATGTGGATCCACCACTACACACCGGAATCAAATCGGCAGTCAGCTGAGTAGACAGCGGTCGGTGAAAGCCGCCCAAAGCGACTAAAGACACAACAGTCGGCTGGGAAGGTTTTGGCCTCTGTATTTTGGGATGCACATAAAATAATTTTATCGACAATGCTAAGAAGAGAAAAACTGTCGATAGTGAATTTTATATAAAGCAATTGGTACGTTTAAAAGCAGAAATCGCAAAGAAATGGCCCCAAATGAACAAGGAAAAACTGCTCTTTCATCAAGAAAATGCACCGTGTCACAAGTCAATGGCAAAAATGCATGAATTGAAGTTCGAATTTCTTCCTCATCCACCGTATTCTCCAGATTTGCCCCCCAGGGACTATTATCTATTCGCAGAACTCAAAAAAATGCTCACGGGAAAGAAATTTGGCTCTAATGAAGAAGTTATCGCCGAAACTGAGGCTTTTTTTCAAGACAATGACAGTTCCTTCCACAAGAAAGATATAAAAATATTAGAAAAGCGTTGGACTGATTATATCGCTCTTGAAGGAGGATATTGACGAACAACGTTGAATTTTGCAAAATGTGTTTTAAGTAGCTAGACCAAAAACTTTACAGAAATAACAGAAAAAGGGAAGAATTGCAAAAGAGTATAATATACCTCCGCATATAACATTCGTCAACTACAGCAAAGGATTTGATTCGGTGGAACCGTGGGCAATTTTCAACACCACGCAGAATGCAAGAGTTGATTCAAGATACAAGGAAATTCTTGAATTTATCTGTATATACGAAAATGCTACCTCCCAAATTAAACCCGACAAAGACTGGACAAAAGCTAAAATAACTGTAAATAGATGAGTGAGGCAAGGGGACACGTTCTCTCCCAAACTGTTTACCCTTACAATGGCAGATATTTTCAAGAAGCTAAATTGAGAGAACAAAGGCTTGATCATCGACCGTCGATTTCTACACCACCTTCGATTTGCGGACGATATGGTTCTCGTAAGCAACCATCTGAAAGAGATACAAGAGATGCTATTCCTCTCCAAAGTGGCATCGGAAGAGTATAGTATGACCATGAACATAAATAAAACAGAAATGATGACATCCGAATCTGCCAATTCAATCTGCCTATTCACGGAAATGAAATAATAATTGTGGACGAGTATGGCTACCTCGGTCATAAAATAAAGCTTGAGAAAGAAAACCAAACAGCTGAAATAGCTTGCAGAAGATGCATGGTTTGGGCAGCTGCTGAAAAATTAAGCGACGTTATTATGAACCCCGATATTCTTATTAACCTAAAGAGAATGACTTTCATTGGGTGCTTTCTACCAATGACGAACGGGATGGCAACGATGCCATCAAACAAATCGATCACTAAAGCGCAAACACAACGCGCAATCGAACAAGTTATGGCTGGCATAAGTTTACGAGAACGCATTCGAAATAACACAATACGATAAAGAACTAAAATAGATGACGTTATCATGAGAGTGTCAAGATGGACATAACGGATGGAGCAATTGAGGCCTAGAACAAACAAGAGAAGCACAGGACAGCCACCAGCAAGATGGATAAACGATGTAAAAAGAACCGCAGGAAAATTCTAGAACAAGTTGGCGCAGGACGAAGGAAAAAAAGGGGAGACCTATGTCCAGGAGTGGGTTGCTAAAAAAAGGAGAGGTAGAATTAAAAGGTGTTCAAGACCATAGAGATTAGAAGTATGAAATAATATATCGAGCTTTTGAAAAACTCTCTCAGCTAAGTTCGTAACTTTATCACGCCAAGTCATATTAAGTCTCAAGTTAACGCCTAGCAAGTTGTGATGATGCTAGTGATTTGAAGTATATCGAGTTTTGTAACGTAACTTTTTAGAAAAAAATTATGCACAGTTTTTGCAGCATTAATATCCCTTTGGTTACAGTAGAATGGACAAACTTAAGTATTTCGAATAGACCTTTAGGCTTTATCTTCCAGTTCTATCGAACAACACTTGCATGAACTATCTAACAAAATACCCTAAGATGTTAGCCATAGAGGGGAAAGAAGACGCTAATCTCTTTATTCCGAAACCAAATACTATTTTACAGAACCTTCCCAACTTCTTATCCTATGTATTTTGCCCAATCGGGTCTCCAATCAGACGAACAGCTCTTCTCTGAATAAAATCCAACAAATGCAGTGTAGTTCGAAATAATATTCCCAACTTTTGAGAAGCTCTTCTTGCTATGCCTGCAACATGTTCATGCCAGGACATAATTGCTCCCAAATTAACGCCCAACAAATTGAGTGACGATGTTAGAGGAATGGAGTGCCCCGACATAACTATGTCTGGTTCAGCAACGTTAACTTTTTTAGAAAAAACTGCCACCTGGGGTTTTTAGCGTTAAATTCCACTTGGTTACTGTCACCCCAAGATAGAATATCTTCCAGGTCTTTGTTAAGTTGAATGACTTCCTGCTCTCTGAGGATATTCGTCTGAGTAGCCGATGTCCGAGCGTTCGAAGTGAATGAAAAGGTAAGCATACTGTCATCTGCAAAGCTGATTCTCGGTCTTTTCCAGCAGATTGTTAATGTAAATGAGAAAGAAAGTAGGAGACAGTATGGAGTCTTGAGGTACATCGGCGTGAGGCTCTGAGGAAACATGAGAGCCGCAAACAGAACTTCTCAGACATACCATAAGAGCGTAGCTTAGCCAACAGCCCATCGTGCCAGACACTGTCGAATGCCTTGGATATGTCCAGGGCAACCGCTCGAGATTCTCCAAAGTGTTCAATTGCATTGTTCCAAACGTGTGTTACATAAGTCACAAGATCTCCTGTTGATCTATTTTTACGAAAGCCATATTGGTGATCTCTAATTATGTTGAATCCTTTAAGATATTTTAGAAGATGCTGATTGATAGCCTTTTCCATGCCTTTCGATATTACTGAAAGCAGTGCGATTGGTCGGTAGTTATTTGGCAAGGTCGTCTTGCCTTTTTTAGGTATCGGCTGAATTGTGGCACATTTCCAGTAGGAAGGAAATATTCCCTTTCTGTAGGATAGGTTCAAAAGTCTACAGAAAACTGGTGTAAGTTCCCTCGCACTATGGCAGTTATTCCGTCAGCGCCAGAAGCTTTTTTGGTGTCTAGCATTAAAATACGCTTTATGATACGCTTTCTGAAGACAATATGGGGCATCCTTGACTGCACTATGGGACTAGTAAGTGGTGTTTTTCCTTGGAAGTCGACAGTAGAATGTGAAGCAAAGAGTTCAGCCAACAAGTTCGCTTTCTCAACAGGTGTCATTGCAATAGAATTATCTGGCCGTGTGAGTGGTGGTATGGTGGATTTGGTGAAATTTTGACTAACTGCCTTAGCGACTGACCTAAAGGCCCTGGAATTGTTGGGACAAGCGAGAAGTTTGTTTCTAATTCGTTGATTGTGTGCCTCCTTGGTTTCGTCGATAATTTCTTTGCATCTGTTCCTGGTACGAACAAAGGTGTTACGCTTTATGATGTTAGGATTTTCACGCCATTGTCGGTAGGCAAGATGTTTAGAAGCAACAGCTTCTTTACATTTTCGCTCAAACCAAGGCTTGGCGTTGGGAGGACATTTCTTCGAAAAAGGGATGTAAGCCCCCATACCGCCCAAAATAACATCGAAAACCTCCCTGGCGCAGTCAGATGGGTCGTCGGATCGAAAACAAACGTCTAACCAAGGGAAAGTTCGAAAATATTCCGTGAGATCTTCCCATTTAGCAGATTTGTAGTGCCAAATCTTGCGCGGTTTAGGCGCCTCTCTGTCACTGATTGGTAGGATACTCGATGTTGAAAGTAGTTTATGGTCAGAAGAACCTAACGGCGGATTTCCGCTGACCGTGTAAATCTCCGGATTGGTGGTTAAAAACAGATCAAGAAGACTGGCCAACTCCCCGGCTCGATCAGGGATCCTTGTTGGTTCGTCAGTAAGCTGAGTTAAGCCACAACTGATTGAAAATGATTCGGCTTCATGATCTTGCTCGTCGGTAGTATTTGAATATTTAAGCCAGTTGATGTTGTGGACATTAAAGTCATCCAGAATTTTATTGTTTAAATAATTGTTTTTTGCTTGGTTAATTACTTACTAGATAATCAGTTCAAATATGATATCACGTCACAGAATGCATTACAGTGGAACCGATTGTAAATTGTCGGCAGAGGTGTAAATTAATAAAGATAACGAGGTGAACGACCAAGTAAGATGACAAATTTCGTAGAAAGTAAGTTTTTAAATTAAAATTTGTAAGTTTTTAAATTAAATATTGAAATAATATAATATTAAAATTTATTTACTTCGGTTAATCTACATGGAAAATTCCAGTGGTGTAGCTGATTTCCTTTGTAAGTATATAGGTGTTGGCTGACGTTTCATAAATATATATATATATATATATATATATATATATATATATATATATATATATATATATATATATATATATATATATATATAGGTGGCTGACTCTTTAGAGTTGTGCGTACTACTTTTATGCCGTTGGGACCGGAGGATGGAGTAGCGAAATTTGTGGCTAATATGTTGACGCCTTGTATTATTGAGCATAGTTGGGCATGTTGGGTGATCGTTTTTTTGTTGAAAATATCCAATTTCTCAATTTTGGTGGCTTCTTGAATAATAGTTGGTTTGTAGTAGAGTGCTGTGGTTACTTGCTTGCAACAGCTAAAATTAATTTTGAGGCCTATAATTAGCTGGTGTTGGCAGAGAGCTGATGAAGTTTATTTGTTACTTACTTTGAAGTTGCTAGACCTCATAGAATACGCCCTGATTTTTTGACCTTATTTTGTCCTTTGAAATTCTTGGTGATGATGCCATTGTTCTACGTGGTTTATATGTGTTGGTTACAGTGTGTTTTTATTATAATCGTCCGATGCAGTTTATTGTTCTTTTAAGAGAGGGAAGTGTGATTCTAGGTTAGGTTTGTTTTTAGGTGGTTCCTAAAGTTTTACTTGTGTGCTATTTTGTTGTTGTATGATTTTCTTGATTGTTTGGGTGCTTATTCAATTTGTTCGAGTCTTATTGTGATACTGTTTATCTCTTCTTCCCTATTAGTATCATCGGTAAGGCGAAAAAAGCTTGACATCAACGTATTGGTGTGTGTTGATTTTCTATAAACTATATGCTGCAGGTGTTTTTCTTCTGTTTTCTACACAAGTACGATTCAGAAAAGCAGTTGGATGTTCTCTTCTAGTTCCAATGTGGATTGCATTTTCTGATGCCACAAGATCATTCTACGAATATGTAAGAGACACATCAAACCCAAACTTTAAGACTGAGGTTGGGTAGGTTCGTTATATATATATATATATATATATATATATATATATATATATATATATATATATATATATATATGTATATATATATATATATATATATATATATAATATATATATATATATATATATATATATATATATATATATATATATATTATATATATATATATATATTATATATATATATATATATATATATATATATATATATATATATATATATATATATATATATATATATATATATATATATATATATATATATACCAGGTGTACAAGTATGAAATGCGGATTTCAGACAACAAATGGCGCACCAATGCAGTTTGTGCTGTAAAGATTTGACACTGCGCCATTGTGCTGTGTCATCAACAAGTGTCAGACGCGCACGAGTGTGTGCATAGTGTTGTGTTGTTGTGTTCAATATGTCGAAATTTATACCGAACAAATAGCATTCGCAGACAGCATTAATTTTTTGTTTTCATTTGAGAAGTTTCTGGTGAACATGCTCCATCGCAAGATACGTGTGAACGATGGTTTCGGCGTTTCAAAAGTGGTGACTTCGATGTTGCAACAAGGAACGTGGAAAATCGTCAAAAAAACTACGAAAATGTGGAATTGCAAGCATTGTTGGACGAAGATGATACGCAAACACAAAAACAACTCGCCGAGCAACTGAGCGCAAGCTGTTTCCAATCGGCTACGAGAGATGGGAAAGATTCAGAAGCAGGTAGATGGGTAGTAGTAGGGAGTTGAACGACAGGCAAATGGAAAAGCGCAAAAACACGTGTGACATTTTGCTCGCTCGGTACAAAAGGAAGTCTTTTTTGCATCGTATAGTTACGGGGGATGAAAAGTAGATTTATTTTGAGAATCCCAAGCGCAAAAAATCATGGATAGACCACAAGACCTAATCGCTTTGGCAGAATGACGATGCTCTGTGTTTAGTGGGACCAGAGGGGCGTGGTATATTATAAGCTGTTAAAACCTGGGGAAACGGTTAATATTAAACGTTACCAACAACAATTGACCGATTTGAACCGTTCGCAGCTTGAAAAAAGGCCAGAATACCGAAAGAGGCAACACAAAGTCATTTTTCTTCATGACAATGCTCCCTCATTTACGGCAAAACCAGTTCGCGACACGTTGGAAGCACTCAGCTGGGAAGTTCTACCCCATGCGGCTTACTCACCAGACTTGGCTCCTTCCGATTACCACTTGTTTGCATCGATGGGTGATGCACTTGCTGAGCAGCGCTTTGGTTCGTACGAAGATGTGAAAAAATGGCTCGATGAATGGTTTGCAGCAAAAGAGGAAGATTTTTACTGGTGTGGTATTCACAAATTGCCCGAAAGATGGGAAAAATGTATAACAAGCGATGGAGCATACTTTGAATAAAGCTCTTTTTATCATTCTTCCGAATTTAATATATTTTTTTAGAAAAAAAATCCGCATATCATACTTGTACACCTGGTATATATATATATATATATATATATATATATATATATATATATATATATATATATATATATATATATATATATATATATATTATATATATATATATATATATATATATATATATATATATATTTACGACTTTTATGAACCGAAAAATAGAAATACCAATCCGAAAGAAGTAATATTTTCAGTTCGTGCTATACTGTTAATCAAGTCTAGTCTTGCATTTGAAACTGTTCAAAACTGTGCAAAAAATGGGACGAGTTATTTTAGAACGGTAACTTTGATTAGTCTGATCGTGAACGTTCTAGATAGCATCAGACCACAAGCAACAAAGACGACGTAGAATTTTGTTTTTTGCTTTGGGACGTTGCGAGCTGGCTTCCCCCAGGATAATATTTGTTATGGTGCTATAATATCACTTTAAAAAAATACCTAGTCCAACTAATGTACCCAAATCACTATCTACTGCCTGAAAAGACATCTTTATGATTGCTGCATCTTAGACAAAATCTTGTATATAAAAGAAACGAGGTTACTGCTGACTTTTTTAAATTCTATAATACTTTCTCCACTAATGACCCCATACTTTCCGTATTACCACCTAGTTCTAAAATTAGTACTGTATCTGAGAATGGTAGGTACTTTAAAAATTGATATTAATTACAAGGAAGTAAAGCAGGGGACGGGCATCACAGATATTTACCAGTGAAATTTAACAATTCTCTCTAGACAAAAACCGTTTCTATTAAGAGAAAAAATGTATAACGAAATTTATATGAAGCAGATCCGCTAATGCCCTCACTTCGAAAATCTTTTGTAAATTTAATTAAAAATATATAAATAATAAAAGTAAAAAAAAATAACATAATTTTTATATTTCTTGACACCAAGAAACTACGATATGTAGGAAGGAATTCCTCTAACAACCTCATCCATCCCTTTAACCTCTTAAATGTTTTACTGTAAATTATTATACTTAAAATAATCGAAAAAAATTTCATGATAACATTAAAAATATCAGAATTGCACCAGAAACAATAAGCCATTTCGTAGCTATAGGCATTACATAGTAGTATCGGTAATAAAAACATGAACGTGTCAGCGTCAATTACGACCACGGTTGGTGCAAAGCGTAAACGCAGATCAAGAGCTGCATTCAATGTTTTCCACAAAAATATCTCTAAGAAGAGATGAATTTAAATAACAAAATTTTGTGTTAGTGAATGTAGCAACAGTTTAAGTATGAGTGAATGGGACTCGAGAGCCACGTTAAACTTTTTCATCAGAAAAATCCAAGAAAAAGATGAAATAAAAGAAGAGAATTCCGTGTATATAGCAATGATTTTCACAATTCTGTTTCAAATTGTAAAAGGAAATAATGCCAGGTCAATTAAGGATTTGACGTCAGTGTACTCAGCCACCAGGGATCTATTTCCGACTACATGTTTATATTGACCAACCAGAATATAATAATTTGGTTCGGCTAATTAAAACTCAAAAAAAAAAATTTAGTAAGTATAAGTTTTCACTAGTATTTTGTATTTTTGATTTTCAAAATAAGTATTTATGGCAATCTGGAAAATTTTTGAATATATATAAATATATATATACAGTCGACACTGTTTATAGTGAAACTCTATATAGTGAAAAACTCTATATAGTGCAATTTTTTCGAGACCTACGTACATAGCAATATATACGGATTTTCTCTTTATATAGTGAAAAACTTTCTATAGTGAAATTTCGGTCAACATTTTGGTCTTTCACTATATAGAGAGTCCACTGTATATATATATATATATATATATATATATATATATATATATATATATATATATATATATATATATATATATATATATATATATACATTCATTAACTGGTATTCTTTGACACTACGTTCCTGAACTTATCATTTTTGTTATGAATACGTAATATATATTAAATTCTCTGAGTATAAATACGAAACAATATTTTCTTTCCTTAACTTTCAGTCACTATGTCATCAAAATTCATAGTCTCTCAATTTTTGGTTTATTTTATTTTAAGAACAGCATATTCAGGTAAGATCAAGTGCTTGTAATAATTTCATGGGTGAAAAATACTTTTTTTCAAATCTATCAACCATTTTAAATCTGAAGGGGAATTCTCCAAGTAGAGGTATTTTTTAAGAGTTCATCACTTCGCCAAATATAGCCTATATAAAACTTGTGTAACAAACATGTCGTTTTTTGAGATTATTACATATTTAAATAGATATTAAGAAAAAGATTTCAAATATGCCACCTACTTCTCGAAATTGATATGCGTTTTGTTGTTTTTCTTGTCTTTCTCTTTTTAGACATGCAGGATTCCGATAGAAGGAAGGTAATAGGATAGATACACCAGCACTCTGCGTAAATAGGACAACAATAATGTTGACATGCTATCGATACACGATGACTCGGTCGGAATAATGGTGATCAAGATACTGCTACAGTTTTATATCGACACAAAATTTTTGGGCCGTACTGCTGAGTTGCGTATTTCTCGCGATTTTCTAAACATTAAACGAAACCGGATTTAAATTATTTTAAAGAAAAAATGACGATATGAAAAAAATGTTTGTATATTACTTGATGGTGGTTTGCGTTGAAGGACGTGTACAGGATCAGTCAACGATAGAGTAAAGTTCATTGTCTCGGGAATGATGAAAAAATGTTAAATACAATAGTTTTAGGGAATGTTAAGGTGCACAGTTTAAAATTATTTTTGAGTATACAGGGTACTTCAAAAAAGTGTGCCCGACATAACATATGTTTTTTTTTTTAAATGGAACATCCTATTTTCTAATTTATTTTTAAATTCTGCGTAAAATTTTATAACTTTTTATTAGTAATGTTATATACCTAAACTTAGTAGTTTTTCTAATATTTCAATTTTTTTAAAAAAAATACTAGTTTCCAGTTTCGTAAAAAATTGCCAGTAGCGCCATTGTTTCTGAAGAGGGGATACTCATAATTGGTACGAGCGTTCTATAGAGATGAGAACAAAGATATATGTAAAGAAATTTGAGTTAGATGCTACAGGGGTTTCTTAATAAATTTATACATTTCGGCTATTTTAAATTGAAAAGGCTCAAATTTTTTAAATGGCACACCCTGTATATTATTATTTTTTATGACAGATTTTATAAAACCTTCCAATTTTTATTAAGTATGTCATATACCTATTTCTAACAGTTTTCGATTTATTTTGAATTTTTCAATTTTTACCCTTGTTTTTAATACACTTACGCTGTTGTGAAAACATAAACAAATAGTTAATAATAATTTTAATATAGCTTAATATAACTTATCTAATCATTAATTATTATTACGTAATAAATGGTCCAAAATATACCCGTCTACTTAAATACACATGTTTAGTCGTTTTACTATACTATTTACTATTTCCTTCACTTTCCTTAGCATAAAGGGCGTTATTGTCCTGCACGCATCCCGTATCCTATTTTCTATATCTACTGGTGTTGTAGGGGGATTCACATAAACACGATCTTTAATGTAGCCCCACAAAAAGAAATCTAAAGGTGTTAAGTCACATAATCGAATGGGCCACTGAATGAATCCATCCCTACCGATCCATATCCATTGTTGTGGGTAACGATCGTTTAAAAATTCCCAAACTTCCTGGGGGTAATGAGCACGAGCTCCGTCTTGTTGAATCCACATTTGTTTCTTTTCAAAGTTATTAACTTCTTCAAGAAGCTGGGGTAATTTGTTTTGCAAAAAATTTAGATATCTAGGCCCATTAAGCTGTTCGCGGAAAAAATATGGACCAGTAATTCGAAAATTTAATATTCCACACCATACACTAAACAACCAATGGTTTTGGTTTTAAACTTCCCGGACCCAAAATGGATTAACTATTGAATAATAATGCGTGTTATGGCTGTTAACTGCTCCAGTACTGCGAAAAGTAGCTTCATCAGAAAAAATTATTTTGGAAAAAAAATTTGGATGGGCCTCTATTGCTCCATTCATGGTAGTACAAAAGTTTACTCGTCGTTCAAAATCACGGTCTTGAAGCTCTTGGTGTACTTCCGTATGAAAGGGATTATACTTGTATTTTCTCTTGGTGCGATTAGCCGTAGACTGGGATGTGTCAAATAAGTCAGCTAGTTGACGGCTGCTGACCTTGGGATTATCTTCAACATGAAGTAAAATCTTCATTTCTTTTTCCTCATTGGTAGCATTCTGGTTTACTACTTTCCGTTTCGTATACTCAACGCTATCAGCTGTTCCATTAAGCACTGAGGAGATTTTCTAGATGTTATACGTCTGTACTTCACTCCGTAAAGCCTTACTGCCAAAAGATAATTTTTTCCCGCCTCGCCCCGTGTCTAAACCATATCAATTAATTCATCTTTAATAAAATCCATAACTATTACCTTTATACGTCACTTTCTATAACAAATTAAACTATTTTTACTTCCTTAATAGACATGTCAAAATTTGACAATCCCTACATTTTTGTTTTGTCTTGATGTTATAGCGTAAGTGTATTAAAAACAAGGGTAAAAATTGAAAAATTCAAAATAAATCGAAAACTATTAGAAATAGGTATATGATATACTCAATAAAAGTTGGAGGGTTTTGTAAAATTTATCAGAAAAAATAATAATATACAGGGTGTGTCATTTAAAAAGTTTGAGATTTTTTAATTTAAAGTAGCTGAAATGCATAAATTTATTTTGAACACTCTGTATCATTTAACTCAAATTTCTTAACATATATCTTTCTTTTCATCTCTATAAAACGCTCGTACCAATTTCGAGTATTCCACCTTCAGGAACCAAGGCGGTACTGGCAATTTTTTACAAAACTGAAAACTAGTATTTAAAAAAAAAAAAAAATGAAATATTAGAAAAACTACTAGGTATAGGTATATAACATTACTGATAAAAAAGTTATAAAATTTTACGCAGAAGTCAAGAATAAATTAGAAAATAGGATGTTCCATTTAAAAAAAAAAAACATATGTTAGATCGGCCACACTTTTTTGAAGTACCCACAAAAATAATTTTAAACTATGCACCTTAACTTTCCCTAAAACTATTATATTTAACATTTTTTCGTCACTCCCGAAACAAATGTGATAATGAACTTTACTCTATCGTTCAAGAAATGGTTCTGGAAGCAAAAAATAAGATTTGGGAAGAAAAATGTTTAGAAATAGGAATGTATCTTGGAGGGACCTGATCATCTGAAGCTTGGTTTATTAAAAGCTTAAGATCAAACGAGACACATAAAATATTCCTATCGCTTATTAACATGAACCAGTGGGAGAAACGCTATAAAAACGAACTGGATAAACCTAGACAAAGATGTATGCTGCAATCCCCAATTACACATCAAATTGAAGGACAATCAGTTACACTAACAAAGCAATAAAAAGTATGAAAAAAAGGAAGTCATGCGGTCCGGAAGAGATACCTGCAGAACTCATTAAAAACTGGTTAGAAGAATTAATAAGGATGTTGACCTGTCTGAAAGATACATCAGTGGAGAAGCCATTCCAGATATTTGGGAAGTTGTTTGGATCACTCCCATCTACAAAAAGGGACAAAGGAACAAATGTGAAAACTATAAATGCATTACAGTAAATAGTATCTTTAATGGGATATATGGTAAAATCCTAAAATTCATCATTGAAGAAATTTAGCTCATTTGAGATCGAACAACAAAATGGATTTAGGGCTGGACGGCATTAGGTTTGGTCGAGTAACCTGTACTACCACAAATACTATCGTGTGGGTCTAATAATTCCCTACCACATATATTTTTTATTAACTTTAAAAATAAAAAAAAAATTATGTTACTGTATGTTGTTCAAAAGCATGTTCGCCAATACTTATCTACCGTACCTTACGTGATTTAAATGTTATTTAAATCTTGTTTGAATCGACTTTCTTGTTTGCCCAACATACTTCTTACAATCGTTACAACTTATCTCATAAATTACACTTCTCGGTGTATAAGGGGCGAAAGAAGAGGTAGCGAGAAATATACCCTAAGGCATCATTTCATTATGTGTAAAAATACAAAGTATTGATTTTACAATTTATACTTACCAATTATTTTCAAGCAGTTTTTAAAAATCTGTGATTTCGGTTATATTTGAGGAAGTGGAATTGACTCATTAAAGTGTCTTTGAATATCTTTCCATTTTGCCCATTCATCCATATTGATGCCCCAAACATTTGGAAACAAGCTTAAATTTGGACAACTTTGTTGATTAAGTGAGGTTAAGTACTTATTGGATAGTCTATCTTATATTTATTTATATTTAGATAGACAATAACATATTTAACATATTATGTGTTTTTAGCATCTGTCGGATGTTATTTTGCAAGTTGGACAATAGGTGGGGGTCTTGGTCCCGAAATCTTCGACGCTAATCTATGCACTCACGTTTATTATGCCTTTATTGGAATTTGGGATAATGGTAACCTCAGAGTTCTAGATGATAACAGTGAACTACCCCCTGGAGGTAAGTATGACTTAAAGCTATGGGCTACAAAGAGCTTAAAGGGAAGAAGGAGAATCAATAATGGCCATATTTCAAGTTTCTATTCCAACTATTTCACAGCATCATTGTTAAACCGGTTGTGGGGCAATGTTCGTAGTAAGCCTAAACGGTCAGAAGAAGTTTCGTATTTTGATTACAATCAACTGCTATTCACAATGAAAATACTTTCTTTGCCACTTTCAAAGAAGTGTTTTCGAACTTAAGGATTTTTTGTATGTATAGCCGAACTAACTATTGTTTCTAAATATAGGAATTCAAATGTATTTTAAAATAACAAAAATGAACAATTTATGGGATACCTATTTCTAGGTTACTATAGAAGAGTTACAGCAATGAAAAATCGAAATCCCAACCTCAAAGTTCTCCTAAGCGTCGGCGGAGCTACAGGAGGAACAGCTGACTTATTCGCTGGAATGGCCAGCAATCCTGGAAAAAGAGGAGCGTTTATTGGTAGCGCTACATACTTTCTTCAAACATACGGATTCGATGGTTTAGATATTGATTGGGAGTATCCCACAGCAGCAGATAGGGTATGTTACATCAGATGTAAAAAAAATTATATATATATATATATATATATATATATATATATATATATATATATATATATATATAAAGTTATATATATATATATATATATATATTTATATATATATATATATATATATATATATATAAAGTTAGGAATATTATTTCGAACCAGAAAGCTTTACACTCCACGACAACTGTTAATTCTTTGCAAAGCTCAAATTCGACCAACTATGGAATACTGCTCCCATGTTTGGGGTTCCGCTCCTAAATATACACTGCATTTGTTGGATTCTATTTAGAGAAGAGCTGTTCGTCTGATTGGAGACCCGAAACTGACCTGCGGCCTTAATTCGATGGAACCGAAGAACGGTTGGCGACTTGACAAGTATTTTCATGGAAAGTATTCGGAGGATGTGGCCCGTTTAATTCCTCCGAGAGCGGTGCATGTTAGAAATACACGTCGCGCTGATACTTCACATCCGTATGAGGTTCAGCTTGTTACTCCTCGTACAACACTTTTCAAGCTGTGTTTCCCACCGAGTACAATCTACAGCGATACAAGAACAACGTGAATCGCTTTTTCCCACACACGTGTCGCTCATGTAGCGCTTTAGGGACCTCCCTGCAGCACGTGTGCTAGACCCATAAAAAAAAAATATATATATATATAAAATAAATAAATATATATATATATATATATATATATATATATATATATATATATATATATATATATATATATATTATATATATATATATATATATATATATATATATATATATATATATATATATATATATATATATATATATATATATATATATATATTTTTTTTGTTGAGTGTAAGGTTCTTTGATCTTGGTATATATATATTTTTTTATATTTTACGTGTTCTTGGAATTAGATCATTAAAACTATTCTTGGATCTGTTATAAATTTATTAACGTTTCGACCTTCGATCAGTCATACAAAGTCCCTCAAGTTAAATGGTTTGTTTGTAGAAAGCAAAAATGTGATTTTAACAGTGTTTTAAACTTAACATCCCACAAAATGAACTACTTTCTAAGGTAAGGCCCTCATTAATATATACAGTTAATTGTATTAAAGTAAAAACTACGAGAAGACACAAATATTTTAACCCCGAAATACACAACAAAACTGATTAATACTTATCTATATTTAATTCTTCTAATGTAATCTTTTAGAGCAAATTTTGAAGAAGACCTCTTCCGAAGGTCGAAACGTTAATAAATATATAACAGATCCAAGAATAGTTTTAATGATCTAATTCCAAGAACACGTAAAATAAAATATATATATATATATATATATATATATATATATATATATATATATATATATATATATATATATATATATAGAAAGGATGCGAAATGAGATTTTTTTCGGGCGAAACTGTCGTACAAATTCATTGTTAGACGAACGGATTGAAAACTTATATTTATTGGAATTTTAAAAAATGTAGTCCAGTTCCACCATCCGTGAAAACCTCTATAGTAACATACGGATATAACAATATATATATTCCATATATATAACCTATATAACATAAATATAATATATATATATATATATATATATATATATATATATATATATATATATATATCCCGGATGGGGTGACCATGAGATTACCGGACAATGTCTTATTTTAACCTAAAAAGAGATAACATATTATTCAAACAACTGCAAAATTTGACCGTAAATATAAGGTTATTTTCGGTTTATCTGAAAACTAAATCAACTTCATTATTTCTTACGAAACCCTTTATATTTTATATTATTTTTGAACTCTTCTTCTTTTTTCTTCCACTTTTGTAAGGCAAATCGCCTGTAAAATCTGTTTACTATTCTGGTGATGTTGATTGCCAGCTGTCTCGCCATTTCTTGGAGGTTCTACTCGGTGGTCTGCTATCCTCTGATTTTCCGTTGCGACCTAATTTCAGCATCCTATTGTCCATCTTTCGAGTCACATGTGCATTTCAGCAACATCTTCGGGCTCTCACCCATCGCACCACGTCCACAACTTTGCTTTTCTCTCTTACATGGGTTCTCTTTGTCTATCCCACATTGTGTATCCGGTGATTGGGCTCAGAGTCTTCGTTTCTGTTGTTCTCATGTGCACTTTTGTCACAATGTTATCTGCTCTGGACTTAGCTCGATAAGTTATCACCGGTCTGACGCAGGTCTTGTATGTTCTGAATTTGCAGTAGATGGTTTGTTTCTCAACATAAATTGTTTTAGATACCCCGAGATAGTGGCTGCCTTATTGATTTGTTGTCTAGCATTGTTTTTAAGGTCTCCACTGACAGATATTCTTGTGCCAAAATAATCAAATTTCATCACTTGTTCAATTGAGTTATTAGTACCGATTTGCATCGTAACGGTTCTCTGAAGATTGCCATTTGTTTTTGCTGTGGAAATTTTCATATTTTAATTTTCTGCTGTTCTGTGTTCTTAAATGTATGAAGCAGTCGTTGTACGTAGTCTTCAGATTTAGCAATCAGGACTGTATCATCCGTGTAACACAGGATACTTATGTGATTTCACAGCATTCCTGATGTTATCCGTGATAATAGTAAATTATAGTGAGCTAAGAATGTCTCCTGGGTGGATTCCCGTTTGCGTTTTTATTTCTGGACTTGGCCCTTTGCCGACTCTTATTTTGGTTGTGTTGTGGATGTTCAGATCTTTTAATTTTGTGCCGGGAAATATAGATCTATATCTATATATGACTCTACGGATAAAGCTAATCCTAAAAGATCTATTTTGCCCTATACTTGTTGGTGGCAGTTTTTGATAAATTGATCTGTTTTTAGGGAAACTACGTAACTTTATTAAAAGAAACTAAAGCTGCTTTCCAATCTAAAGGATTGTTATTGACAGCTGCTGTAGCAGCAAATCCAACCGATGGATACGATATTGGAGCAATGAATGCGTAAGTTCATTAATATTTTCTTATTTCTCTTCTCTCTCTCTCTCTCTATCTATCTATCTCTGTGTCTTTTTATCACTTTATCTCCTTCCTTAGCCATCGTATACGTCTGGGTTAAGCGATTTGTATATTCATAAAAAAATCACCCAAATTTATAAATTTCCAACGTGTCAGGATAACTAGTTAACAATTTTTCAATTCAGTCAAACAACTTCAATCTGTCGTCTACTTGTTAAGGTTGACATCACAATAACCCCCAAATGAAATTAGATTTTTCTTAGAATAAGATGAATTCAATTGTAGTCATATCACTGCCATTACCAGTCGATAATCTTATGATACTACGACTTTTTTACGCACAGAGGTTGCTTACAATGACTTTTTTATTAAAATATAAAAACAATTTTAAAATTCAGTTTCATTTGTTGCGAAGTTGACGTCATTTCCCAAATTGATATCACATATTTCTTGTAATCAATATAATCAGCAGGCTTTTTTACAAAATTAATACAGGTATCTGGATATCATAAACATAATGACATACGATTTCTATGGCCCTTGGAGTTCCTACACTGGCCAAAATTCGGCCCTCTTTGCTTTCACCCATAGAAAGTGACTGGGAAAAATCTAATCTCAACTTAAAAGCCTGTTCAAGCAATTGGCTAAATGCTGGTCTACAAAGACAAAAAATGGTTATTGGAACAGCGTTTTACGGACGTACTTTCACACTAAGGGATCCTAACCAACATGGGCTGCATGCTCCTATCAGTGGAGCTGGTCAAGATAGTGGAGCTCCAACTTATTTACAGGTAATTGTAATATGTAATATCCAAATCGAAAGCTGGCATGCCGGAATGTCAAACAACAGTGTGTTGCATTGTTCTTATATTTTATAGATTTGCACAAACTACAACGGTTGGACATTTATATGGGACGATGTACAGAAAAATCCCTACAGGTATACTGGAAATCAGTGGTGTGGATATGATGACAAAAATTCTATCTGGGCAAAGGTAATAATAGTATGATATAGTCTACAGCCAGATGTTCCCAACCTTTTCTGGACCACCGCCCCCTTTATGAAAAAAAAAATTCCAACGCCCGTTCTTCCATAATAGTTAGTTATACCAAATATTAAAATATTGTTACATATTATAACCTATTTTATCTGTCTATCTATCTATTAAGAATCACAAAGTAGAAATTAATTCAAACGACCATCAAATCTAGTAAAAAATTGATTATTAGAAAGTTAAAAATAAACACAAAATCAATAAGAAATAAAAAAATTAGTGAGATAGTTGGGGCTGGTGGAGTTTTAACAATTTGTAAATGTCGGGCTCCAGTTTCGTTAACATCAGTCACAAATTTCCACGTTCAGTGATGTGCAGTCTGTTCGTTTTCTTAGACAGTAAATTAGCTACTGCACTGAACCTACGCTCAGCCAAATACGATGAAGGAAAAGCAATTAAAAATTTCTGTACTCTTGTCCACAATCCAGGGCAGAGAGCTGATATCGATTTTGAAGCCAGAGACTCTTGATATCCACATCTGAATTTTACTTTTAGTTCTTTGTTAGTTGTGAGTTCTACGAGTTCTTATTCTAAATTTGATGATTCTGCTGTATCTGCATTTGCGAAAGGATCTAAAACCCAACTCGATATATAATTTTTTAAAATATCCTGGAATCGCTCCGTAAAATCAGCATGAAGGACGTCCAAGTGTTGGCACTAAGTAAGTCAATGTTCCTCTTTTGCAGAGACTGCTAAAAATGTGGGAAAGTGGCTGTATTCACCTCTACCTAGATTTCGTTTGAACAGAAGAAGTTTTCCCACAAAAGCAGCTATGACGTTTTTTGTTTTACTTAAATTCAATTCATCACCTTGCAAGTGTAAATTGATTTTATTAAATATTTTAAACAGGTCTGTCAAATAAGCGATCTCATTTTTGGATGTAATCAGGTTTTGTGCAGTTTTTCGTCTCTGTTTTCAAGGAAGTCCAGTACTAAGCAAGTAGATTGAAGAAACGATTCCGACAAATACCTTCTGTGAGCCAACGAACTTCTGTGTGAAGCAGCAAGCGATTGTAATCTTCATCATTTTCATTACAAAGTTGGCTAAATAATCTGTTATTACTTCTAATCTTACTGACTGCTCTAATAACGTAATTTTTTTCTTTTTTTATGAATCGAACGTATGATAAAAGTAGTGCTTCGTTATTTAGTAGAGGTGATTCAACGAGTTGAATGGAAAATTTGCAAATCTTTAAGTAATCGTATAATGATATTTCAACGTCTTTATCGATTTCATCTATTCTTCTTTGCACCGAATTATTACTCAGAGAAATTTTTCTGATGATATTTGATGGTGTCTTATGATGAACAGTTTTTGTTATCTTTTTGACTACTGGCAAGATTAATTCCTCGCCAATTGTGTGTGGTTTTTCCGCTTTTGTGATTAATAATGAAATATTTTATGATGCTAATCCATCATCTTCTTGTTTAGAAGGCGACGCAAACAGGTTTGATATAGTTAGCTTTTTTAAATATTTTTTTTAGTCCTTGAAAATAGGATAAATCTTTGTCCTTTTTATTAGCGAGTATTTTTTCAAATGCTCTTGTAGCCAGAATGATTAGTTTGTAGAGAGTGCGTAAATTCATATTCAAATACTCAATTCTGTACTGCTGGCATTTCTTCTTAGATTCAGATATTTTGAAATACAAAATTTGCCATGGTTTAAATAAATTAACTTTTAAATAGATTTATTGGTAGTTATAAAAACAATGGCTATAATGACTTCTATCATTTTCAATCACGAATATGGATTACTGGCGAAGCACAAAGAAATAATAAGACATTCCTAGGGCTATCCCTGCCTTTTTGCGATGCCGGTGCACTTGCTCTGTAAACAACTGATTACAAGCTCCCATATTTTTGTCGAAACATTCTTGATTGCTTGAATCGCGGCTTTGCTTTTTTGGGACGCCTCTTTCGATTTTTACCAACTTGCAAAGACTTGTCACCGACAATACTAAACCGAATTAGGTATACGTATGCCTAATGCTAATTTAAATTTTTTCATGCTTATTTACGCGATAACAATGAGATAAAAACTTTGATAGCTATGTAGATAAGATATTGATTCATGAAAAATAGTATTTAATTATATTAATTTCCTAAATAGGTAGGTACGCCACGGTCGCCCCTTTGGGAACCTCTGATCCACATCCTTATTGAAATTATGAAAGAAGTTATAACATCAGTGCCATCAATATATGGTTATTAATTGTTAATAATTATAAATCGTTCTAGGGAGACTGGGTGAAAAGCCAAGGTTTCAATGGCGCCATGGTATGGGCTATAAGTTACGATGATGTTAAGGGGCAATGTGGAGAATCACAAATACTTCTTAAACAACTTAACAGAGCTATTCATTGATTCAAGAAGATACTAGAAAAATATACGTTTTTTTTTTTAATAAACTATAAGAAATGTAACAATTTAATAAATATAAAATTAATGATGCGTATTGTTATTATTGACTAACCTAAAAGTGTTTTTCAAAAAGGAATATATATGTTGGTTTATCAAAAGTAGGAAACCTGCTTCTCTTAGCTGTCGGCTATTCGCATAGCATGTGCGTAGACGTTTCGTCATTTTCCATGCCTAGCTGATATTCGGCTGTTTGCGCCATTCCTAACCCTTGCATATTATGCCTTAGCCTACAATGGTCAGTATACAGATGCACTAAAGCCTTGGTCGTCTGTCTGTCTATTTTCAGTGGTTGGTCTGTTATTGTCTGTTTCACCGGAAAACTTACGCACGTTTCTGCATATGTCGAAACTAGTAGTCTACGCCAGTGTCAATAGGCATTTTCCTCTGACTAGTTTAAGATTATCTGCTTCGTAAAGCCTAAAGTAGCCTAAGTAGTTGACCCCATTAAGTCCGACTCTGCAGCCCTCTTTGCTGGTCAGTCTGCGATTTCAACTCTTTCAAGTCCCGTATGTCCCTGGACTGAGATGAGATTGACTTTATTCGTACTTCCTAAACTGTTGATAAAATGTTTTGACAGCTCTACATTGTACTGAAAGGGAATTAGTGTGTTGGTAAAAAGACATTTCGAAAATATTACTAATTTTCAGTTACTAGATCACGAAAAACTTAATTTCCCATTTCTGTCGTCTTTTGGCATAATAAGATATATTGCTCGCCAATTTGATACATATATAACAGAAGCGTCAGTAAAACTTATAATTCCTAAGCGTAAATCGTTTTAAAGAAAGAGGAACAGGGTTTATTATATATTGTGTAGTTTCAATATTTTTAGGAGAGTTTTTTTGGTTTTTGGTTGCTATAATGGATTGATTTTACATATGATTATTTATAATCAAACATATAAATGGTTAAATGGTTAGAAGTAAGAGTTAGACACATTGTTTCGTATATCCTTTTCAGGGTTCTGAAGCATTCTTTCGCTTATTATTTTTTATTTTATATTGCAAGGGAAGAATTTTGTATCTGTAAGACAATTACTCTCTGATAAATTGCATTTTTTAGTTTTCAGGGTCCCTAGATTACGTAAATGTTATTGTGAGAATTTGGTTTTGATTGCAATAACAGGCAAATTTTAAGCATTATTATTTACAATCACATATAAGAAGTTGGAGGGGTAGAAGAAGGTATTAAAAGTGTTGCTAAGTATATATCGTCTTATACATGGTTTTAGTTAGACGAGAAATCCAGAAACTGAGTTCTTTTTAATTGCTTTCAATTATTAATAGGGACACAGAAAAGGAATTGAAGTGGTGGAAATTATAGAGATAGGAGTACATCCCTTATTAAGTCGATTTTAGGTTCTTGGTATCAAAAATTTTAAAAGTTGAGTTATTTTTTAATTATTTTCAACTACTTATAATTAAACAAATAAGAGGTTAAAGGAGTGACGAAAGGGTTAAAAAAGTTGCTAATCTATATATATATATATATATATATATATATATATATATATATATATATATATATATATATATATATATATATATATATATATATATATATATATATATATATATATATATATATATATATATATATATATATATATATATATATATATATATATATATATATATATATATATATATATATATATATATATATATATATATATATATATATATATATATATATATATATATATATTGTAACATTCATATATATAATATGATATTTATAATGTACTTCTTTTCATTTTTGTATTAATATATATATATAAATATATACATATATATATATATGTATATATATATATATATATATATATATATATATATATATATATATATATATATATATATATATATATATATATATATATATATATATATATATATATATATATATATATATATATATATATATATATATATATATATATATATATATATATATATATATATATATATATATATATATATATATATAGCAGTATTGTGTTCTTGGGGTAAGCGGTCTTTGGAAAAGAACTAAAAAGTTTTGAACATCTTTTTAGCTACGCCAAACTTTCGAAAATATTTCATTTTCTTCATCAGGGCTACAATTACAGTAGAATATCAGTATTTTTGAGATTAAAAGAACAACCCTATTTTATATGTAACATTAAAGTACTTACTGCTAAGTGGTGTGTTCAAAAATTGTTGTTTGTGGGGGCACGTTATTGCACTTATTCATCAGAAAAAACAGAAAAAAAACACAAGAAAACTCGACATATTCATCTCTGGGAAATATAATAAAATTTTACTTCATTTCGTTGGAAGAGTACAGAGAATTTTGTGGTCGCAAAATGATTTTAGTTCATAAAGGATTTGTTTTGTTATGTTTTCTTGTCATTTTGCTAAGGGCAATGTGTTTCTATCTCTTAGTTAAGTTGTGGTTAATTTATATTTAAAAATAGAATGACGTTGACATTTTGTTTGATCGTTTTAAAGTTGAAAAGTTAGTGAAAATTAGTGGGATTGTTATCAAAGAGATATGTCAGATATATTGTAAGAGTTTTCACTCTGACTGCCTATTTGTAATAAAGTGGAGAAAATTAAACTCAGATCCTCAATGTCAGTTTTTTTATTGATCGAGTTCGGTTGAAGGTGGATTTCCACCATCTCCCTAAAGATTCTCCTGCCGAGATTTCTCTCTTTACATAGGATTTTGGTTTCAGCAAAATTAAATTCATGTGAAAATTGGCTACTATGTTGGGCAAGCGCACAAGAGTTTTTCTTTAATCTGCAATCACTTTTGTGGGAAGTGATTCTCTCCTTTAGGACTCTAGATGTTTGTCCTATATAGATTTTTTCACACTGAGAGCAAGGGATGCTGTAGACTACTTCTGAAACTTTTATGACTTCATCTTTGTCTTTTAGACAAGTAAAAATATTGTTGATAGTTTTTTTGTGTTTAAAAGTAATTTTTAAATTAGGTAATTGGTTGAAGAGTTCAGTTGTTGCTTACAATATATCTGACATATCTCTTTTATAATAATCCCACTAATTTTCGCTAACTTTTCAACTTTAAAACGATCAAACAAAATGTCAACGTCATTCTATTTTTAAATATAAATTAACCACAACTTAACTAAGAGATAGAAACATCCTGCCCTTCGCAAAATGACAAGAAAACATAACAAAAAAAAATCCTTTATGAACTAAAATCATTTTGCGACCACAAAATTCTCTGATATTCTACTGTAATTGTAGCCCTGATGAAGAAAATGAGATATTTTCGAAAGCTTGGCGTAGCTAAAATGATGTCCAAAACTTTTTAGTTCTTTTCCAAAGACCGTTTACCCCAAGAACATAATACTGATGTTTAACTAGTCGGTCAAGACTACCCTTCTCCTCTATATATATATATATATATATATATATATATATATATATATATATATATATATATATATATATATATATATATATATATATATATATATATATATATATATATATATATATATATATATATATATATATATATATATATATATATATATATATATATATATATATATATATATATATATATATATATATATATGTATATATATATATATATATTATTATATATATATATATATATATATATAACATGTTTTAAGTCGTTTTTTGGGTTCTTAGTTATTGTTCTTTGTTGATCAACCGAAAACTAAGAAAAGTTATAATTATATCGAAAATAGATAGAATTTTCAAATTTTCCAAAGCGATGTCTCTCAAAACCTACAGATTCTATTCTTACTGGAACTATGATAGGTATACCAAATGCGAAATCTATGTCTCTATGTTGGTATGGTTTTTGATCTCTGAATCGTGAAAAAAGGCAAAAATCTTAGAGGGTGATTTTTTTACGAATACAATACTTCGTCGCCAAAATGAACATAAATATTGTATTTTGGGCCTTTTTTAGGATTCTTAGCCTCAAACAAATGTAAATATTATCCCATTTCTTCGTTTTTTTCTTTTTTCTAAACAGAGAAAGATGGTAGATGAAAATGCGAGGTTTTAGTTGTATTATGCCCCCGGTCGTCTGCTCAACTTTTTATTGTGTGATTGTAATAACTGGATTAAGTTATTTTTTAGTGTCAGAAAGCCATATTCAGAACTCAGTGTACGCAAGTTACATTATAATTTCGTCGTCTAATAAATTCTGTTAGAGAATGTAGCAGTTGAATATAATAGCAGTCGTTAAAGCCCAATAATCGAAGACCACATGTGTCTTGGTCTATATTTCTCCCTATCCTTGTACATTTTTATTAAAACGTGTCGCAAATGGCCTTAATGTTGCAAGAATATCGACCGGAGTTTTCTAAAATTGTTGTTTGTGTGCGCAACAACGAGTCTGATATAAAATGGCAGTGAACCGTACATAACTACACAGTGGGAAAACTATTGTACAATAAAAACTGCTATTGAAACTAAGTAATACCACAGCCGCACAAAAAAAAAAATGAAAGTTCATTACCACGAACCAAAATATGTTACATGGATCAAGTGTATGCTCGACGCTAAATTTGAATCCGTAGATAAAAAAATTTATCGCCTTATTTTTTTTTGGCTAAAAACTATAGTAATAATGTAATGACTCTTAATGAAGTGTGAAAAATGGTAGATATTTTAAAGTCTAGAGAAAAGAATATGCCTTTAAACCACAGCCAGCTATTTTTATTAATTAAATCAAAATCCACCATTATAGGGGGTGAAAAGTACCTCTAAAACTCAAATAACGCATGTGAGTTCAAAGACCATGTACAAAGGACAAACTCTTGTAGCTCTTAGGACAAAATATCTGAATCTGATGTGACAACCAGACATTACTCTTAAAGGGATGAGACTCACTCCTGTGGGATGTAAAAACCACCTCCACCTACGGAGGTATCTCATAAGTTTCAATCTCGACGAAAAAAGTTCAGGCTTTTGTAGTGAACAAATATGGAGTAAAGTCGCTTAAACCACCGATACACGACGATAAACTATCCTTAGAGAGTGGTAGAAACTACCCCTACGCTCTAATGATGCACATGGATGTTACTGAAATTTGGAAAGGATCGACTACTTTTGATCTCATTATACTAAACATTCAAGACAACTAAATCATCTTCCTAATAAGGTCGAAAATCATCCCTAGGAGGGGGAAACTACCCCCTGGGATTGATGGATCTTAGAAGTTATAGCATCTGAGAAAAAAATACGGGCTTTCTTAGTCTCAGGCGGGATGAATAAATAGAGCCTGTATTTTTTTTCTCAAATGCTAGAACTTCTAAGATCCATCAATACCAGGAGGTAGTTCCCTCCTCTTAGGGATAATTTTCGACCTTTTAGGAAGATGATGGCCTTGAATGTTTGGTACAGTGAAATAAAAGTACTTGATCCTTTCCAAATTTCAGTAACATCCATGTGCATCATTAGAGCGTAGGGGTAGTTTCTACCACCCTCTAAGGGCAGTTTATAGTCGTTTATGGATGTTTCAAACGAATCTACTCCATATTTGTTCACCTCGCCTAAAACTACAAAATCCTGAACCCGCCGTGATTGAAGCTTAGGAGATACCTCCGTAGGTGGGGGTGGTTTTTACATCCTATAAGGGTGAGGCTCAACCCCTTAAAAGTAATGTCTGATTGTCATACCAGAATCAGATATTTTGTCCTAAGAGCTACAAGAATTTATCCTTCGCACATGTTATTTAAACTCACATGCGTTATTTGAGTTGTGATTTGAATGCATATTCTCTTCTCTAGACTATAAAATATCTACAATTTTTCACATTTCAATAAGGGTCATTACATTATTATTATAGTTTTAGCCCATTTCAAGAGATGTTTTTGACCAAAAAATTCGATTCGCATTAAGCGTCGAAAAATACATTAGATCCATGAGCCCTTCAACCTCAAAGTAACTGGCCAAGTCCAAATTGGACTTGCGCAATTAGTGTTCCGTACCGTAACTGCTTTATAAATAAAAAATTTTGTTACGTATGTATCAAATAATCAGTGACTTGACAAAACACACCCCAAGTGAGTTTTCAACAAAGTTTGTCTCCGTTCTTTGTTTTTATATAAAAATTAATAAATAATTTGTCATAATTTCCATTCAGTCTACATTAGTTGACGTTAGTCAATATTAGAGAATTCTTTGAAATTTTTTGAGTAGTACTCTTAGAGATACAATGGACAGCGATTTTTGGCAAATTTTTAAAAATATTATAAAGAAAAATTTACATCATATATATTTTTGAGCCCGTGTTTTCACAAGCTTTCATTTGACACACCACGCGATGAACTGCAAATTTTTTTTTTCCCCACTTCCGATTTCCCCACCAAAACTAACCCCTTAAGCCAAAGTTTAATTTTCAAAACTACACTCTAGTAATTGGGTTATCAATTCCTACATTTGTGACAAATTTCAACTTTCTATGTCAAATATTTTAGGAGAAAATCGGATGTGACGGAAAGACAGACGGACACTCATAATCCTATAAGTGTCCCTTACGGAACACTAAAAGATAGAAAAATATCAGGAGAAGGAATGAAAAATAATCGTACACTCGTACGTATTTTGGTTCAAATAATTAACTATGGTGTTCAGAACTAACCCCTTAGGTTAAAATTTACATTCAAAATTACACCGTTGTGATTGGGCCATTAATTCCTATATTTGTGACAAATTTCAACTTTCTATGTCAAATAGGAGGAAATTGAGTGTAACAGACAGACAGACGACGCCCGTGATCTCAAAAGTATTCGTACGGAACACTAAAAGAAAGAAAAATATCAGAGGAATGAAAAGAGTTCGTACAGTCGTACGTATTTCGGTTCAACTAATTAAATATGTTGGTCATTAGGTGATTAACGTTGAGCCAATCATCAAACTTTGCGAAAATTGTGTTTGGATTCTGTGGACTTTTTGCGTCAAATTTGAAAATCGTTTCTTCAAGTTTTCTGGCAAAATATATGTATGTTTTTTTTCTCAGTGGAAATAATTAAATTTATGTTATATGTAATTGGTTTTTGACAAGTAAGAAAATATCATTTCTTGGAAAAGAAATTTCTATTTTACCAGACATTTTCGGTAAAAATAAAATACACACATTTTAGTTCAATATTTTCCATTAATTTTGGGTAATTTAATAAAATGTGCAACAATGTACTGAATTTTCGAAGTATTTTTTCCATTTTGCAACTTTCTTCATTTTTAAACAATTTATTTTATTCTGCAACAACTTTCAGAATTTTAAAATTATTTTTCCAATTTTCAAGTATTTTTCAATTTTAGCCACAATTTTCCCAAGTTGTAAACAATTTGCTACATGTTGCAACATTTTCCCGAATTGTTTAACTAATTTTATTATTTTACAATTTACAGAATTTTTAAAGTATTTTTGCAAGATTTACCCGTATTTTTTAACTATTTTGCATATTTTGCAATAATTTCCCCAATTTTCGAACAATTAGTTAAATTTTGTAACATTATCCCGAATTTTTCAACAATTCTTTTAAGTTTTCAACCCTTTTCCTGAACTTTAAGAAAAAGCTGCCATCAAAGTAAAATTGACGCGTCCATGGCATCTATGCACATCTTCGCACAAAACCTAACACAGATACCAAATCTGCGACATCCAGCTTTTAATTTTTCGATATTTTGGCAAATAATGTCTAATAAACAACCTCCAACTGATTTTACGTTAGAGTTCAATGAAGTTTTTAACTTATTGCTTGTTCGCTAAAAACTTTTGTTAATACTTTCTTAAAAAACTTAATAATTAAACAGTTAATTACTCACTTAACATTAAATAAATATGAAATTCCAGAAACACAAGAAAATTGTATCCCCTTTCAGGGACAGAATTAATTTTATACAATTAAAATTCGTTCACTTTTGTAAATTTTATAATAGTTTAAATTTGATGCTCGTGCTTCACGAGAGATGTTGCGTGGCACTTGACATTTCGAACGGAAATGAAAGTTATGAGACAGGTGCAAGTGGAAGATGCACCTGAGTGGTCGTAAATCATAGTGGAGGAATTGGCAAAAGTATTCAACACGTAAAAATACCTAAATAGAAACTTTTGTGTCTTACATTTTGGCCAGCTTTTCGGGACATTTTTCTCCTGCACAAACGGACACAACCGCCTACCCCGCCTGCAACCAACCAACCGATAAGATTCGAATATAAACCATACAAATATCAACGCGCGGAAGAATCTCTGTGATGAAGCAAAATCGAAGATAAAAGTAAGAAAGTACCTTTCGCAAATTTTCACAGTATAGTAATAGGCTTAATATGCATTTTCCCACGTTATTCAAAATTTATGTAACAGCTGCCTTGAAACGATAGAGAAGGGAGGTGAACATTGTGAACGATAAATAGTAATAATACACAATACAGTCCGCAGATAACCAAGAAACGATAAAAATGGGTAAGGTGAGTTACCAAATAGACCCCTTGGAAAGACGTAGTTTTAAAATGGGTAATAAATTTGAATGTTTTGTACACAAAATACATACTATATTTAACTTTTCGACACTTTTAAATAATCTAAGTATTATTACTCACAATTTTATATAGTGAAATGATATTTTAAGATGAAACATTAATCATAAAATATCCTACCTATAGGGTCGTCTCAAATCCATTCGCTTACATGTGAGATTAAAAATAATTTCATTTAAATTTTTTTGCTAACCGGAACCAACTAAAAAGTAGATAATGCTTTAAATTTTTTTAAGCTCGTTATAAACATATTATAGCCTCTTTTCAATAGTAATTCTTTTAAGATTTATCCATCCATCCATCATCATATTTATCCGGCAACCCTTTCATCCCAGTCATATTACTCAAAAACTCAAGATTTCTTTTCTACTTCAAATGTTATAAAATAAGCCTAGTATTAAATAAATATCTCGTTTTATTCGGTAGTTTTTACTGCAACATCATCAGAGAGAGAAAAGGCAGAGAAAACTCAATATATTGTTTTTTGGTGATCGAGAGAATTTTCAATGGGGTGTTTTTTTCTCAAGAGTATATTTGTAATCGATGGAAGTAAAAATAGTTAAAAAGGTTGTACACAAACGTTTAAAAATTATAGTATGGTCCTAATCACGGAAAAAGTTGAGCAGAGGATGGCCCTCAGGAATATTTATAACTCAAACCTGACGTTCCTTCATTCAATTTTTGTAAATATTAAAAATAATGAAAAAATAACACAATTTTCGGAATTCTCTCTCTCCACTCTCTCGCCACACTGACCTCTTATACATTTGATCATAAAAAAATTAAAAATAATAAGAAAACAACAAAATTTGCAAATTCCCTTACACAAAAAATATTAAAATGACGTATAACCTACTTCATATTAAGTATCTCCTCCAACAGTCCCTCTTATTGTAATAACTCCAATATAGTTAACCATAAATAATTAAGAATAATGAGATAAAAACGCAATTTTCAATTGTATAATTAACAGTGACAGTACATTTTAAATTTCTAAATGAAATGAAACGAATTATTTTCTTATTTGTCACTTATTTTTTATTTATCTGCTACTACATTGTGGACAATGTAGAGAACCTACGAAATAAGTAACAAATAACAAAATAATTCGTTTCATTTCATACACAATTTTCATATCCGTCAATTTCAACAATCTTCAAAATGACATCTAACATGATTAATACGAAGTTACCCCTTTAATATCGTCCGCCGCTACTTCAACTCCTTACATACTTGCCTATATATAACTGTGCTTAAAAACTATTTATTATCTTACCTGGAAATCAAGAAAAATTCTGATAATGTTACTGAAAATTTGCAAAAGTTGTTAAGCCCCACCAATTTTACCCCCTTTCCCTAAGGTGATAACGTCCAGAAACTATAGGTTACATTTATATCGCAAGTTTTATACATTATGTATCAGATTTTAAATTAATATCTCATTTCGTTCGAAAGTTATCGTCCCAACCGACAAACAGACAGATGAATCGACAGACTGGCAGACCGACAGAATGACCCACCGACAGACTGGCAGACCGACGGAAATGGGGGATCATGTTTTTAATATTCCACAACTGCTGTGTTCAATGCCGGAATTGCTTAAGATGTGCGTCATAAAAAAATAACCTTCTGTTTTGACTTGTGCCTTCCCAGAAATATGTACAAGATTCTGATGAATGCATCGTAATTCCAAAATGGTAAATAAACTATATATATATATATATATATATATATAATATATATATATATATATATATATATATATATATATATATATATATATATATATATATATATATATATATATATATATATGTATATAAAAAAACAGGTCACCACTAAGGTACCCATTTAAGGTACATAAAAACAAAACACAAATTCGTTTTGTCACTTCAACATTAAAAAATCGTACGTTTCTTACAAAAAAATCGTTAACCATTTCGGTATTACTTTTGAAAAAGTTAAGAGTTAATCTTATTTGAAATTTTTTTAACTAACTGTTAATAGCTTACTTCAAGGTCAAGGTCAAAGTCAGCTGTTAAGGGGCAATAACCCAGTTGTTCTCGCGCCTTACTAATATCACCGGTAGACGCCAGCATTTAGGATTTTTTTTTGCCTATTGGCTCAGTAGCTATTTAGTTCAATTAGTAGGGGTAGGGTACTTCTTGTTATTTTCGTTATTTACGTCTTGTTTTTTTTATTCCTTTCTTTATTTATTGATGTCTTTATCTCTTTTAGTTGCATTTTTCTTCGATTTGGTTACCAATTATTCATCCAACATATTTTTGTAAGGACGTGATGTAATTTCCATATTTTTGTAGGGGAAGCTTAAGTATATCGTGTTATTTTGGTTATTGGTGGTATCTCTTTTTTGCTGCCTTAAACAAATGTTCACGGAAGACGTTTTATCCACGGGCCAAGCTCCAGCCGTTTTAAATCTGTTCACAAAGGTGCCAATGATAGCAGCTCTTTGGTAGGCTTTTAAAATAATCTTGCAACTTGATATTGTATTACTTGACGACCTAGACTTGTCCTCAATCATTTTTCTGTTGCATGAATATAATAACTGATCATGAGTTTAAAGAAAAGAGACATCCGGTGGCACAAACTGTCCAGCAACACTGACACAACACAAGGCTGTCGTATTAACTCCCCTCTGATTAAACTGATTTGTTTCTTCCTTTTTAATCCAAAGAGCCTTTGTGTTTTTTCTGAATGGTGGAAAATCCACTTTCATTAACGTTAAATATTTTTGTAGACGAAAATATATTTTTAACTAAAATTATTTTCAAACTGAGGGTCGACTCTTCGGTCGTCGTACTCTCCTCTACTCAGACACACAGCCTTGCAGCTGCGCTAGTTCATACAACAACTGTCTGTCATGAGCGGGTTGATTTTGTAAATAACTTGAGAAAAATGCCCCTTTTTTAATTTTTCAAAAATTTTCGATTTTGAAGAAAAAAGTATTGAACGTGGCACATGGCCCCACATGGCATTTCATTACTTGAAGTTTCATAACACCTTATATATATATATATATATATATATATATATATATATATATATATATATAATATATATATATATATATATATATATATATATATATATATATATATATATATATATATATATATATATATATATATATTTATATATATATATATATATATATATATATATATATATATATATATATATATATTTATATATATATATATATATATATATATATATATATATATATATATATATATATATATACGTGTGTGTGTGTGTGTGTGTGTGTGTGTGTGTGTGTGTGTGTATTTGCAATTTAGTCCAATAAAGAGTGTCCAAGTGAACCGTGTAAACAGTTATCTATTTTGTCTACCCATTAACTTTATAGCCCTCTTCAGACCGCATAGAATGAGTGCATCTACATCTTTGTTCAAATAATGTTATTGAATTACACTCGAGCTTCTACCACAAATTTTAGGAGAGTAATTTTTATAAAACTATACATCCTATACGCAAAACTCACTCTTGTTATTGGTTTCCTTGCTAAAGAGTAGTACTGGGTTGGTGAAAAGTCACCCTCCGAGATCATAAAAAACATTCCCATTTTCGTCGGTCTACCGACACGTTAACTCTCGAACAAACAAATATGATTCAAAAAGTATAGATTTTGAGAGATATTACGGCAGGGGAAGAGGGTGAAGGCCATGCTGCTCCTAAATTTTGTATTTTTTTAATATCGATATGAGAAATTTTCATGGTTTTTGGTTGGAAATGAAAAAACTTTAAGTAAAATCGTTTATGTACAGGCAAAAATATAAGGAATTAAATAAGTGAAGGAGTAAGGTTAGAGGGATAGCTTCGAATATATGGTATTATACTTCCTTTTCAGGGTTTTTGCCATCGAGAAATATGTTATTTGTGTATGTGAAAATAATAGAGTAATCTCAAAATCAAAATGTTTACTTCACAACCTTATTCACAAGGGAAGTAATTAATGTGGTAGAACTTTGCCACACCAACTTACTTGACACTTTTTTAACATTTAAGGATAATAGATTAGGAAAAACATAGTCCTCCATTTTCGTCAGTCTGTCTGTCGTTATGTTAGCATGATAATCCTGAAACGAAATGAGATAGCGTCTTCAAAATTAGTACACACATAATGCTTGCCCTAAAGACGAAACTTAAAACTTAACGTCTTTCAGTGATAGTAGTTCAGGGAAAGGTGGTGAAATCGGCGGAGGTCGATAACTTTTCCATATTTTCATTAACATTATAATATGTTAAAGGAGTGAGAAAGTTTGAAGGGTTGCTTCGTATAGTTTGTTTTATGCGTCATTTTTAGGGCTCTTGGAATAAGGGGGATCTAGATCCCTCTTTATATTTTCATTATTTTTCATATATTTATGGTCACATATATATAGTTACAGTGTTGGGTAGGCATTAGAGAGACTGCTTCGTATCAGTCGGGTTATACGCCCTTCCAGGGTTCTTCATCTGATTGAATCTAAAAAATTACTTCTTCATTATTTTCAATTTTAACAGAAATAATATGTTTAAGAAGAATTTCAGTTGTAAATATCTGTGAAGCCGTTCCTCTGCTCAATTTTACTTGAGATTATTATTTTACCATACTTTTCATTTAAAATATTGGCTTGTAATGTTGGGCTTTATTTATTTCGTAGTGTAAGAAAGTCTAATTCATTATTAATTTTTCAACTGAGTGTTTGGAAAGGAAGTAGTATGTGGAGGCCCGTGACTCCCTGAGGTAGTAACTTGCTTGTGGTGCAGAGGGCAGCGGGTCCCAATCCCGGTATGTGGGTATACTTTATTTATTCATTTATTTAAGTATATTTGTTCAGGCCAAGTACATAGGTAGTAGTTGTTTGCAGAAAAGCAATAACGTCCGTGGCAGCACTACGCGTTGTTTAAAAGGTGCTGTGAAGTATAAAAATATATGTTTCGGCATTTGGACAAGGTTGACGAGTATTACGATATCCTCGCTGATATCCTGCAAGATATAAAAAAAGGATTAAAATCCCTATTCAGGCGGAGAGGTGAAAAATAAAAAACAAGTGGGCAAATCACTACCGATTTTTTATGTTATGTTTTCAAAACCAACACATTCTTAAAACATTAATTCGGAAATAACTTTTTACCACAATACCTCCCTAATTTAAAGTCACTGCTAGAAGTTATATCTTTCGACTATAATTTTTCATGCGAAATGTTTTCCTAACGTAAAGCACGGGTATATAACGTATACGTTACATATTTTAAAGGGCAGATATGCTATTTTCGTCCCTTGCTAATACCGACCAACTACGCAAGAGACCCTTTTTTATATTTATCGCAAAAAAAAACATACGAAATGAATTCAAGTGGACGATTCGGGTAAATTGGACGGTAGAATGGGTAATTCAACGCCCAGAAAGGTAATCGAGTTAGAAATTTGTCGAGTTTTATACTTTTTTACTGTTTCCGTCAGAAAGTATAGATACAGAGAGAGACTTCAAGAGTCTTAAGTTCGGTATATTTTGTAGGGAATTTTCAATCTGATAGTTTTACGAAAAGTCTCTGTCCTATTATGTTTTATCAATTTTTTCTCTATACTCATGAGTTTGGAAGCAATAAAAGATACATATCCAATTTAATTTGAACTAAAACTTTTATTCAGTTAAAATCTACAGTCCGACTTACCGACTTTTTCATAAAAGGAATACAAAAATATAATAATATACAAAATGACGAGATTTTCCCATACTTTTCCACTAGAGCAATATTTCAGTATTAAATACGTCTTTGTATTAGCACATATTATATATAATGCATGTATCATGTATTGATGGTCAGAGTAAATGAAAATTAACTCTCGAATATATTATGTAAACAAACCCGTATATACCTGAAGAAATTCGTTAAATGAATAATAATCTCTATTGACAAAATTTTCTTTTTTACGTATTTCGACCTTTTTACCATACCTACTTTTATAGCTATGTAAATTATCCTGATGAAGATAGTTGATATGTACTTTGGGATATTGGAATTCTTGGCACAATAACACTACAAAACAGACAGAGTAACTACTATACCACCTTCGAGGATAAAAATCAAGTGTTTCGTGTAGTGACATTACCTGGTTTGAATATTGATTGTCATCTAGTTTTAACGTCTATTATCTGTAAGAACATGGCACAGTAAGAATTTTATTTCCTCTAAAATTATTATATTTAATGTATTTTCCATACACACAAATAACACATAATTCTTTGTGTAGTTTAAGAACTCTCTAACGATGAAAGTTGTCACAGCATAAGCGTATGAAATATTATAAGTGAGTAATATGAACCAAAAAA